>BFEA01000280.1:198702-214339 GCA_003427395.1 Chara braunii | reverse complement strand
GAGGGGGAAAGGAGAAAAGGAGAAAGGGGAGAATACGTACCTGAACGTACGGTCAGACAACGATGACAAAGACCGACTGATGAAGATGACGACGCGGAAGACGGCGAGGGCAAGGATTCGAGGGAGAGAGAGAGAGAGAGAGAGAGAGAGAGAGAGAGAGAGAGAGAGAGAGAGAGAGAGAGAGAGAGAGAGAGAGAGAGAGAGAGAGAGGGATAGTGACACATGGCATCTGAGTGGGGGAATGAGGTTGTGAGTGTAGCGCAAGAAATACCTAGTGCTGGAAGCGTGCGACATCGGTCGCCATATGCTTGTACTTCGGGAATGCTGTTGATGTCATATGTCGACTTCGTAGTATAGGCCTGCGTAGCATCGCGTTCGGGCTCGTTGACCGAACCCGAACGCTCGGTACCGAGCCCGAACGTGACCCAAAATAGACCGAGCTCGAACATTTCTATTTTTTTTATTTATTTTTTATATATATAGGGGTTGGGGGGCCCTGGGGGCCATCGCTCATGACTCCTAAACATACACACACACACACACCATACACATGCACCCCCAGACATCCCACAAACACCCCACATACACCCCACACACCCCACACACATGAGGACGTGCTCGGCAACCCTCTAATTTGCGCTCGGCCGAACATGTTCGGTTTTCGCTCGGCCGAGCGCCCGAACACGTTCGGCTTCTCGGTGGGCGCCGAACATGTTCGGTGTGCTACACAGGTATAGGCTAGATAGGATCTGCCACATGTAGTCTGGGCACCGAGCGCCAGGTAGGATATCAACTCAGGATCTTCGTTGACGATGATGGGACTATTTCAGCATTGTCAATTATGAGCCCTTAGTGTGTTCTTAGTTGGTGAGTCTCGTGATGCAATACTGCAGTTGGCTCAAGATCACGACTATTTGGTCCCATGTATATGATGTTGTTTGATTGCTAAGGTTCACTATTGATCATCTTTTTTTATTTTATTTTATTTATTATTATTATTATTATTATTATTATTATGATTATGATTATTATGATTATTATGATTATTATGATTATTATGATTATTATTATTATGATTATGATTATGATTATTATTATTATTATTATTATTATTATTATTATTATTATTATTATTAAGTGTATGATAATTCTTGGGTGCATGCAACATCAATGAGTGGGGGAAGCGAAGTTATGAGAGATACGAGCTACATACCTGGTGCTTCACACGTGCCGCATTGTCCGAGATCTGCTCGTACTCCGGGGGGCTGTTGACGTCATCACCGACATCGTAGAGTAGGCCGGATAGGATCTGCCATCTGTAGTGTGGCGCCGAGCGCCAGGTAGGATAGCAACATAGGTTCTCCGTTGGTGATGATGAGCCTATTCCAGCAGTGTCGATTATGGACTTTTGTTGTGTTCTTATTTGAAAGAACTTGTGATGCAATACTGCCGTAGGTTCGAGGTCACAACTATAAGGTCTTATGTATATGATGCTGCTTGGTTTCTGAAGTACGCTATTGCTCCTTTTTCTTACATTTTCATTATTATTATTATTATGATTATTATTATGATTATGATTATTATTATTATTATTATCATCATTATTATTATTACTATTTTTGTTTGACAATTAAACTCGCTCACTTCTTCTTTGCGCATGCATACATACAAATGTTGAATCACACTAGCGCATAGCGCCCAGCTCAAAGCACGAAGGTGTGGAAACCAAAACACGGTTCAGATTCAGGATGCTTCAACAGACTTTGGCGCATCAGCACCCACGCATCGCGACTCTTGTCACTAAGTCCGACACCACTGTTCACTTGGTCAAACACGTAAGAATAGACAAACAGAAACAGACATACAGAAATTGTACATACAGGGACAAACAGACTGAGCTAGATGCTTACATAGGCCTCACACACAAGCAAGGGGCAGGAGGATAGCAAGCCACCACGACCAGGCTTGCCTGCCTGTAACCAGATAGGATGCGTGGTGATCCTTGGGTGTTGGTGGCATCTGAGAAGTTGGGGTCGAGATTGTGACTTTGGGGCCTGACGACATTTAGATTCAGACTCGACCTTGGGACTTGGACATTGGACAAGGGTTCATTTGGGACCTGTACCGAAGACTTGGTGTTGACAACATTCCCATCTTCCCCCTCTTCTTCGTCTGATCCCCTCCTCTTCGTCTGTGTATGTACGGGGACTGGCACATTCTTCCTGAGTAGGCGCCCGGCCCCTTCGCACCATGTGATGATGATGACGTATGATTGGTTTGCATCGTGACATTGATTGAGTTGATTATTGGTATATTAGCCTTCTGTTGTGCTATCCTGAACTATGTAAGAGAGGTCGGGTTTTGTTTTGGTCTGAGTTGTTACGCTATGCGACATGCACCGTATTGAGTAGGGGTGCAGTGACACATACAGACAAACAAGACATACGCAGACGGAGAAACAACAAATAGACGGACAGAAAGATCAACGAGTAAACATGCAGATACGGGTATTACAGACAGATAGACAGGGACAGAAGGATAGACAGACAGGAAATACGGATAAACACAGGCAAACAAAGGACAGACAACAGTCATGCATAAAACATCCGGGATACACAGTCTCGGTAGCATGCACACCTATATTGTGACATACACAGGCACGGAGGGCACGCACAGACATCTTGACACATACGTGGACGTTGTGCCAATCACACATACACAAGTAACATACCTACGCGGATACACCGGGGTATGGGCGCCAGACAGGGAGGAGCAACCTTGAACACCGTATTGATGGGACCCATGGGCATGAGTGTTGGCTCGTTACTCCCTTGTATTGCTCCGTATGGACGGATTCTCAGTGCTACTGCACTCTGCGTGTACACAACTCTTCGGACTTCAGTGTGATTTGGCAACTTGGATTTCTGTGTTTCGTCCACATTCATGTTCTTTACATTTATTATTATTATTATTATTATTATTATTATTATTATTATTATTATTATTATTATTATTATTATTATCATTATTATTATTGTTATTATTATTATTATTATTAGTAGTGTTATGTAATCAGACTCACTCTCATGCATATGACAGCAACACAGCAAACTGGAGGCCAGCGCCTACCCAAGCTCAGAGATATGGTAAGCCGAGAGCACAGTTCAAGAGCTGGTTCACTTCGAATGGCTATGGCGCAACAACGTCCAACCGCTTATTGTTCACACACCCTGGATCCCGCTGGGTGTCCCGCACGCACACGCGGATACACACGCGCAGACGCATAAGTGGCACTGGATACACATTGACACACTCACACGGACGAACAGTCAAGGGACAGACAGGTAAACATGCAGACAGACAGACATAGACAAACCAAGACAAGCGCAAACATGCAGACAGACGATGTTGACAGGCGGACAGACAACACAGATAGAAGACACGACATACAAACGTGGTCACAGTGATGAAGACACAGTGAAAACACGTTGTGGCACTGTGACAAACACCCGCGCACTTCACTCTAAACTACAGCTATGGCAGCGAAGACTGCCTCTGTCGCTATGACTGCACTTCGTCTCTCTTGCCCACTTCGACGCGGACGCTGCTGCAGACCGCCTCGCGTAAGCCGCTGAGACAGCGCTTCCGCATAGCTTCCGCAGGAGTGAATGAATAGTTGTACACAGCCTCTTGATTTATACTTTTGTGACTCGTCAGTCTGCCTTGTGTCCCTGGCCCCTGGGCGCACACAGTCCCAGGCGGTGCTTGCTGATCTGGGTCAGACTGACTGGACTGAGAACTGCTGACTCTACTAGGACCTTATAGGGGGCAGGAGACTTCTAGATCTCAGTTAGGAAGAGAGATGTTGAGATTCTCTTGGACTGTGTTATGTCTACAAATTTCGATACTTCGGAGAACTTACGGGGAATCCGTAAGAGCAGCAATTTTGTTATCATTTGACAACAGGTCGGTAGAACTCCGACTCAACTTCCACCATGGCTTGACACCCACACCTAAAACAAGACCTAAGAAGGGAACAAATAAATCTTCCCCCTGTATCTATGCCTAAATTGTAATAATCACACTCAGAGGTCTTTGAAAATGTGTGAGGCGGGGGTAAAAGGAGTCAGGGTTAGGAAGGAATGTTGCTTTCAAGGGTTTGGGGCGTGAGTGGCATGCTATGAATGGATTAAAGGTTGACGGTTCTAGAGCATTTTGTGTCTGCATTTGTATGTGTGTATGTGGTTTTCTTGTATTTGCACATGTGTTGGACACTTGTGTTGTCTTCTGAGTTTGGGATCGTCTAAGAAATTCGGGCAAAGGGACACGACAATCGTGAAAGTAAGGTCCACCGCTTTGTCAGCTCCCCTGATTTACATACATACATATATATATATATATATATACTTGTGAATGGGATCGTAGTTGGTCAGGATCAGAAAGTCATTTGTCTAGGCTTCTGTTTGAGAGGATAGGAGACTACAAAGGGGATCGACCGTGGCATTCTCACATGATGAGCAAAGTAAACGTTGAGTCATTGTCATAGTTAGTCAAGCGTGGAAGACTGTCCTAGAAAGGTGGACCTGATTAATAGTCGGTCCGGGGAGTTAGCGCCTCGGGGCACGACATACGGGTCAGTCTTAAGGCGTTCTACCGCGCGTATGCCTATGCTACGGCGATCGAGAAAACGCCCTCAGGTAGCCTACCTCTACGACTGCATGTAAAAGTCTTCGCATGTGGGTCAGTAGCTCAGCAGGGATACGCCCACCTAAGGGATGGTGACAGCTCCCGCAGGTGGAGGTATGTTGTACCTCGCGGGATCCCTAACCTGTCGTAGGGAGTCGCGAGAGGTATAGCACGCGCGCACGGTCGGAGTGGTGTTTCGTTGAAGTGACAAAGAAAACTCTTGCGTGACACGACCGTGAGGTCCAACATCAAAAACTACTTTACGTCTGGGTGTGAGACCGCCGCGTGCGACAACGCAATCCCTATTTTGTTTTATGGATTTTTTCCGATTTCGCAGCAAAGCTAATACCAGGTCCAAATTTTTCATCCACCAGGTCAGTCCCCGCTACCTTTATAGATCCTACAATTTGACTAGACCCCCTTCCCACCCCCTGCATGCTTTCCTTTTTTCACATCACAGGGCACATTTATTAGTGACTCTCACAACAAAAGTCGTGCCTCAGGGGCCCTCGTCCCCAATACCCCTCGTGGTACCGCTCCTATTTTAGCCCAGGGGGGCATTCCCTTATGGGCAAGGCAGACAACGGTCCTCACTTAGTGTAGGTTGTATCTTTCCTAATCATTACCTATATTCATCTGCTATAAGTTCATGGGATAACAAAGGGTACCTCAACTTTGTATCTGTATGTGTGTGTGTGTGTGTGTGTGTGTGTGTGTGTGTGTGTGTGTGTGTGTGTGAGTGTGTGTGAAAGAGAGAGAGAGAGAGAACATGCAAGTCTCCAACCTCATGGTTGGCCTCAGGGTACTTCCATTGATAGGATGAGCAAAATCGAGCTAATGTACCGCTTGAACATAGAAACATACACTACCACACACGTTTTTCTGTTCGCGAGCATGCATGTATGTATGTGTGTGTGTGTGTGTATTTGTGTGTGTGTGTGTGTGTGTGTGTGTGTGTGTGTGTGTGTGTGTGTGTGTGTGTGTGTGTGTGTGTGTGTGTGTATGCGTGTGTGTGTGCGTGTGTGTATGCGTGTGTGTGTGCAAATGTGGAGAGAGAGAGAGAGAGAGAGAACAGGTAAGTCTCCAACCTCCCAGCTGGCCTCATGGCACTTACACCGATAGGATGAGCAAAATCCAATGAATTTACCGCTAGAACATGAAAATATACGTTGCCACACTCGCTTTTTTGTTCGTGTGTGGGTGTGTGTGGGTGTCTGTGCGTGGGGGGGGGGGAGCAGCCACCAATCAATCAATCAATCAATCAATAATTTTATTTATTTATTTATTATATTTTTTACCCCAACCCACCCCTTTCCGAACTTTTTTTTTTTTTTTTTTTTTTTTTGTGAGGTGATGGGGTTGGGGTTGCGCAACCCCAATCAGCCACCAAACCCTCCCTCCTCCCCCCCCATTGACCGCCACGCGGCCGCAACGTCGCGCGGCCTCGCAGGCAAGGCCGCCTGGGGGGGATTCACTCGAAAGCTGTGATGGGGGAGAGCGGACGGAGGGGAAGGCGGGGATTGGGAGAAAGCGGAAGGAGAGAAGGGGGGGGAAAGGAGAGCAGTATGTCTGCCAATTTCCACATTTATCAAAAATAAGATCGATAATATTATCGATCTTATTTTTGTTAGAGGCGAAAATGGACCAGGAGCGGCGGCCAGCAGGTGCAAGCTGGTCCGGTCCAAGGATTTTCAAGCGTCAACTTTGACGATTGTTTGCGCTCAGAATAATTGACAAAAAAATCTGAAAATTTCAGATCTTGTAAAATAGGTTGTGATATCTCCAGGAAAAAATTCAAACAAATACAAGAAAACCATTTAGATCATGAAATAAATGTCGTGCAGTTTCGTCACATTTTTCATTTTTGCCACTCTACCACGTGAGGGCCAACGAAAAAAGGACCCCCACTCCGGCGATTTGTTGCGATCAGAAGGATAACTCAACAACCCTGAAAATCTGAGTGCGTGTAGATTTTGTTATGATATTTATAGGAAAAATATTATAAAAAAAAAAACATTTTAACCATGAAATAAACCGTGGGGCAGGGTCACCAGCCCGTATGTACGGAGGTCCCCGGACAGACCTCCGTACGTAAGGGCGTTCGGGGTCCCGTATGGGGTCCGAACCCGACGTCATTCGGCCCCCGCCAAAAATTATTTCGGGGCCTAAAAATATATATTTTTTAATGATTTGTTTTTTGTGAGTTCTTTATGACGTTAGGTGCATGCCTATAAATTTTCAAGTCAGTTAACTCAGCCAAATAAGAATTAAAAATCGTCAAAGATGGCGGTGTCAAAATGTGCTCGCCCACGTTGTTTTTCACTTTTTACTTATTGTTTTCACTTTAGTTCGGGGCCTTAGCAATTTTATTATTTTTTAAAAATTTTAAAGTGGGTTTTACATTGCGTAAAGTACACATTTGTAAATTTTCAAGGAATTTAGTTATGCCCAAAAAAAATAAAAAATCGCCAAAGATTGCGGTGTCGAAAACGTGCTGGTGCACTCACTAAATTTTTATTTTTATTTATTTATTTTTATTTTTATTATTAGTATTTATTTTTTGTATTTTATTTTTATTTCAAATTTGGTAAGAAATTTGAATGTTATGCTCAAACAAATTTTTTTTTTTTTTTTTTTTTTTTTTTTTTTTTTTTTTTTTTTTTTTTTTTTTTTTTTTTTTTTTTTTTTTTTTTTTATTGGTTCGCGTTCGGCCTGAACGGCCGAACGCATCCCCAAGGAGTCTCATACGTTCGGGCCTTCGGCCCGTCCCGAACGCCGGTTACTCTGCCGTGGGGATCATTCGATGCATTTTCCAACGCTAGTTCCCCCCACTGTGCTATCAGTCGTCCTCATCGACCTGTGCTACCGACCCCCCTTAATTTATGACGGCGGGGGTAGTGGTGGTTTAAGAACTTCGGAAACATAGACCTTATTTCGCTCCCGAGAACTTTGGAAACAGAAACCCAGGTCTAAATCCGCTCCCAAGTTCACATCGAGAAGGGACTAGGTTTTCGAAAACAATAGTCACTACACAAATTTAAAAGAAAAGAAATAAACATAGAAAATTGTCCGCGGAAGCAAACAACGGCCAAGGCAGAATGGGGGAAGGCGGAGTGGCGGAAAGACAGGTCGTGAGAAGGCGGAGTGGGGGATTGGCGGAGGGCGTGAAAGCGGACCGCGGAGAGAAGGGAAGGGAAGTTGGCGACAAGGAAGAAGAAGGCGGGTAGGGCAAGAGGAAGGGCGATGACGAATGTAAAAAGGCGGAGTGGAAAAGAGGCAGAGGGCAAAAGGGCGCAGTCGAGGGAAGAGGAAAGGTGGAGGGGGAGGAGGCAGAGGGGGACAGTAGCGATGGGGGACGGCGGCGATGGGGGAGAGCGGCGATGGGGGAGAGCAGCGATGGGGGAGAGCGGTGATGGTGGAGAGCGGCGATGGGGGAGAGCGGAGGGGCGGGAAGGCGGGGAGGGGGAGGAGGCGGAAGGGGAGAAGAGGGGGAGAGGGGAGCAGTGTGTCGGCCTATTTTTCCATCTATCGAAAATAGGATCAATAATATTGTCGATCATATTTTCTTTAGAGGCGAAAACGGACTGTTGAGAACTTTGGAAACAGAGGCCTTCGAATCAAGGAGCAATTTCAACTCGGGTCTCTGTTTCCAAAGTTCTTAACGGTCCGTTTTTGCCTCTAGCGAAAATAGGATCGATAATGTTATTGATCTTATTTTCAATAGATGGAAAAATAGGTTGACACACACTGCTCTCTTCTCCCCCCCTTCTCCCCTTCCACCTTCTCCCGGCCCCGCCTTCCCGCCCCTCCGCTGTCCCCTCTCGGCTCCCATTTTCGTCTCTTGCAAAAATAGGATCGATAATATTATCGATCTTATTTTCAATACACGAGAAAACAGCCAACATATTGTTCCTCTCATCCCTACCTTCTCCCGTTCTGCCTTCTCCCCGTCCCCGGCTTCCCGCTCATCCGCGACATACTGCTCCCCTCTCCCCCCCCTTCTTCCCTTCCGCCTTCTCCCCCTCCCTACCTTTTCACCCGTCCGCTATCCCATCTCAACTCCTATTTTCGCCTCCAGTGAAAATAGGATCGATAATATTATCGGCCCTATTTTCGATAGATGCGAAAATGAGCCGACATACTAGTCCTCTCCCCCCCCCCTTTCTTCCTTTCTGCCTTGTCCCACTCCCCATTTTCCTGCTCGTCCGCTCTCCCCTATCATCGATTTCCCCGTCTGCCTGCTCCCCCTCCATCTTTCCTCTTCTCCGCCTTCCGTTGACTAAGGCAGGTAGGGCAAGGGGGAGTTGGGGAAAGGCAGGGGGCAAAAGGCGAAGAAGCACAAACGTGCACGAGGAGCGGGTGGAGGGGGAAGAACGATTGTTTTGGCGTCCATTTTTGCCTATAGCGAAAATAAGATCGATAATATTATTGATCGTATTTTCATTGGAGGCGAAAATGCAGCCATACGAGTTATGAAAACCGAGACACAGGTTCGAATCTGCATGCGCTCACTCGCTCACAAAGGGCTGACAGACTGGAAGGTGAGGGGGGGAGGGGGAGATAGTGGGCAAGGGGGAGGTGGGAAAGGCGGACCAGGGTAAACTCGGCAGAGCGAGAAGGCGGAGTCGGGGAGGGGGAGATCCGGGGAAGGGCGATAAGGTGGAGTGGGGAGAAGGTGGTGGGCGAGAAGGCACAAAAATCGAAGTCGGCGTAGAGGAAAGAGGAAGCGAAAGGCAGATAAGGAAATGGGGAGTTGGGGAAAGGCAAAAAGCGAGAAGGCAGAGTCAGGGGAAGTTCAATCGCGCACGAGGAAGAGGGGGAAACAACGGGGAGAAGGCGGGAGGTGAGAAAGGGGCATAGGGGGAAAAGGAGGTTTTCGGGAAAGGCAACTGCGAAAAGGCGGAGTTGGGGAAAGACGGCGGGCGACAAGGCATAGAGAAGGGAGGCGAAGTGAAAAAAGAGGAAGGGGAGGAGGGAAAGGCAAGGGAAAGGAGTGATCACACGAGGGAAAATGTGAGTGTGCGGGAAGGCAAGGCGCGACATGGGGGAAGGGGCAAGGCGGACAAGAAATTTTACTCTTTCCTTTTGGAGAAGTTAATGCCTCACTATCTCTTTTTTGTGGAAGTCCCTACCCATTGGCGGGACGAGGCCATTTTTTAGCAGACATCCTAATCCCCATTTAAACAGTCTGAAGATGGTGGTCCGACGTCTGGTTTGCGGGCTCAAGAAAATTACCAATTTAAAAAAATTCACCTTTGGGCCAAGGCGATTTCGCTGTGCTCATGGAGCCGCAAAAAGTATTTCCGCTTATTTATTTTCAGAGGATCATCTTGGGAAACTTCATAGGTTGCTAAAGGCGAGAGGTTTGGGGTAGTTACTACCTACGGGTGGGAATAGGTCATTTTGCAATAGGTGCAGCCTCCACTTACAGTGGTCCACCCTACAACTCTTTTCCATGGTCACTCCTCGCGCCACGCTATGTCAGCAGTCCGAGGTTCAAGTCCGGTTGCCGACAACCACTGTTTGTATTTAGAAAATAAATACTTTTGTCGACAAAAACATTTTATATTTAGAAAATAAATATTTTTGTGCTTGATTTGTACCAAACATTTTAGAAAATAAATATTTTGGGGGTTTTGTGCTTGACAATGCTGAAAGGATGTTGTTGTCATTTGAGTTATATAATATTTTTATCTAACAAAATTTCCAATTGTTTTTTGTTTTCTTCATAAAAAATAATATTCTACAAATTTTGCATGCAAAAAACTGTGAAGTCCAGTTTTTAAAATAATCCACTTTTTACGAATTACTTGTTTTAATATTGTCTTCTTCATTCGAATCAAATTATTTTTATGATGTCCACTGAATTAACCCTTTATTTACCTATTGCCACCCTTCACGAAATGGATCCCTAATAGTCCAGTTTCTCGTACAAGTTATCATTGGCTACGGATGGTTTCCTATCGACTACGGTCGATTCGGTTTGAAGGAGTTAGGTTCGAATATGGCGGATCGAGAGGGCAACCAAGGTGAGGTAAGACTGTCTCTGAAGAAAAGGGATGTAAGGTTTTTTCCCTTTAACTTTTTGTTGCATTTTGTCACAAACTTGACAGGGAGACTGTCAACCATGTAGGCGTTAGCCAAATTGGGGTTGTTAGCTCTGTCGAATCAACTGCCAGGAGCCCAAAGAACATCTTTTTGTTCCCACATTGGGTAGGCATCAAGGGGCAGACATATATCCACGAATATGACATGCAATCGATGACAAACACCCACTGAAAATTGACGGACTGCTCTTCCCATGGTGAGGTTGGAAACAATCCTGCAGGGGAACCAAATTTTTAACAATTCCTTGATAACGCTCATGATTATTTCGTTACACGGGGGCATCTCGGTTGGAAAGGATGTTATCACTAGACCACAATTTTCAAACCAAAAACACATTACCAATGCACCACCTGTGTCTGGTACGCAAATCACTGGGCCAATACGTTTAGCATATATAGTTGCTTCTCTTGGGATGGTGGTCATACCAATCTTGCCTTTCAGGGTGGGCTCCGAGGTCAGGCCCTGCATTTGTCAGAAGGCCTTAGACACTGGAGTCACCAACATTGTCGATGATTCTCCTTCCGAAAAGTGAAAAGATCTTAATAATTTTTCCCATCTACATTAGTGATCTGTGTGCAACGTTGTTTCGTCACGTCTTACAGAAAGGTTTGCTATGTAGTTGTGGATATCGCCTTGAGCCGACTATTGTAGGATGACGATTCGTGCACATAATTTTGATCGAATGCCACTAGTTCCTTGTTCTTTGACGTAGTCCCCGAACCCTTTCATTGTGATGCCTGAGTGGTTTGTTCTGATGTACTAGTTAAGTATTGATCCGCCAAGGTTTTGTGAACCGATTTCATTGAAGAGTTAACAAATTAGCTACCGAGATTGCCCCATGTTCCCCTCGTGTCATGTTGCATTCGCAAATTGCTAAAACCGCCACCTAGTGAATGTTGAACATAATTAACTTCTGATATTCCGGGGGGTAGAGACTCTGATTCAGATGTTGGGTTGGAACGACCGCTATAGGATGACATAACTCCTCCCCCTAATATGGGCCCAAATATATAGACCTCCCATTATGGATACCGGGTCTCATTTGTACTCAAAATCTTGAAAAACTTGACTCTGAAAAGTCCCTATTGGAGTTGGGTACAAGTGGCCTGAGTTGTATCGGGAACTGTTGAAAGGTAGTACGTCGAAGAAATATGTAAGGACTGGGAGGAAATCCTGGTCATGGTGCTTGACACGTTGAGGCGAATGGGATTGATCGAAATTGAGGTGAGGGCGGTGTTGCGGTTTGCCCTTTTGTGTTCATTGGGCTTTTATGGTATAACGGGGGTACGAGATTGGGAGATCGTAGACCGCAATCTCGGTCCTTGGGTGGGGCTTGATGGGAGGGTCTGACGTTTCCATATGAGTTTGATCATGTAAAATTTTTGTTGGGCGTTGGCCCACTGACGAGGATGTTGCACCCTGTGTGGTGTGATGGTGTGGATGTTGAGGACATGTTGTGTTATCCTTTGTATGGTAAAACCATCGGCACTTTTTGCACCACTCAGTCACTTACGAAACAAATTCCAATTAAAAATGTTTTTCATCTTTAAACTATAGTGTCTCCTTCCACGTTTGCCTTGCTTCAAGAGCAAGGTTCATTTTGACATTCATCAAACGCGAAAAGTGGTTGTCTTTCTGTGGTGGATTTTTGCCATGGAGTTCTCCACGGCCCTGTGCTCATGAAACAGGTCTCGTAGGGATACCCCGATGGTCATCACCCAAAATTTGCCCGCCGCCTTTTGTGCCCTCAAGTCTTCTAATTCTTTTTGGGTCGCCCATCTCCGGAACAAGACCGGGTGGCGAAGACGGGTCTCATAACATAATCTTGTCAGCGCCTTTTGTTTATCATGAAATCAACATTTTTCTTGGTCGTTGCACCGTACTGAAAAACGTTGGCGCCTTCGTTTTGAACTCTTCCTCTTCTCAACAAAGGGTTCACGACCGGAGTATTCCACCAACCGTCTTCATAAATACGGATAAACATTTCTTTGATCTTATTTAAAAGGGGTTTTAACTCATTTTAGAAGACGTCGACAATTGTTATTTCTTTCAACCATTGCACCACGACATCGTATACCTTGGGGTTCAACGTGGTCGTGGCGGATCGACCATTGACAACGCAAGTTCCGTGATCCAATCCCTTTGGGAAAACACTGTCCTCCATACATTTTGCTACCAATTTCCTAATCCATTCCTCTTCCAAATCTAGAAGCAGCCACGTCTTACTACCAAGACTGACAAAATTAACAAAGACTAATAAAACTACAACAAAATTAACGACAAAACTTAAAACGAGGCTCACATAAATTAGGTAAAACATAAAACGACCATCTGACCAATTGTGTGCACAGAGCTTGAGTTGCGGGATTACCATCATAATGCAATAAGCTGGCTCATTACCAAACGCTTTTATGAGAGTGCCCTCTACAAGACTATCAACATCCCGTTTATAGAGTCGAGGTCCTCCATTGCCTCACTCCATTTGTTAGTGTGGATCTCTTTGGATTCCGCCTTTGATATGTTCACCATGATCGTTCTTCCCCAAGTCTGATGCAACAACCCTCTCTGTACTTTTTGAACGTTACCAAATACGTTAGTTGGCCCACCCTACCGTTTTGGGTTTAGCCCCACACCTCTAATTTGAGGTGTGGGTGCACCGCTCCACAATTTTGTGACTCCTTGTCCGCTTCATGTCCGCTCATCCCACAGTGAGCTTCCTCTCTCAGGAATCTTTAGGCAAACTCTCGACTCATCTCCACCCTTTACCGTATAATTGGGATGGACGCCTTACGGCGCGCGTCTTTCCACCTGCTTCACATGGGATGTCAACGTGATTCAGGGACTCCTCGCCGACTCCTACACCTCCCAAGCTCCCAGAGATGGTTGGTGTCAACGAGATGACGCAAGGTGGTAGTCGCCTTACTCCGTCATGGTGGTCATGATGGCGTAACGGAAGAGTGTCGGTGGACTACTGCCGGCGTCACGTTACGGAGCGCTACCTGGCGCTCGTTCGTGCATTGCCCTTTGGTGCTTTGTCCATGCGTGAACAACAAAACAAACTACAGTAGATTATGAAAACTGCCTGAACAAAGGAAGCCATGCGAATGGGACCTTGTCATGGGTGAGGTTGAAATTCCCAAGAGACTATCCCTGTCAAGATCTTTTTTTTTTGGGGGGGGGACAATGCTCCAATCTATTCGTGGGGAGCCACACGTGCTGGGAATCGGGCCCAGCGTCCCATTTGAAACATGAAACATGTTTGAGAACATATACAGAAAAACTTTGAGATACCGGGACTCTTACCCAATTTTGTCTGAAATAGGATCATGATCAATTACTAACCTATTTGATGAAGCACCCCCAAGAATCACACCTGGATTATCATTGAACCGACGGGCCCCAGGTAATTTAGAATCTGATTGCATCTGGATTCGAACTTGGTCTGTATTTCAACAGCTCATGGGTGTACCAACTGGGCTACAGTAGGCCCCTTGGTACAGGCAGTTTTGTGACAAGGGGGTACTCCTTCACATTATAATGTTTTAATCATTTGATCCATCTGAGGGCATACTCACACCAGGACTTTCCTGGATGTATCTGACTGCTTTCATGGCACCGCGTGGATGCATCTGACCACAATTAGGTCCCGAGATGAGTTGAAAAGTCAGTGTGAATATGGCCACCGAGTTGAACGTCAGTTGGCTGTGTCTACCATTCAGCCACATGGTCTTAAGGTCCAGGTAGTCAGTTGATTATAAGGGCGTGGGTCTGACTCTATATGCTCATTTATGGAGGTGTATATGGAGGCTTAGTTGGGGTTCTCGCCCCCTTTTGTTTGTTCTTTTTCCCAAAAGGGGGTACCCCCTGACCTAACCATATTTTGTTTTCCCAAAAAGGGGTACCCCCTAACATTATTGCATTATTGTTTCTGGCCGATTGCCCTCGCTCACGGGGCCTCGCTCCACTACTCACCAAATCTGCAAAATGAGAAAGAACTTTCCAGCAGAACATGTCCAGATACACGGCGATAATGTTTTTTGTCTTTTGTCTTTTGTGCTTGTGGTGAGTTATGGAGCTTTGTAGTTCCATGGTCTGTTGTCCCATTGGAAACTCGAACCCTCGAACCCTGGGGCCAGGTCCCACTAGCAGCGTTGAGTTTCCTCAACGCATGAATCTGGACGCGTGTGTTGGATATGTGCAGAAATCGCGTTGAGTTTTCTCAACCGCACATCTCCACGAACGCGTCCAGATTCAGGCGTTGAAGAAACTCAACGCTGCTAGTGGGACCTGGGCCCTGGGTTGAAGTTCCCACTACTCCCCCCCTTCCCCTTTCATCATTTTGTCCTTTTCTGGAGGGCCTCAATGCACCTACAGCAGCTCTGCGTTAGATATGGCTGGCGGGCTGGTACGGTCGGTCCTGCTATTACCGACGCGGGCGTCGACTTGGGGCTGCGCAAGTTTCCTCGTGTGATGAGTTGGCGTGATTTTAGCGCAGGGCGTAAAGGGGCGCGAAGGTTGAGCGTTCGTGTACGGGCGTACACACGTGGTAGGAGGGAGGAGGGGAAGGGGAAGGGGAAGGAGAATGCTGAGGTCTCGCACACACGCGCGGTAGGTGAGGCAGGGAGAGGAGCGCAGCCGCCTTTCAGAAAGCAAGGGACTTGAACTTTGTCGCGCTGCGCTGCGCGGGCGAGCGGCAGAATCAAGATTTCGGGAAAGTCGGACATCGACTCGACCTTCCTGCGCGCGCGCACCTCTGTGTGTGTGTGTGTGTGTGTGTGTGTGTGTGTGTGTGTGTGTGAGAGAGAGAGAGAGAGAGAGAGAGAGAGAGAGAGAGAGAGAGAGA
>BFEA01000280.1:169100-181976 GCA_003427395.1 Chara braunii | reverse complement strand
TTTTTTTTTTTTTTTTTTTTTTTTTTTTTTAATTGTTGGTCAGTTTGTATTTGTGTTTTTTGTTGGAGAGAGCGTCTAATGTGCTCTGTCTTCTTTTGTTGTGGTGCTTTTGAAATCGTCTGCAGGCTGGAATACAAGGTAATCATCATTGGAGCTAATAAGACGCGACTTGACTGTATAATAATAATATGGAGGTGCTGACCACGATGAGTGCAAAGACAAGTGAGAGAGAGAGGGAGAGAGGGAGAGAGGAGGAGGCATGACAAATGAGATTGCAACTTTTTTTTTTTTTTTTTTTTTTTTTTGGGTTACTTTCTTTATGCTGCTTAACTTATAGTCAAACCAGGAGAGTGGGGTAATGAATGCTGCTATCCAATACCTTTCCGGTTTGCCGATGACGGTGAGCGTATCTTATAGATTGTCTTTGCTGGGCTTGCCTTTTTTTGGTTTTTTGAAAGACAAAAAATGAAAAATACAGCTGTCTTCTCCTCATATGGGGGATGGTTGTATTTGTTATCCCTACCTTAATTTCTTCTCTCTTACCTCCCTCTAGCTACCCGTATGCCAGTTTCTAAATTGGGAAACAGTTTGGCAGGAGCATGTGGCATGCAAATATGGCATTTAAACTGTCATTATTCAGAAAACATGGCCATCATGACTGTATTGAAGGCAAATTAAACCTGAGATGCCGCAATTATGGAAACATGTCCTTCTGTGTAGGCAACAAAGTGATTGATTTGACTTGATTGATTGATTGATTTGTTGGTTGGTTGGTTGGCTGATTGATTGATTGATTGGTTGGTTGACTGATTGATTGATTGATTGGTTGGTTGGCTGATTGATTGATTGTTTGATTGATCGATTGATCAATTGGTCAAACGATCGATTGATCAATTGGTCAAACGATGGACTGAACTGATTGAATGATTTTTTCGATTGATTGGAATTGAAGTGGACGAGTGAATGGATTGTGATTTATTGAGATTGATTGAAGGACTGAACTGACTGGGTGATTGATTGGGTGAAATAGCTGAATGAATGACCATTTCTTCCCTCTCCTGAATGAATGACCATTTCTTCCCTCTCCTCCCTCCTCCCTCCTTCCTCCTCCCTACTCCCTCCTCTTCCCTCCCCCCCCCTCTCCATCATCCCTCCCCTGCAGTGTTCTGTTCAGCAACCTCCTCCCTGCACCGAGGGGACATTTGTGGTTCTGAGATTTCATGGGGAATGAGAACGAAAAAGAGCATGGGAGAAATGGAGATGTGTTGTCAAGGGTTTTGTTTTTTTTTGGGGGGGGAGGAGTAGGGCGTATACGGATAATATGAGACTGCTTTGCGATTTGAGAGTGGGGGGGAGTCGTCGCACCAGGGTTTTCAGAATGAATCAGGTTGTAGTTACGGTCAGATGCATCCAGAAGGTTCGTATTCTGGGGGTATAATCTCAGAACAGAGATGCTGTAGACTGTGTATGCCATTTTATGGAAAAAGAAGGCAACGGATTGTGCCAGAGGTGAGAATGAGGAAGAGGGAGGGGGGTTGGTTTGTCTTAAACCAGAAGAACACGGCCCCAGCCTTGCAGTCCGAAACTTGTCGYCACAAGAAAACGAGGCCGAAACGTCAAACGCTGGGCCCGCCGGTAATAAATTCGATTGGCGGTCGCGTCTTCGTTTCGGACCTCCAGAATTTGAGGTGTCAGGCCCGTGGCCCAGGTGCCCATGTACTGGTGCTTTAAGCTCTGATTTCTAAGCCCTGATTTTTTTAAGTTCTGATTTCTTAACTCTGATTTGCAAGCACTTGATTTCGTTCATCTTCCTTTCGGTTCCGTGCAATCCTCGTTCCATAGAGCTGTCCGGTTTCACGGCTCCTCTCCTCTCAATGGTTTTGTGAGTGCAGTGGTGCTGATCCGTGGGTAAAGAGAGATTGAGCTAGCCCTTAAGAAGACAAGGGGGTCTTTTGGGGAGTCTCTGCACCCCTGGCATTCCTACAGACAGTAGGCGAGCGGCGTCCGTCAAGTTCTGCTGAACGATCTCAAAGGGTGTTTAAAAACTGGTACTGATGAGCTCCTTGCCGGGTGAGTGCATGTGCTTGATTGATTATATACTGAACTAATTATTAGCACTGCTATGTACGGAATGATAATTACTACTATTACGAAGCCATAAATAAGCTTATTATATACGGTGCCAGCTGTGAGTTGGGAGTGTATTTGCTGGCTGTGATCAACATCTCCTTATTTCGTGGGGTGGTAGCTGGCTGGCTTATGAAGGGCTGTGGACCTGCAGTCTGTAGAGTCGTCCGTCCGATTATGGGCGAGTGATAGTCTGCTTTGATTGTCGTCACAGGTATACCCTTGAGGGCAGTGGAAATGTGGCCAGCCCCTGCAGAGGGGTACCAATTGTTGTGGCAGTTGCTCACACGCAACCGCAACCTTGGTTAAGGAGTATTATCAGCCGAAAGCTGGGCTAAGCCCCAGTGTGGTGTGGTATCTTTTGCATCCACGTGTGCTTTTGCTTTGTACTCTATGATGTTGATATGATATCCATCTTCTTCAACAAATCACCAGTGTGTGTATCCCCTTCCAAACCGCAACCAAGTTGAAGGTGGATTATCTACCCCAACGCACGTTAAGTCCCAGTGCGAGTAACCCCTTTGAGACTGCATCCTGCGTTAATGTGGGTTATAAAACCGCATCCTTTGTGTCAGTCCCAGTGTGAGTATCCCCTTTGAACACACAGCCCCGGTCAAGGTGGATTATCGTCCGGGAGCCGGGTCAAGTCCCAGTGTGAGTGTCCCATTCCAACGGGCCCAGCCGGCAGCTGGATTAGAATGGCAATGCGGTGGTGGCTTTGTTTAAACCGCCAGTACACCCGGTCTTGAGTGATCCCTCTCGAGTGAGTGGGTGGGTCCGCTGTGCTGGCAGGTGGGCTGAAGCCGGCGTGTGAAGCCCCCTGCCGGACTTCCTCCCTGGGTCGTATCCCCGACGCCCCTGCAACCCTTTCAAAAAGAAATCTTGCAAGCCTGGGGCCTTGTGCTGGCGGTTCAAGTCTCTTGCCGTGTCCTTGGGGGGGTTGTTGACTTATCCGTCACCACCCCCTTCTCTCCCCTGCCGTCTTCTCTCTCCCTCCGGAAAAAAATCGAAACATTGGTTGCGGAAGATGCCTAGAGGAGCTCTGGTGCTTCGAGAGTTCCTCCTCTCTTTTGCCTGAAACCTTCCTGTGCTTGCTCCCAGACCGCCCTTCTGAGCATTTTGCTGCATGATGCACTGGGTCCTTGTTGACGTTGACGTCTTGCGAAGCGAGGGTTGTGTTTCGTGCACTTTGCTGATACAAAAACACAAGTGTTTTCTGCTTCACACTTGGGGGGGTCAGGTCCCGGGTTCAAATCCCCCTGAGCCGAACAATTTTGCTGCATGATGCCCCGGGGCCTTGTTGACATAATTCTTGCGGAGCAAGGGGTTGTGTTTCGTGTACTTTGTGTGCAGAGCCGATGAGGAGTTGATTGAACTGTGTTGAGATATATCTTGTCTGGTCTTGTAGTAATGATTGTGAGGGAAAATCTGGACATGGTAAGTATATAGTATAGCACCTCCCCATGAGCAGCAGGTCAGTCTCAAGATAGTATAGCACGAAGTTGGAAACTATACTATGGCTGGAGTCCTCAACATAGCGGATTGGAACCTTGCCTTGGCATATTAATTAGACTGTTGAAAGCCTGGCTATGGTATAGCACCTTCCCAGGGGCAGATTCTTAAACCACCAGTACTTGGCCCAGCTATCGGCCGGGGGAAAAAAAAGAGTAGAAACGTTTCTAGTCGGATGATTTTGGGCGCTCCTGCAGTAGCCTGTACATTTCCTAAAATCATCGCGCGTTAACGGGCATGACTCTAGGAAGTACTGGTGGTTTAACAAAATGTTAACACATAGTACCAAGTGGTTGCAGAACAAAATAGAAACAGTCTGATACTCCATGGGCAGGTCTCGGGTTCAAATCTCTTGCACTATGCGGAACGTGTAAGGGCGTCGCCACTCCACTCTCGAAATGTTTAAAATGAGAATGAACTTCCCGCTAGAACATGTCCAGATGCGCCCGCCAAATTTTCGTCTTTCTCACATTTTGAGAGTGGTGTGGCGAGGCCCTATGTTGGAAGCATGGAGTGTGTCAGACTGGTGAGAACCAGTCGATGGTGTTGTCTATGCGATTTATTTATTTGTTAGTCTACCGAAGGTGCCTGGGTGGGCACCTGTGCAGGTCGCTCGGCTGTCTGCTCACCAGAGGTACCGTGGGCATGTTACAACTCTTCAGTTTTTTTTGCTGTTTTTTTTTTGGCTTGGCTGGGCTTCTCCTTGCTCACTGAAAGCAGACCAAATCCAGGCTCTTTTTTTTGTTTCAATGTTGTCCGCTTGCCGAGGACGGGGGTGGCAGGAGGGGGTTGTGAACGGGGCTTGAACTATCAGTACACTCTGGCCTGTAGTGCTGCACTGCGTGGCAAGCTTTTCTGAACCGTGAGCAGTGCGCTTTTTTTCTTTTTGGGCTGGCGCCGCCAGCCATTGTCGTCCGGTAGGCCTGATGCACAAAATTTCTGGAGCAGGCGACAAGCAATTCTCCACACGGTTGTGGCCGTGTACTATGGTAGCAGTTTAACAGGGGTTTAAAAGGGGTGCATTATTTGTTTGTTTTTTTGGATCTTCGACTCGGTAAGGAATTCTGTGGTGATCCTCAGCCAAAAGTTGTTTGCAGTTCAATTGTACACTGCATTCCCTCTCCCCCCCCCAAAAAAAAACTAAAAAATAAAAAAAATTGGCATGTTTTCAATATATAATTGTTTGTAATTTTGCGCTGAGGCGGCCTTGGACTTTCTTCTTTCTCTCTCCAGATGTAATTGAATCTAGAGACAACCCCCCCCTTTCCTTCCCCCCCCCCCCAATATTTTTGACATGTTTTCAAGATATAATTCTTTGTAATTTTGCGCTGAGGCGGCCTTGGGGCTTTCTTCTTTCTCTCTCCAGATATAATTGAGTCTAGAGAGTGGGTAAGTAAACAAGATAATACGCCGTCGGCCAAATCCAACCATCCCAGCTCTTATCTAGACTGAACCCTTAGCTAATGGGAATTGAAAATTGACGATGGCCCGGCGGGATTGAATTCATTGATTGCTCTAACTTACTGAAACCTCACGGAGCATAAGTTTTCTTTCCTTCTTTGCTTGATTATGTAATCAATCGCTCATCTTGATTTGCGTTCTATCCACTGTTAGTGTTTGAACTTCAGGGAGGTCCTGCCTGACTGGGCAGCTGGGTGTGTGTCCGGGTGCCCAGGTGTGGCATACTGATACCACACGGGCCCCAGTTAGGGCCCGGTTCTGTAATAGGCACAGTTTAGCCCTAGGTACCAGGTAACGACGGTCCCATTTAGGTCCAGGTAGGCCTAGGAACCGTCGGTTCAGTTTAGGGTCCGGTAGGCCTCGTTTAGACCCCACCAGACCCAACGGCTAGTTGTTTAGGTGAGGTACCGGTCCATCGGTAGGCCCAGCCGGCAGTGCAGTTTTGGTGCCCACTTTTCAGATTCCGAAATCGGATCTGAACCGTTGGGCCTGATCAACGGTCCAGATCCGAAGGCCCTCGGTAGGACTGAGGCCGACCCAGCACTATATCAGCTGGGTACCAGCCTCAGTCGGTAGGTTAGTAGTAGACAGGAGGTTAGTCTTCAGGATTAGCGCAGCGCTTCAGCGTTAGCAGGATTAGCGCAGTGCAGCAGTGTTAGTACGAGCAGCGAGGAGAGACGAGCGCAGCGGCGAGGAGGAACCAGCGCAGCAGTTGGAACAGCGCCAGCCACCGGCCCAGCCCGCGGCCCAGCGCCAGCCTCCTGCAGCGCCATAGCTAACGGGTCAGGTACCAGGGAGGAAGGCCTTGCCTTCTCTCCCTCTTCCTCCTCTGCCACTCTCTCTCTCTTTCTCTCTCTCTCTCTCTCTGTCCTCCTACCTTCTAAGTCTAAGTCTACTCCTGGGTTCTCCTACGGGACTACTACGAGTATGAAAGATGGTGACGAGTTCTGAAGACATTGGAGACAGCGACATTGAGACTGTAGGTTGAGGACTACTCTTGGGATCTGATTTCATCTTCTTCTGAAGAAGTACCTTGACATTGTGAGATCGATATCTGAGACGTTGTGAGACTGTGTTCGCGACATTTCGGATTTGCGCTACTCTTGACAGTACAAAATACTATCTTTGGAAATATTGAGTTGACGGCATCTTCCCTCTCCTCCTCCCTTCGTCTCTCTTCTCCCTCCATTTGTCCGTGTATGATCTCAGACCCTGGCCTTTCTTCTATGTCCAAGGCCAGGGCTTTCACACCACTGATGCATGATTGAGAGTGTTCGAGTGCAGTCCGAGTCAGGTCGGAGTCAGTCCATGGGTATCAACTCTTCCGCTGTATTTGTATTAACTCTGTATTATCTGGTCGGCTCTGGGAACCTGCGCCATACTTACGACTGTGTTTCGCGAGTATGCAACACCAGGTGTATGGAAAAAAAACAGCCCCCTTTTTTTTGTAATTAAGCTGATTTCGGTTGGGAAAATCAATGGATATTCTGCAATGTGCGCAGGTCAGAGGACTGGAGATCTTTGCGTTTGGGGCCTGGCCTGGATTACAAAGGAGGATAGCTTGCGCAAGTACTTCTCACAATTTGGTGAGGTAGGTGAACACCTCAAAATGAGTACCACCCTTTCCTTTTTTCAATATATACTCTGCTGCTTTGTTGGCACTTTAATCGTCGGAGTGACATTAGGCATTATTCCCACAAAGTCGCAAACTATATAGTGAGAAGATCTGGTTCACCTGCCTCAATATGAGTGATGGTCGTATCCACTTGATCAAACCTCAGTTGAGGTTGATGGATTTCTTTTTCTTTTTTTAAAGGGCGATGACTTTGGGATATTGTGATTGAGCTGACGGGCCCTGTATAATTCAGAAATATTGTTTCGTTCATCTGGTTCCATCATTTGGATTCGACCTCGGGTCTATATTTCAGCTGTTCGTGGGTGCACCTCAACTGAGCTAGGCTCATTTGGTCGAGCTTTATGGATAATTCGATTTGATTATTATTGTCTAAAGATTCGTAACGATTGAATTGTTGGTTGTCTCGAAATTGTCGGAATATCGAAATGGATTTGATGGGGGGAAGAATGTTTTAGTTTTTTTAACCTTTTTTTTTTTTCCTTTCTGTTTTGGTTATTCATGACTGCTGTTTGTCATATGCAGAGGTGGAAAAGTATCGACTTGTTGGTTGTCTGAAGGTTGTCGAAATTTTGACATTGATGTGATGGGAGCCACGACCAGCTATGCAATTGGATATCGGGTTCTTTGTCTGATTTTTTGCAATGACCTTCGCCTGTGTCATGCTTGACTTTTGGCATTACCTACGTCTTTGTCAGTGAATATTTTGTGCAAAGCTAAGGGGGAGAGAAAGGGGGGGAGGGAAGGGGAGAATCTCTCTGTATACTCACGTGGTGGCGTTTATCGTATCTGTGATAATGGCTGATTCCATTAACTGGCAGGTCACAACGTGTATGGTGAAAGTTGAGCCCGATGGTCGCTCAAAAGGTTTTGGGTTTATAAATTTCAAGTGAGTTTTCCGAACTTTTCACTGAGACTATGCTTTTGGGTGTTTTGACAGACTGTGTCTTCCATTTCGACTACCGACTTCACCCGAACAGAACAGCTGGTCATTATAGTTGTATTTGGGGCAACTTTCCCTCCAGATACAGTGATAATGGCCGGGCGTTATATTCGGGTGAAGACGGTAGTGGCGGATTCCCACTAGGATAGTCTCTACAGCATAAAACACGACGATTTTAGATTTTTGGTCTCGACTGACGTTGGAGTTGGGTGTTCCTTGTTGGAAAAAAAGCTTGATCTGAAATGCTGCAGAATATGTTCACGCCTTGCAACCACAAATGTGGCCGGTAGGGTGGCCAAGTTTGGTTCCCAAAGACAAGCACAGATCTGTGCTTATTTGCGTTCTATCTTGTCATCCTCTGTTCACAGAACCAAACTCAATCGTGCACTCTTCTTGGCAAGGGAGGTAGGAGGTGCAGTGGAAGTACTTTTCCAAAATTCAGACAGTCTTGAACTGCTGCCGATCGGTGTGGCACATGATGGTGTGCACCCCTCCGATTTGGAGTTAACCTGTCAAATTACGGACAGTGTCGAACTGCTGTCGATGGGTGTGGCACGTGAGGGTGGGTACCCTTCCGATTTGGAGTTCACCTGTCAAATTACAGAGTGTCGAACTGCTGCCGACGGGTGTGCCGCATGGTGCATACCCCTCTGATCGGGGATTCACCCGCCAAATTACAGTCTCAAACTGCTGCTGATGGCTGTGGCTCATGGTGTGTAACCCTTTGCATCCTCTGTTCACAGAACCAAACTCTGATCGGCAGTTCACCTTGGCAAAGTCTGATGTCGAACTGCACGATGCACTTGCGATCACCGCCGTCTGATCTCTGCTGCCATCAGCCTGTTATCCCCGACGTACCTTTGATCTGTTGAGCAAGAGCCCTTCCACACATGTTGGAGAGTCGCCGGCTGATGCACTTGTGATTGTTGAGAAGTTTATTTATGTGAATGAGATGACAATGACAGCGGAACGAACCAGGAGAACTGTGGAAAGGCGAGGTGCGTGTCTCAGAAGATATTCAGCGAAATAGGAAGGAAGAAGTATTTGTGACACTTGTGACGCGTCACCTGCGCTGTAGCTGAATGATGCATATGTAACTGTTGATGCCCGGTCGTATCTGCCCTGTAGCCAAATGACTGTTGATGAATGAATCACAAGTTTGAACTTCAGATCCAGATGGATACAATGTACCGTTTTCGGTGATCTGCTGTTGTTTAAAGAAAGAAAAAGTGATATTGGTGTGATGTGCATTTTATTATCTGCAGTTGGCATTTCGGCATTGCTACTCTCACAGTGTTCACCTATGTCGGAGTTTTCTGGACGTCGAAAGAGAAAAGAATCATGAATTTGCCAATTTGGACTTCAAATCCTGGTGGATATAGTACGCTGTTGTTTACAAAGTACGCTGTTGTTTACGAAAAGGAATATGATACTGCTGTGATGTGAATTTGATTATCCACTGTCTGCATTTAGGCAGCTCACCACCCTCTGCCTTCAACAATATGGGAGTATTGTCTGGACCCTGAAGAAAAGNTTGATTATCCACTGTCTGCATTTAGGCAGCTCACCACCCTCTGCCTTCAACAATATGGGAGTATTGTCTGGACCCTGAAGAAAAGGAAGGACGGACCCGGGGAAACTGGACTGGACTCAGCAGTGCTTTGTCAAAAAAGGAGGAAGAAAGAAAGAGGAGGAGGATGGAGCGTCCTGTTTGCCGGTCAACTTTGATTTGTTGTTGTTCTGATGAGCTGGATGTGCCTTTTTTTCTCTGGCTTTTTGTCAGCCCTTTCTCAAGTTAAATGTCAGCTGAGGAAGAGCATAATAACATTAATGTATTCTGAATTTCTGAGTGATTTTCTGGACTCGGATTGACTGTGATTGTGTGACTATGCCTTGGATGGGCTCACAGGGATGCGGAGGTAGCAGACAAAGTCCTGCAGCAAGCCCATGTGATTGACGGACGGCCGGTATGTTGCGATTGTTCTTCAACTGTGCCATTTTATTTCTGTGTGGCATTTAACAATGGCGTGAATGGTTTAGGCATGACAACTGAGCCGAGCCTCTCAGCGGTTTTCACCGGTCTGGCATTTTAGATATATTAGACATACACCCTCCAATCGAGGTTGCGAAGCGGGAGAACTGAAGTGTGTCCAAGACGTTTTCTGGCTTTATGAATGCATTTGTTTTGATGATCTCAGCGGGACAGATTTATACAGATCATGATATGGCAAAGTTATGGGTTCAAGGCTCCTGCAGGGAATGTCCGGTGCTCAGCAGCTGAGCGGTTGGCCGTCGACCCTCCAGTGGGGTGCCAAGGAGTTCAGCCTCTTTCCCTGTGGGTTGTGTATGTTGGGACCTGTGTCGTTTTTTTTTTGGGGGGGGGATAGGCAATGGGTTATTGCTGGACGACCCCTTGTTGCATGAAGAGTTTGGTGGCTGCTTGATGGCCAACCACTTCTTTCAGGGCTAGAACTATCAGAACCATCAGTTTTGCCTGCACGTGGACTTTGGAACTGTTGTGGCTGGGGGGAGCTGCTGGGGTGGGCTGACTGAGTTGGTCTCGTAGGCTGAACTGACCATCAGCCCCTTGAAAGCCACGGTAAAACCTGGGAAACGTCGCATTGCCGTGGACGTTGCAAGCACGGAATCAATTGCACTGCTCTTCAAACAGTCGCCTTCGCTGGTTCGGGACCTTTGGGTTTATTCTTGATGATAAGATGCTTATAGACGAGAGAGCTCAGTGATTTGATCATCGCATATTGCCAGTTCTCACTCTTTCGACCTGGTCTTGAGAATGGTTGCCGTGCTTGCAACAAGTGGTTTGGTACTTTCCTTCCATCTTGCGTTGTGTTTATTGGCGGTTTGATTGATTTCTTGTTTGCTTAGGTCTTTGCTTACTATGCCTTCCTGCCGCATTCGTGCCGTTGGGCCAAGCAGATGAGTTGCTCGTTGCCTTGGCTTTTTGATGAGACGCCTGTTTTCTGCCTTTTTTTTCACAGGTTGAGCTACGGCCGCCCAAAGACAAACTAGAGCGTGAGATGGCCAAGAAAGTTTTTGTCGGAAATGTAGATAGTTCAATTACCGATGAGCTTCTGCAGGAGCATTTTTCGAAGTGAGCATTCGCAACGCATCTACCGTCTCCAAGCCTTTCTGCACCATTCACATCATATTTACACACACACACTGTTTGTGCATTTGTGTACATTACATGCGGTGCACCAGCTATACAGCATGTGCAGCGCTTGTACACGATGCACAGCATGCAACAATAAACAAACGAAAAAGCAAAAAAAAAACGAAAAAACTGCAATAAAAGTTTGTATGATGGAGACTATTATCTTGAGCAACTTTTCGCTGAGTCGCTACCTGAAACTATACCCCGTGAATGTGCAAAAACCGGAAATGGAAGCCCCAAGACAGCAAGAAAGAAGAAGATGAATAAGAGGTGCTCCCGCAGGAGATAACCCAGCTGCCGTATCCTACCGACCAGCTTTAATCAGGATCTGCAGAGAAGTATAATGCCCCAGAAAATACGCAAGGCCAAATCCAAAGAAGTAATGCTCCAGAAGATAACGCAAGCGCAAATCCAAAGAAGTAATGCCTCAGAAAATATGCAAGTCCAGATCGAAAGAGGGGGTACTAAGACAACCACTTTTCAGGAACCTGGGGGTAAGGGATGATGGCTACCACCTCCCTCTAGATCAGCGACCGGTTTGCAAAGGGGGTATAGTATGGAAGATCAGCCACATCTATGATGATCATGAAAAGGGCTCAACGTCTGCTACAATCTATCTGAGTAGGCGTGCAATGTGTAACGAGCACAACACCCCATTCGCTCTGTTCAGAATGCGCAATGTCTGACCAGGATCATTCCGAAAAGCTGGGAATGACTGCCTACCGCGGGATTCATTCATGCGGAGACCCGGCGAATGGAGTTTTGTCCTGATGCAGGAATCTGTACCATCAAGAGCCATACCAATTCTCTCAATTCTCGCATAGACAGTTAGTGACATGCCAGGCCTCAGTTTTGGACCATTTCTTGATTGATGCATGTCATCCTTGAAAGCGCAGGGGCCATTTGCTAATTACCCTTCTCTGTATCGTTCCAATTTTAACGGATGTCCCAAAGGACCGGGCCACAGTTTTGTCTCCTTGTCCCCTTCCAAATCGACTATACACAACCTGAGCCGCCGACAGTCTATGGCATCGACCCAGAGGAAGTAACCTTGGATTCTTGGAAACGTACTGGCGGTTGAAAGGTAAAAGATTCCATGTTAGAAGCCGAACGAAGCCTCTGGTGCAATGAATCGGGATGAAGGCCAAATAACTGGAATATCATGGAAGCCGGATCGAGTAAAGAATGCTTATCATGGGTCCTTCAGGGTACTGGAAGGAAGCCAGATCCTGTACATGTTATTATCTCTATGGCTTGCTGGGGAAAAGGAACCAGACAGACGCTCCTGAGAATGGATGCGGGTCCAGGACGAGAAGGACCTGCTTTTTTGGTTAAAAAAATAAAAAAAATAAAATGAAAAACGATTATTTTCCTGAAGTTTCTTTAAATGTTATGTTTTCTTTTCAGCACGACAACCGCAGCATTTTCCACGTGCTTAGCCGGGCGGTCCTGGCTGGGTGAGTGAGGTATGGGCAGGGCAGTCCCAGAGGAAAATAAGAAAAAATAATTAAAATTTATGAATCAATAAAAATCCGGGAAAAAAGAACTGGTGTAAAAAAACTAATTGTGTTAAAAAAAGGCTTGTGTAGAAAATATGCTGCAGAGGTGTAACATTTCTTTTTTGTTTTTTTTGGAAATGGGGGCCGCTGTGATGACTTCTTATGCAGAAGAGTGCGCGCACTTCCCTGACAGGCAGACAGGCATAGGAACACTGAACTTGACAAAGAGCCACCATCAATGCCGTTTCCTTTCTAGGGGGGGGGGTTGCATGTTTGGGTGGTATCTGAGAATACAAATGCACACCATCTCATGGATAGTGGAAGCTAGCTTGCATGTGTGTGTGTGTGTGTGTGTGTGTGTGTGTGTGAGAGAGAGAGAGAGAGAGAGAGAGAGAGAGAGAGAGAGAGAGAGGTGGGGGTTGCGTGTTCGGGTGGTATCTGAGAACACAAACACACACCATCTCATGGATAGTGGAAGCAAGCTTGCATGTGTGTGTGTGTGTGTGTGTGTGTGTGTGTGTGAGAG
>BFEA01000280.1:150904-164487 GCA_003427395.1 Chara braunii | reverse complement strand
ATATACTCTGGAAGAGCTATAATTTCGGGCAAGGACCTCCTCTCATCATATCTGCTTCAGCTCGTGGGGTATCAATATCAAATGACATACTCCACGAAGTGCTCCAGCGACGGGGGGGTCGGATAAGTGAACTTGCTTACTTGACCCCTCCCTGAGGAAGCCGTAGTTGCCTGAATATGTGAATGATAACCCCCTGCCCCCCTCTGGAAGCCCCCTGAAAAATGTTGTACCTTAAAATTTTATTGCGGATTCGGACAGCTCTTGAAGAGCGCAGTCGGAATCTGCCCCCCCCAAAAAAAAAAAAAGATATTTGGGCACTTATTTTTCAAAACCGGTTTCCTGGTTCACCCCCCCTGGTCTGGTCCGGCTCCGGTTGGACTGGGGTAGCTCAACCGGCTGGTTGCCGGCCCAGCACTGCTGCCAACTGTTATCTATGGATAGACGGCACATTCGTACTGTGATTATCGGCAGGTGCTCACATCAGTCGTAACAATTGTAGGATGTAAGCTAAATGCCCGGAAGGTCATTGAAAGAGCCAGATGTAATGAACGTAAGCCTAGATCTCTCTCTGCTTCTGCACAGTGGCTGAATGATACAGACCGACAACTGTTGCAAACAGTCCATGAGTACCAACTCTTACCAATCCTGAAGGGCCCATACTTTTGAAAAAGAAGGCAGAGAATCCCCTGCTTGCCACCTCGTCTCAACCTCGTGCTGACCTTTGGCGGTGGTTCTGCTACAGCTAAGATGACCTGTTGTGTATTTGCATCAACTTGCATGACTAAAAACGTTTGTACAGACGTTACGTTGTCTGAAATATTTTGTGAATGACAACTTTGAGTCTGAGGAGGGGAAGGGAGGTGTGCTGGGAGGGGCAGTGTCGAGTGGCCTTGTATTTTGCCCTACGTGTGTGGGGTACGCGCAGGGAAATGTCGACAGGTGTTGCATCATGCATGCTGCACACGCATGTGCGCTAACAAATGGTCAAGCGTTCACGGCATCACAAAAGATGTTGATGTGTGCTTCACACTTTTCTTATGCACCCTCATTTTGACTGTATCGGACTGGAAAGTTAGTTTGTAAACACCACTTTTGATATAGGTCCATGTGGCACTTTTGAACTGTGCCCGTAGCCTCCAGCCTCTGCCAAACCTGACGAAACAAAGCAATGCCCTGCAGCCACCTCCTAATGTCGGCCTTGGCCCCCCCCCCCCCCCCCCCCCCATCCTATTCCTTTTCTGTCCCCTCTCTGTCTGATGCATATCACCTGCTGCACCTATCTTTGTGTCCCCCTGAGAGAGAGAGAGACAGAGGGCTTGGGGTTATAGGTGGAAAATGTTATTTTTGATGCTCGTATCATCGTGTGTGTATATTATCATAATATCATCTTATATCGTTTCTAGTCAACCAAATCAGGACAAGAAAAGAACGAGGGGTCACAACTTGGAAGTTGGAACACATCTGCCCTGCAGTTGTTTGACAAGCTGGGCTTCTGAGGGGACAAAAATGTCTTGCTTGCTCGGGAAGTGAAATAAAGTGTGGGTGATGGACAAAGGCAGGTTGATGCGTGGGAAAGATCACGACAATTCCCTTCTCTATCGTTCGCGATCTCAAGTGCCACGTCACTCGACGGATGAGAAAGTATATGCTTATGTTTGTCGTCAGCGTACAATCTCCAGACATGCGTACGCATTCAGTGAAACAGTAGGTCAGTTCAGACTGAATGTGGTGAAAGACGAGGAGAGATGGAGAGAGATTGTTGGGAAGATGTGGTCACCATGTTGCTTTGTTGTCCTACCCCATGTGAAGCATGAGTTTGTTATCCCTGTGGGTTGAGAAAATGTGCTCATGTGTTCTTTCTGTTTTACTCTGGACTTTGATCTGATGGCATTTGGTATGCTTTCTGTTGTTTGATTGTTGGATTGGCTTCGGTTTGATGGCATGGATGGGCCGGTGGTGATGGCGGGAGCGTTGGTGGTTTGGACGGACCTCGTCGGTTGTTGAAGCTTTGTCTGGTGTACCGCAATCGTTCCATTGGATGGATGGGCTTTGACGGATGGGCAGGGCGGTTGGAGGATTGGGGATAATGGGCGGTGCTTGTGGGTTCAGCAACCCAGCAAATATGATGGCCATGGCGAATATGGCGGCAGCTTCTGGACCCATGGGGGGATATGGAGGTGGGCTTGGAGGTGGGTGTGTGTTTTGTTCGTGGCCCTTTCCGTCACTTGTTGCGGAATGTTGTTGGGGGGTGGGGGGTGTCTAATTCTTCGGGTAGATCTTCTCCCACTCTCCCTATCACTGGGTCCACTTCTTCTCTCTGTCTCTTCTTCTCTCTGTCTGGGCTTTTTGTTCTCATCCACTTCCCTTATGGTTCTTTCTTCTTATAACCAGTGTGACCGACCAGGGTCTGCACTCTGGTGTTCATTTTTGCAACTACATAAGCATGCAACTGTTTCCCAAAATTTCTGTGCAGGTTTTTGAAGCTTTCCGCCTGCCCAACCAAAATTACCAGACTGACAATGAGCCACTTACAGCACTCTAAGGGTGTACTCACAGAAGGACTTTTTTACTTGTTTTTCGACGTAATTGCGATCAGATACATCCAAGTCTGGCTGTAAATGCGGTGAGATACATTTACGATGGTGCTAGTGTGAGTACGGCCTAAGTTGAGGTTATGGCCTTCTGCTGGTTCCGCATCAGGAGCACTGGTATCATTTTGATTTCAGTGCTTAACAAAATGCTGTTAGAGGGTCGAGGCCCAGGATGAGTATAGCAAACGCATGACGCTTGGCCCCTTCTCTTTTAGGGATGTGGATCGTATTGACAGTCCAGAGACCTATTAGTACGTTGGTGGGCATAGTATTTGTTCGGGTGTCCGAGGTGCCTGCCTTGTTTGAAGGACAGGCTAGGTGGTTCCAGAGGAGGTTTGTTTGAGCTTGTTTTTTGCGGTCGTTCATTTGAAGGTTCAACTATGTATGTGCCTGATAGGGGGATCAAATACATTCACACATACAGGAGATTCTGAATGACAAAGAAGAACGTTAGGTCCAGATACATTCTGAAAGTCGCGCAGTGGAGCGAGGTTTGTTGTGCTTCTTGTATTTCAAAGTCCAAACTGCATGATTAAGCGCCATGACCATGAGCATATCATATATGTATACATACTGTTTGACGATGTATATATATTTTGTATATCGTGTTTTGAAGTATGAGAGACGAGGAAGTTAATACAGTTGGAGGAACGAAGCTGAGAAGATCGAGTTCATTACGTGGGCTACGGAAGGTGATATATATATATATATATATGGGTTCAGCCTCCTGATGAGTCGGTGAAACTCCGACGAAACAGTTTGTCACAGCCCCTCGTTTGTTGTCCTCTTCTCCCTCTCTGCCTACGGTTTACCGGGCAGTTCTATTTGACGATATATATATATATATATTTGACGATATATATATATATATTTTGAATTATTTTCCCCAGCATTCCAGTCTGGATGCACATTGCGTTCTCGGCACTTTGGGTTCTATTGTAGTTACCATGGCTGGAGCCAATTCAACGGGCTCGCCTGTTGGCCGTCTTCACACATATAGATCGCCTGGTCATTATAGCTGTATCAAGTCTGAAAGCTGCACCAAATACGGTTATAAGGACTGGGCATTCTATTCGGGTGATGATGGTAGTTGCAGCTGTTAGTGTCCACAATCTTTACCGAGTTCCGTTCAAAAAATGTTGTGATGCTTCGAAGTGCATGCACTGGGATAACTATGACCATTTCTTCAAACTCTTTTTGCCCCTATCGTCGTAACTTGAGAAAAACTTTCAAGAAAGATCTGTTAATTTATTGTTCTTTTGGTAGAAAGCTTGTTAAGCATAATAACATAGACATTGATTTTTTCCGCAATGCTTATTGAGATTGATTTCCTAAAGCATAACATGGACATTGATGTCCCAAAATGCCTATTCATGTTGCACTGCTAAGCCGTCGTCTTCCCTCTCTTTTATTCAAATGATTTGGAGCAGCGTGTACTGCCCAAAGAGGTCCACAGAACAGTGATTTTGTGGCATAGGGATGCATGCAACCGACAACGATCTTCGATCCGAGGCACTACCCTATCTTCCTGGGAGCAGAAATGATGGTCATTCCAGCTGTATTTACGGCAATGTTCAGTGCCTCTGTTTCGTATACCATTGTTTAAGGTTTTGTCTGTTCAAAATGCAGTCTGTTAGATGACTTGTTTTGTTAATGATGGTTCAGTCGGAGGGTGGTTAGTCGACAATGTTGGAGTGATTTTCTCTCGCCAGAGTCCGCGTTAGCTGCGAGTGGACCTCTCTTGTTTCCGTTCCTTCGTTTAGCTGTTGCTGGTTTTTCTTGGACGGTTCGATGGTGTCCATCTTACTGTGCCGGTCGCAGTCGGAAACTTTTGATTGCCCACTGAAGTCCACCCGTCACCCCAATGCCTTAAGTCTGGACATGAGAGGTTGGGATTCGAGGTCGGGATTCAAGGCCGGGATTCAAGGTCAGAATTGGGGGTCGGAATTCGGGGTCGGCATTTGAGGTTAGAATTCGAGGTCAGGTCGGAATTCGCGAGTTTTTTCCGCACTTGTGCTTTTGCTCTTTTCTGGAAAGGGAAGACTGTTGTGGGCGGTGTTTGGTGGTCACGGAAAAGCTGATTTTTATTTTGCACTCGTTGCAGGAATTGGTGGGCTTGGTACTGCGGGAATGGCTTATCCAGGGCTGTCCCTGGGAGCTGCCCACCCAGCACAAATGGTGCAGATTGCACAGCTGCAGGCACAAGGAATGGGTCGCATGGCAATGCCCCAGGTTAGGGCGATGCAGGAAGTGACAGCAGCAGCAGCAATGCCGATGATGACGGGTCCGGCAATGGCACCACTTGCAGCTATGAACCCACTTATGCCAGGAGCTGTCGGTGGCATGCCACTTGGACTGGGAGTGGGTGGGGTTGGAGGAGGGGTGCTCGCAGTTCCTGGCTTCACAGGGCAAATGTGCACGTCATGTCAGCTGTATGTAAGCAACCTGCCTTACAGTGCCACATGGCAGGTATGTGAAAGGGTCATATGTCTCCACCCACTCTCTGACCTCTACCCCCTTTTTTGCATGCCCTCCCCCCGCTGTGCATTCCCCCCGCCGCCCTCATCTCACTCTGTCTGTGTGTGTGTGTGTGTGTGTGTGTGTGTGTGTGTGTGTGTGTGTGTGTGTGTGTGTGTGTGTGTGGTGTTGTCATGTTCGCTATACACAACTCTGCAAACGAAGGCATGACTGTCCGGACTATTTTATCGGACTTGTCACAGACTCGTGTGTGTGTGTTGTGGATGAATGTGTTTGCTTGGGACCGTCCTGTTCTGCCCTGTCTACCAGCTCTCTCATCCTACCGCACCAAGGTGTGGATGTGTGTTTGCCGTCACCCACTACTTGCTGCGAATCGCGTGGTCAAGTTGGCGGAATTGGTCTCGTTCTTGGAGCAATTCGAAGTGTTCCCAAATCTCCCGCGCAAGGATCGTCTAGCATTTAATTTGTCTTCTTCCTCTTACTGCTGCCAGGTCTACTTGGCGGTGAAGATCTAGATTGTGTGGAGGAACGTGTCTCAAACCCTTCTCCGAAACAGCATACGCGTGTGTAACCTTGTTCCGAAGATAAAGCATCAGTGGCCGCTCAAAGTGATGGGCCTTTCTGGTCCGTCGTAATGTGAAAATAATATGGCAAATATATAGTTTGCATCCGGATGAGTCGGTGTGAAACTCCAAAGAAAGCATGTCACAGCCCCTCATTTGTCCTCTGTTTCTCCTTTATGTGCTCGTTCACAAGGCAGTTCTCTATGAAAATGAGCCTAGCCTTGGGTGCTTAGCTAGCATCGGCAATTAGAATTTTGCACGGTGCTCTTCGCTAAGAGTCCCCATGGTCCATGTCATCACGGACGCTGCGTGAATTTGCATATGCGTCATTGGGTCGAGGCATGTAGCCAGTATGGCAGACTGCCTGAAATCGCATATTGAAAAGCTATATTGGCATCTGTTTGCCAGACCACCTTATGCTAATTCTCGTACCTTCAGCTGAAAAATAAAAGTTATGGGACCGGTAAAAAAAACAAAATTAAGGGGACTGTTTGCCGCATGAATTTTTGATGACTCTCTGTTCTTTCTCGATACAGTTCTGTTTGACAATCAGCCTCGCAACGCGCCAGATCCATCTTAAGGTCATGATCATCCCGATACATTCCAAATGCGGGACTCCAACACATGCACCTGGTCTAGAAAGGCGTCCAAGTGCATGTAGAGTGTTGACCAGTGGAGCGAGGCCCAAAATGTAATGTATGATGCTTCATAGTATGTAATGTATCATAAATTAAAAATTCTTAATATGTTATGAACCCAGACTGGTAGATACTCGTCAGATGTTGAAGTACTAGTCAACACGGATTTGGACAATGTCCCCAATAATCGTGAAACTGATATCCGATACAATGTCTGGTTACCAATAGACGAAGAGAGGGGGAATAGACAATTCAGAAGGTGGGAGAGAATCGGTGACCATTCAAGAGAATAGCCCAACATTCCCACTCCTTCTCTGGGCTTCCCCTCGCCTCCACGTCACCAATCAGTATCCAGTAACGAGCCTGACCAGTCCTGATCACACAGAAGTGCCACGTGGCACTATTCTCCCATGGAGACAATGAAGACAATCAGGAGCGAACCATATCGACATCAACCTCAGGTAAGTATCCCGTTCCTCACTCATCCACAGATCCCGATCTTACTGCTTGTCGCAACCAGTCACCTCATGTAGAAAGTGTGGCCAGTGCCACGTCAGCAGTAGAGACCGGTGGCTTGCGCCACATCAACAATGAAGAAAGGTGGCAGTGCCACCTCAGCAGTGTCGACAAGTGGCATGTGCCACATCAGCAATGATGACAGATGGCAGCTCCACATCAGCAATGCAGACAGGTGGCAGCGCCGCATCAGCAAGATGGACAGGGGGCAGCACCACATCAGCAATGCCCGGCGCACAGAACACAAAGCGCCAGCATGCTGCCACAGTCCCTTGTCGTCGTCCACAGTGCCTGCGCCCAGCCAGCGTCGAGCCAGCGTCAATGCCAGCGTCCAGCCAGAGTCAAGCCAGCGTCGAAGCAGCATAGCAAGAATGAATGTTGACCACCTCGAGACCTGCGCTTTTGTAGTGTTTGACGAGGCAGTCTGGCCTCGGGTCCCCTCCCCACAGTCATACAGATTGACTCGCAGCCGAGGGCCCGGATTGTGTACAGTTGCAGATTTCCCCTTGGTCCTGATGCTGTCTGGGTACCTGCATACAAACAAGTGTGTGCGTCTGACCGGCGGCCTGGGCTCGGTCCCCTTTGGACTTCGACTGTTGGGTCCCGACAGTTGACTTTAGTCAACTGTATTTCGTCCAGGCCCTGAGTTATGATGTGGGGTTCTTTTCCCCTTTTTTTTGGCCTGGGTCTGAGTGCGGCCTGGCGAGGCCCTCAGACATTGCACGAGGCATACGGTTTGGGTCATTGCAAATATATGATATATCTATTATATCACCTTTTTTTTAAGTCTATCTCCAAGATACGGGCATCCTGGGAATCCTGGGCCCAACTAAAGAAGGAGCCATTTTCATCATCGCTGCCCCTGCTGGCCTGGGATCGTGATCTTATTGCTGACGACCTGTGCTGTGTAGGTAGGCGCAGAAGCACAGTGTAAGGTGTAGAATCATTTTAGACTCGGACCAACACATCTGGCTTTGAACAGAAGAAATGTGTATCCATCATAGCTAGCAATTCAGTTTTTCTTTGTTTGTTTGTTTGTTTTTGTGCACTGCACACTTTGTGCTCCTCAACAAGTCCTTTTATTACTTCCTAAGAAGTGAAAAGGCGAAAGAAAACGCACAAGTAATCAAACCTCTTACCATCTTTTTTCTACCATGCCTGGCAGGATTTGAAGGACTTCTTCAAGCAGTTCGGCACAGTGATTCGAGCCGAGATCCTCACGGATGAGAGAGGGCTTTCCAAGGTGAGTTACTGTGCCGGGGTTCCAAGTGGGGCTTGTTTGGGGTCCAGGTAATGTCCTTTATGTTGGCATATTGGAAGGGTCGATATGCCCACTGGCTACCTTAGTTGATATCTTGATGGGCTGTCAATTTGTCAAGGTAGCGCTTGATCAGCATTTTATATTGCATGGGTGCTGACTGTTGCATCGACGTTTAAAGAGAGGAGCGCTTTGGCATGGATGAAAGTTCATCAAAGAGTCGGAGCAACTTCAGTGAAAGTTTTTGGAACGGTATCGCTTGGCCAGCATTCGATATTGCATGGGTGCTGACTGTTGCATTGACGTTTAAAGAGAGCACTTTGACATGGATGAAAGTTCACTGAAGCATCAGAGCTACTTCAGTGAAAGTTTTGGAATGTTATCGCTTGATCAGCATTCAGTATCGCATGGGCGCTGACTGTTGCATCGACGATTTCAGAGAGCGGTTTGAGATGGATGGAAACAAGGAAAAGCAACAAGGTCAAGAAAGGCAGCCCTTTTTTGCAAAGGGCCTCGCCGCAGCAATCACCAGATGTGACTAGGACAAAAATATAGTTTGTGCATACGTCCATATCCTAGCAGGAGATGCATTCAAATTTTGCGTCTTTGGTGAGCGGTGGAACGACTCCTAAAGACTGTTTGTTCCAAAAAAATAAATGGCAAGATGGAGCAGATGTGATTGACATGCTGTTTCATGTTTGAATATCCCACGGGGCAAGAATTGTGCAGCACGCCCTTTTGGCTAAGATCAAGTGTAGTATCTGATCTGATCGGTTGACTACCTGATCTGCAGTCCATCGGACCACATGATATTAATTACAGAAGACAAAAAAGACTTCTGGAAAAATGTGGTCAGTCGTTAAGATGCCATCTCTTGCGTTTTCCATCAGTATTATCTATGGCTACGATCCATAAGCGATAACGAGCGAATGTCACTGTGCTTGCAAACGCTTCGTTTCCACGATTGGCGTCAATTAACGTTGGGTTTTGGACGTTGCTTCGTCTAGCTGCGACTAGCAAACTTGGTACTTCCGAACCGGGATTGAGATGGGTCCATAGTTCAACGTCCACAGTCTCTCTGTCGTTTTAAACGGCTTGTCTTCTTTCTTTTCTCCTCCTTGTCCGTTTCTGAAGGCGGTAGACTCTTTATTGTATCGATTCAATTCCGTCTGTGTTTGAAGTTTTGAACCCATGATCTGTTCATCAACTGTTGCAAGGCTGTACTATTCACCCTATGGGCTGCATGGCTCATTTTCTTAAGCTTGGGCTGCATGGCTTGTCCTTTTCTTGTTTGCTCACAATCGTCTTCGTTTTCCGACAGCTTGTTTCCTTTTTCTCCTTAGATATCAATGCCCAGGATCTGAAAACGTTTTGTGGTGCCTCCCTGTTTGTGTGGTCTTGGTGGCAATATCCGATGCAGGGTCGTGGAACTGTACGCTTTTCTAATTGCATGGAAGCGACTAATGCGGTAAACACCACAGCCCTTGCTACTCTCCATTCCTCAAATTCTCACCCTTTTTTGCTGTGCTTGGTGCGCTGTCATAATTTGTGTGGAGTCTCTGCAGGATGGCCCTTGCTACTCTCCATTCCTCAAATTCACACTCTTTTTTGCTGTGCTTGTCTTGTAGAGTCTCTGCAGGATGTAAACTTTCTGTGATAATAGGCAATGCTACCTTCTTCATCCAAATACAACGCACAGTCATTATAGCTGTATTTGGGGTATCTTTCCGTCCAAATACAGCAATGATGAGCGTACGTTATATTTGGGCGACGAAGGTAGTACCTCCTTTTGCTGTTATGGAAAGGACCAAGCAGTGTCTTTTTGTATTTTTTTGTTGTCATTTTTGCTGTCTTTGTCGCACTGTCATAAATTGTGTAGGGTCTCTGCAGGATGTAAGTTTTCTGTGATAGCAGGCAATGATAGCAGGCAATGGTAGTTGGGTGGGGGTGTTGACAGGCACTTACCTGCTTTGCACTCTGTAGTTCAGGCAGCAGAGCACGTGTCTTGCAGCAAATCAACCAGCACATTTAACCAGCAGACATGCAGATTTGCAAACAGTGCAAAGCAGGGACAAGGCGAGAGAAACAGAGAATTTTTTTCTTGAAAAAAGTATGATTAACTTTGAACTTTGAACTTTGGAAAGTTTGGATTTTAGTAATTTAAGTTCATAACTTCATATATAACTTAAAAGTTCGAACTTTGCAGTTCAATTCAGAACGTCGAGTCTTCAGACTGGTAGCACTGTCGGTGCTCTCTCTCTCTCTCTCTCTCTCTCTCTCTCTCTCTCTCTCTCTCTCTCTCTCTCTCTCTCTCTCTCTCTCTCTCTCTCTCTCTCTCTCNAAACAGCCGCTTTGAAATTGCTCGGGCCTGTGCGAAACCCGCCACCTCAAAAACCTGCAGTGTCTTGTGTCTGGACCTCTAGGCCATGTCCGGTGGGGTGAAAGGACACTTAAAAATCAGCCCGTTATTTTTCGAGGGTCGGCTAGGATTCAACAAACGTTCTGAGGGGAGTGGGGTGAAAGGACACTTAAAAATCAGCCCGTTATTTTTCGAGGGTCGGCTAGGATTCAACAAACGTTCTGGGCTGGCCCTGTTTGTTTTTTTTTTTTTGCCCCAGGGGCCTCCATCCGGACATGGGGACCGGACACCGGACTGTCTGGAACCCGGTCCGGACGTCCAGGCGGTTACCATGCTAATTTGGTATCCTTTACCCCCAACTTGCGGAGGGGATCACATCGACGGCCGGGTCGAGAAGCTTTCCCATGGCAAAGGTGATTCCTTTTTTTTTCTGAGACGTGCTCCACCAGGTCAAGAGGCTTTCCCAGGGCAAAGGTGATTCAGTCGATCAGATACCAGGCAGGCATCGTTGGCAAGCGTTCTGCTTTCAAGAAATTTGCATTTATGAATTTCTAATCAGAAAGTGGTTTGGGTTGGGAATGGATGTGTGCCGAATGTTGACTCAGTGCATACTCACACGGGTCCCTCAAACCCACTAAATGTGAGGAGGTTGAGGAAAGGGGGGTGTGGGGAGTTGGGAGGGGGAGGGGGGGCTGGACAGTTACGTGTAGATACATGCCCTAGGGCTAAGAGTAAACTTCAACACTATCCAAAATTATCCGAAGGGATTAAAAAACTGTCCGGTAGGGTAGTGCCAAGTGTCACACTCCGTCCACCTCGTGTGACTGAATGCCAGACGCATGTCACTGCCAGTAAATAGATGAGGAGTTTGAAACTTTGGGCCTTGAATAGTTTGATGGAATCGAGGATGAATGCGGTTGTAATGTGCCTTGGTGCAGATTGTGGGCTTGTGCCCTATCTCCGAGAGGAACGGAACACGGCAGGTCTGTGTCGTTATCTTGTGATTCAGTCCAGGCAATGAGCCTTGGTGCAGATTGTGGGGCTGACAGCTTTGTGATGCTCGTTTTTTGACTTGTTCCATTGTGAAGTTGGGATTGGCTCAGAACGTTGTTTTCAAAGGGCGCCCGATTGCAATAAAGGAAGACAGACAACAACTCCTACCACAGCACCAGCAGCAGCAGCTACAGCAACAACACAGACAAGAGCATTGAGCTATATCGCCACATTGGTTGTGGTGTGTGCCGGTGCTGGATCGGCAGGAGGAGCGGCTCTACATCGTCCTGTGTTTAGGTGCGCCATTTTCAGAATCTCAGTGCGTTGCAAAATAGCAGCTTCAACAACTGGCAAACGACAGTGTTGCGGGTTTGTCACCTTTCCCTTGTTACCTCTCCTCGGGTCTTCTTTTGCCAGGTCTATTTTTAACACGTCTGAGCGTGCTTACCACCTCCCTCCCCGCCACCCCCTCCCCGCCCACCCTACCTACCCGCTCGCTTTCTGTGTCGCGAGACACTCAACTGTGGGTGCAACCTCTGCTGTATGCAGCCCTGATCTTCTGCTACCCACAGCTCTGTGGCAGTGCACTGTCGCAGAAACAGGAACCAATGCTTCAGCAGAGTGAAGCAATCGTCCATCCCAAACTTCCCAAAGCTGTGCCAGTTCGAGGTTTGAGTTGGAAACTACTTAGCCATATTGCAGATGGATGCTTGCTCCGTTCTCTCCCAGCTTCCTATGGCATGGTGACAGGAATTATAGGTGGCAAGTGCAGTAAGCAGTAATGCGCTTGTCCTCGTTTGAAGGGACAAAGGGGGAGAGGGGGGAGGAGGGGGTGGATGGGGAGGGGGGTGGTCATTCTTAAATTGGAAGGACTAAGGTAAAAATGTGTTACACGGTAATGGACATGGATTGGAGGGGGGTCTTCGGACATTAGTGGACCCCTAAAATCTTGCTTGCTCTAAGAATTGCTAGCACATCAGCTGCGTGATGATGTTGACATCATCAGTGATTTTGGTGATTTGCAACTTGGGAATGGATTGGACGGTTGTCTTTTGACACCGCAAGCAGATCTCTAGAATCGTTCTCTGAGTGCTGCAAGCCGATCTGATGTGCGATGATCATGTTGACGTCGTCATCGGCGCTTTTGGCGATTCGGCTTGCAGCCGTAACTCGTCAGTGGATCAGTCAGGCAAACAACGCAGGAGGCGCCTTGCCTTTGTTAGTTGTTGGGTAAGGTTGTGCTCAGACATTTTGGGTCTCTCTGAGCTCTTCTGTTTGTCCATAAGCCTCGACGTGACGTCGTGTAGGGGTCTTGTATGCGACGCGGCGTCATGTAGGGGTCTGTGGGCAGTTCGATGAAGGATGTGACACTCGTTTTGTTGTTTCCCTTCTCTTCGACGACCCTGCTTCCGGAGCTCCTTGTGCAGGGAAGAAGTTTAAGGTTCGGTCGTGATATGCCGGCGCTGTCCTCACTGCAGCGCAGCAGGCAGCTTCACATAGCTGATAGATTCACATGCAGGATATTTGTTTACTGTCGGTGTGTGTATTTCTGGGTGTCGACCAGGGTTCTGTCGCTGTGCCTCATAGAGGGCAGATGTCTTGGACTGGCCAGATGGAGTGGATTGAGAGGGTGAAGCAGATGGTTATATAGACCGGCAACGAATACTGAGAATTAGGTCATCTCCAGACCGTAGTTACCTCTGTAGTACTCAGATTCTCTTCAAGCGGTTCCCTTTGCCCTTCTGTCTTTCAGGGGCAGTTGGGGAGCCTCAATTCTTCGATTGAACAGCTTCCTTGCTGGCCGTTAGTGAAGATGTGAAAGGTGAGCATGGGTTGGGATGGAGACTTGAGACCAGGATCAACCCCTGGAGAGAATTGACAATAGGAAGAGGAGCAGTTCAATAGCAACGAATTCGTTAAGGTTCTGATGTTCCCCATGGCCTAGGAACCAGAGAGAGTCTTGGTCCTGATAGGAGATCCTGATGAGCAAGGATAGAAATTCACATTACCTGCACTTGGAAAGCTGGTTGCCGATGTGAAGAAAAGGCGGGTTGCTATTCTGGGAGTTGGGCACAGCAATCACTGATTGGACACGATGCACGATGCCGTGTCTTGTGCCTTAGAGAAAGTGTCTGTACAGTTGAATTGAAATCACGATTCAACCACCTGTTAAATTTACCTTTCTCC
>BFEA01000280.1:129317-140463 GCA_003427395.1 Chara braunii | reverse complement strand
CACACACACACACACACACACACACACACACACACACACACACACACACATGTTATTCGTTCACTCGCTATCATAACTTAGTTGTTATTAACACGCCACTTTCATAACCATAACACCTTGCTTTGTATTTCGTCACCTACACAACATCACACCACCTGCTCTTCCTCTCACCCGCCTCCATGTTCCACAAAGATGGACCGGACCCTCTGTGATTATCGAGAAGATCGTTCACGAAGGAAATAAATGTGCAACCCCTTTCCAATACCGATTTTGAATGGGATCAGACAAAAGGTTATTCTCTGCAAACCCATATGTAGCTCGTGTGACGAGCGAGAAATCGGGGCGACAATTGACTTTCTTATATAAAATCGACATAACGAAGGATCATCTCTATATTTCATTACTTAGACGAAACCTAAAAAAAAAGAAAAACTGCATGTATACTGCACATATAAGGAAGATAAAAAACACAACATAATTTTTTTTATCTTCTTTCTTAGTTTTTGTGGAACACAGCTCTCTTTTTATTTTAGGAAAAAACTAGTCCGGTTGCTTATCTCTCGCAAACAAAAAGAAGTTCAGGTGGTGAAAAAAAAAAAAAATACCCATTGAAAGACAATGTTGTTTTCAAAGATTTGTATGATATTTCTAAAATGTCATTCCTTACACGACAATTGATCTTTATACACACCACGTACGGGCCCGCCTTTTTATGTGACACCTTCTAAGGAAATGATACTTCATATGATAAATTAGTACATATGGGGCCAAGTCCGACTTATAATGCCTCTTTGGTTTTTACCATTGCTCTTTGTAATATAACATTAGAAGCATAAAATTCAGGTAAGAGAGGTTTGGTTACACATGCATCATTGTTAGTTTTTTCTCAAATGAGTGAATAATTATAATTCAAATTTTATTGAGTTGAATCAAAAAGAGTTGCAAACACGAAGTAGTCCGTTCCACTTAGAGTCCATTCGATTTTAACCTAATTTATTGGAGTCTTAGGTTACAGAAACATTTGAATTAAATCCACACCATAAGAAAGAGCAAATATCAATATAGATTCTGAGAAAGTATCACGTATGGTTCGGAAGTCGACCCGTATCAGCAATGAGATGGTTTCGGTTAACAATCGTTTTTTTAGTCTTCATTACTATTATTATCTACGTCGCAGAAATAACAAATGTTGTAGCTAACCTCACACGGACCGCTTGTATAAAGTCAGACTGACTTTAAAAAAAAAAAAGGAATCAAAATGTAATAAAGAAGAGTTTAAAATCGTCTCCGGAGTTTGAGATTAATTGACAAATTGGAAAAATTACAAATTGAAAATTCATAAGAAGAAGAAGGAAAAAAAGGGAGGAGAGACATAGATAGATAGATAGATAGAGAAATAGATAGATAGATAGATAGAGAGAGAGATAGAGAGAGGGAGAGAGAGAGAGAGAGGGGTAGCTCCATTTATTTGTCTGGCTCTTTTTATCTCTTTGGTAAGGGTATATTACTTAACCGAGACTGAAGAAAATCATTTAAAAATTTGTGATTAAGCCAAGATCTGGACTACCACACAATCAACATCTCATGATTTATCTCTCTCTTTCTGTTAGTTTTTAAAAGACCGATTAACTTTCTTCACTGGAACGAAACTTTTGTGACACTTCACAAACAGAAATTTATTGTAACACTTTGCGACAATAATCCTCGCAAGTTTTGAATCGACCATGTGTTTGCCGATTGTAATTGAGATCAATTGCAACATGCACACATCTCCAAGTGTTCATGCTCGTATTCAATTTCTCTGTTGCTTGCAGAATCTTTTGCATCTTGTAAGAACTGTCAAGATATGACAAGTACGCTTGTATCGTTTTGAGACCAATAGATGCGACATACTCATATATAATACTGTTAAAATTAGAAGAACTTGGTTCTCCCAAAGGTCCTGTATGGACATGTAGATGGTTTCTTCATGACATAAGAACCAGTACAACACAACGAATAGGAAATTAATACCGATAGAGATCGACAAAGTAAAAACAACAACAAAAGTAGTAGAATTCGACGTTGATATACGAGATGGCAAAGCACTATCCGCAATATGTTGAAAATTTAAAGGAAATGGTGGTTGCACAGGTAGTCTGCTGACCGAAGCGGAATAAGGAGTGAAAGAAGCAACAACAAGAGGAATAATTTTCAGAAGGATTTGTATCCGTGCATATATATGGAAGGTGTGCAAGTCAGACAATGTGACAAATAAAATTTCATGTAAGTAATCTCATCATTAGAGTGAAAAACGAACTCATCATGCACAAGTGATTGCAATATCGAAGAAGTCTCTATATCTGAAATATTCAACGGATCTGAAGGAAGAGTAGATCGTCGTTCCAAACGCATATTAGTGAGTTTGTTTCTTTGTTAGTCGAGGAACTTTTCCTCATATCCGTTCATCTCTTACAATTGTTACTGTTACCACAAACAATTCAAAAAATCATTTCAGTCAAGACTTTTTTAATGTCAACCTTCTTCGCATCGTCGAATCATCTGGCAAGATAAGCACGTGGATTCAGAGTTTCGATTGTGTGTGCATTGTTATCACCGGACACCACATTAACCCCTGAAGGATTTTGTGGTTGGAATGTGACACAAACATCTCATTAGCGCCTACTACTTCAAGATTGCGAGCACGAATCAGAAACACATGCAAGTCCATCGACTCGTCGACAAAACGGAATAAATCCAAGTGCATTAGGATGAAGCACTTTCAACACTCTCATAATATAATTTTCAGTTTCATCAGCATCAGGTCGACGTCCCACCTGATTATCAGCCAAGGCACGCTTAGGCAGTTCGGTCGAATACAAAAGACTTTTTTTTGCATTACGGTTTTTCTTTTCTTCAACGTAGAATCATCACAATCTTGTTTCAAATCTCCAGTAACGATATCATTTTCGCCTGCAGTAAATACTGGGTTATTAGGCCTACCCGATAGAAATCTGTGTGAACCATCCCCACCAACACGACAACCATCATCACCCCATCTATAACCATCTTTTCAGCATCCTCAAGGGTGTTCCCTTTTGGACGTCCACATTCAACGTCACAAAGAGGAGCACGATCGTTCCAACATGTTCATTTTCAACCTTCGTTGATCTCTTATCCTTTCAACTTTTCTTCGACCTCTCTGAATATCCGACTCGAACTTTTGACGTTACTTGTATAGTATCGTGTTCGGTTCATTAACCGAATCCGAACGTTCGCGACCGAACGGGAACAAACACCAAAACCCTCCGAAAAAAAACATAAAAAATATATAAAAAGAAGTTTTTTCTTGTTAAGGTCTTTGGCGGTTTCTAATGTTGACCAAAGCTCAGCCAATTCTAAACATCCAGCAACCTATGCACTACGAGGACCCGAACGCCGTCTCCGGTAAGTCAATGAAAAATCCCACTGGACGATGATTCTGATAACTAACCTTAACACCAACCGTCAAAGCAACGGTCTCCTCAGAAGCACACTTAGTGCGCGCATACTACTAATCAAAATTTTAATTCCTCCCTAATTCGCCATGATGTGTGAGGTCGTTAAGTATACCTATATGTTCGCCAAAACATGAAACATTTGGTTGAATTAACGTGTGTCCCCAAAATGCATGCCCATACAGTCTCTGATCTGACCATTTGTGCGCTCGCCATTCTTGACTTGTGAGAGTTAGTTACGGGCCGCACAAAGATGTGTTACTCTCCCAAGTATCATCAAAGATGTGTCTCGTGTGGGACGCAAAATACGCACAAATACCCTCGTAAGGATATTCGTGCCGACACCGGAACGTTCACTGGACCAAACTTGAGAATCATAACAAATATTTTATGAACTTCTTCAAGCATGTAATGCGTCGCGGCTGTGTCTATATATTGATCGTATGCATCATCGGTTTGTAATAGACTCAATCGAAGATACATTGATCGGAATGAATCGTATTCGACTTCATCCACCATATAAATTTCGGTAAAAAAAAACACCCGATGAGAATGTTCATGGTTTAGCAACACATGCAGATAGCATCGTCCGCCTTCTGTGATACAACTAAGATATCTTTCCGAAGGGATCACTTTGAAGATCACGTTTCCTTCGATTTTACTTCTTATGTTTGTTATCCCACACATGAGTACTAACGATCTCTGGATACAGTTGAGGATCCTTTTTAGGAACACATTCATTCAAAGAATTATGTTTCATTTATAAAGTTAATTTTTTTTTTCAGGGGCCAAACGAAACAACGTCATGCTTAGTGTCATGTTTAAATTGCAGTTTTTTGTTGTTTTCGATATGTACGGATAATCTTTCGACCGAGGGTCATTGTGTCATAAGGTTGGACTCAAACAAACTCCAACATGTCTCGCATGTACCTACAACGAATATACCTTCATAGGATTTGACTTGATCGATGAGTGTACTATTATCTTGCTCGCAAACAATCGCACAACCGCACCCTTTGTACACGTATTTATACACGTACTTGCACGTTTTAATGTTAATACAATATTCTACATTCAAGTGCGATTTAAACCTCATTAGCAATTACGGCTTATACGGGATTACACGTGGACTATCGTAAGCGACGTCATTTTGAACAATTGTTGAGTCACTGTCAATCGTTTTCTTTCCCCTATATGAAAGGTACGTTTGTTCGTATTTGAATGTCGTCATCGAAATGAAGTCTTTTGAAAACTTTTTTGTGCATTCTCTGTCCGCCGTACATACATCGCGTTTCTCCTCACAGCAAATGTCGTGAAACATGAACTTCGCAACCTTTTATCTCAATCCCTCCTTCGGAGGATTCTCAACACATACTATATTATCAATAACATTCACGTCCCGAGTCTTATCATTCGGACGCAAGATAATCAAAATATATGCTTGTGGTAGATCATTTTTCAAAAACTCTACCACATACAACATTTCACTCGCCCTACTAAGGATTCGTTTGCTCCTCATCTCATCAATCAGTTATGCGAGATAACCTTTGAACACTCACGCGGGAAGATTTTGTCTGTCGTTAGAACACTGACCTGACAACAGGGCTTGTTTGATCTCCGACCATTTAATGTTATACTTCATACTGAGGAAAAAATTAAGTTTTTCAAATCGCCTCACGATTATTGTACTGTGATATATTCCGGCCCCCCTCAAGTGAACGTTGATGGTAAAATCACTTTTGTTTCAACACCGTGACCCCATTGATTTTGTTGCACGACGTCGCGCAAATCTTGATAATACTTCGAGTGCAATTTTATTTTGTTGAATTTCACCCACTTTTTGCAAAGGAATTCAACTTTAACGTATGCTATGCAACAAAACTCATGGAAACGATGTATGGCATAAATGAGGGAGGGTCTTCGCCATTGCGTTCGTGAAGGTGAAACGCATAATACTCCTTTGCACTAAGTTCATCTTGCTTCGGAGGCACGTCGGACAGACCAACGATCAATGTTCTCTGTAAAAAGTCAAATAAACCTTAGCAAGTCGTGCGCTTAAGAACATTCAAGAACCACAACCGACGACCACTGACTCGGAAGAGGAGCACGCAAACGAATCTCGAGCTCACGAGGAAGAAGTTCATTGGCTATCAGAATACAGACCTCTTGTAGACCCATAGGACGATTATAACGTATTGCATGCTCCTCTGCAGATACGACATCCGGATTTATGATCAACCAACTTGAACCCCCTCTCATTCAACACTTTTGCAGGAAGGTCGGTAACTGTCATAAAATATTTTACGTAATTGTTACGTTGTTGTAGCAATTCGTGAAACTTTTTCAATATGCGCTTTGTTCGATCAAGTTGGGCATCGGATGTACGTGTAGGCAGATTTATGAAAAATTTTATTTGATAAATCGTATCATCCAAACGTTGAGGATTGTGCAAGTATAGTTATGCAAACTGAGAATGTTCCCTTCCTCTACAACCAACGCACGAAAACGATAAAAGATTGCACATTGAGCCCGAAGTTGGTCGTGCAATCCTCCAATACCGTCGCGCGGTTGCTTCAGCAGTGAGAATGTAAGAGATAAACTATTATTGATTATCCTCGCATTGTTTTGAAAGAATCGACTATCGGAAGTTTGAAACGTCTAAAGGGAAAAAGTCTCATTCTCTGAGGAACCTTCACACGACCATTCTCACAAAGGGCAACATCTTGCATCTTTTTTGCTGCACATCTTCATTTATTTTTTTTCACGATGCCACAATTTAGCACCGTAATGCTAGGATGGTTTTCGATCGCCAATGAAAAACGATTCAACTGTGCTAGCATTCCCAAAAATTATCATGGTGTTCTTAACCGTTGTATACGTTGTTAATACGAGTGCGGATGAGAATGGATTAAAATAAGGAGCCTCAACATCATTTAATTGATTTGAAGTTGTTTCTTCCTCACCACTATTCGACTGACTATTTTCATGATTGTTTAACGAATAAGGATTTGTCGCAGATGGATTTTGCGATTGCCTCGCGTGAGAGGAATGCCTTCGCGATTGCCTAGCTCGTGAAGAATGGGTCCGCAATTTTATCGAGGAGAAGATGGATTCCAAAATTGCGCACAACCGATCGCTTAAATATTTTGAAAGACATTCAAAGGTAACAACTTTCGACTCACACCTTGCTCGAAACTTTTCATTGCTTACAATTTTTTTTTCCTCTTATGATTCTTAATTGGAACTCTGAATGCACTCATACCTCTACCATGAAAGTTTATCTGTCTTTTCATTATTTTCCTTCGTTATGAAATCCAATGCGATGTAGAACACTGTTTATTCTCATTCATTTTATCAACTCGTTTTGTTCCTCCACCAACCTCAATAGTAGTTTAAAAAATCATCGTACTGCCATCATAGCCCAATGATACACTGCGAGGCATCAACGACAATGACTGAAGTTTCAAACATTGGCATGCAGTTGCCGAACCAATAGCATACGGTACCGTCTATTACGCTTTGAACGAATCGATTTGTATAATAATAATTTTCTCCTTGAATTATGAAATTCAATAAACTTTCTGATCAATACGCTCGGGGAATTTGATCGAGAATTATATAAAACAACGAGGAGTACATAAAACATAGGAAATTACATAGAACAATGAGATCCACCTTCTCTTTTTCTCACCCGCCTCCATGTTCCATAGAGAAGAACGCTCTCTTCATAAGCCGACTACAAAGAAGATCGTTTACGAAGGAAATAGATGTGCAACACCTTCCCAATAATGATTTTGAACGGGATTTGACGAGAGGTTACTCTTTGCGAACCGGTATGTAGTTCATGTGACACACGAGCAATAGGGACGACAAATGATTCTCTTATACAAAATTCACATAACAGAGGATCATCCCTTTATTCAGTTACTTAGATGAAACCGAAATTAAAATAATGCACTTAACCTTTGCACGTACACCGTCATTCCTCAAACGATAATTGATCTTTATACACACTACGCACGGACCCGCCTTGTGATGTGACACACCTAAGAAAATGATACTTCATATCACAAATCAGTGCATACGGGGCCAAGTCCGACTTACAATGCTACTTAGTTTCTGACCGTTGATCTTTGTGATTTAGGTTCAGAAGCAAATAATTTGGGTAAGTGAGACTTGGTTATGGATGCACCATTAACGTTTTTTTCTCAAGGGTGTAAAAATAATAATAATAGTAATAATAATAATGAAATGATAATAATAATAATAACAATAATAATAATAATAATAATAATAATAATAATAATAATAATAATAATGGTTAGGGATCTGATGTCGCTTTAACGAATTATTCATGTTTTGTCGTTGATCTACATAATGTATGACAACATATAGAGATCTAAAGTCTACGAGACTTGGCCCCCGGATTCGATATAGCAGGTGGTGAGACCATGTGCAATGTTAAGAAAGCCGTGTCGGGACGGTCTCCCACTTAAACGAGCTAAGAGCTTATGACAGTAGATAGCAAAGATAAATTACCGATATCAATTCATTACCTCATATGGGACCTTGCCCCAGGGCTATGTTCTACTTGGTTGGATTCTTAATTTCTCGTCTTTGATCTTCATAATCAACGGTAGAAAATCCAAAATTAAGTGAGACTCGCACCCTGGAATTGAATCTATAGCCGTTCGTTTTCTTACGACACTCGCATTGTGCAATACGATAGGCTCAAGCCGCGCGCTCCCAACTTTACATCATGGATCACCTCGGTGGACTGTGTTACTCACGTTACAGGGATTGGATCCACGTCCACTAGAATGATCAGGCCATGCGCTCCTCATATGAAGTATGTCTGCTGTATCATATCCAACATCCATCGACTATGCAACTTTAAACCCCTACTCCTGCAAATGTGCACATACAATTGATCACCAAAAAAATAATTTGGACAGGCTCGAGGTGCAGATACAAAGAATTACCGCACATACAAGATAAGGATACAATGCAACTCTAGACTGATGACACTCGCGCGTAAAAATCGTCGCGAGCCATACTATTCACAACAATTACAAATGATACGGTTGAACTAACTATTCAAACCTTTCGGAGGCATCTGAGCGCAAACATGTTCATGCCCAGATAAATTTCACCAATATAACATCCACATCCTCGCTAGAAATGTGACACGTTGACATACGACCTCACCATTTGCAACAAATCAGACCGCCGAAGCTTGTTTTTTTTTTTTTCATGCACACAGCCTCGTCGCATAGTGGTAAAGCTCAGGCGGGACGAGTCCCCAGGGCATCTTGAAAACCGCTCGATTTGTTTGTGCCCCACTTGAGATTATAGGGGCGGTATGGAAAAGAGAGAGAGAGAGAGAGAGAGAGAGAGAGAGAGAGAGAGAGAGAGTGTTCCAGCCGAGAAAGGAGAGCTGTCTCTTATACACATCTAGATGTGTATAAGAGACAGCACACACACACACACACACACACACACATGTCGGCTCGCTGAAATTTTCAGCTGCATGCTGACAAGGTGTTTTGGAGTTCTTTGTGAATCGGTAACACACTTAAACAGAATCTATTTTTCTCCGCGTGTGTTTAAAAGTGTACTTTGAACTGCTTTGTAATGGTCTCTCTGCCAGCGGATAGTGTTGCGCCAGTTGGACTTATGTTAAAAGGGACTACATGCATAGAGCTATGAAGTCAGAATTCCTGTTACAGGGTCTGACCAATTCAAAGCCCAACACTATTAGGCATTGATCTCTCTGCGTCTTGGATGCCTCTCTGGTCATTGATGTAAAGCCCCAATGTCCATGCTAATGTTCCTATACACTTATGAATAGGCCACAGATAGGAGAGAGTTGTTGTTGTTGTTGTTGTTGCTGTTGTTGTTGTTGTTGTTGTTGTTGTTGGTGTTGTTGTTGTTGGTGTTGTTGTTGTTTTCCAAAGATAGGGAGAGTTGAGAAAGGGGAGGACCCTCGCAGCACATCGGTAGGGGACAGTAAATGAAGAGCCAGAGAGAGAGGGAGAGGGAGGGAAGGAGGGTGGGAGGGNGAGAGAGAGAGAGAGAGAGAGAGAGAGAGAGAGAGAGAGAGAGAGAGAGAGAGAGAGTTATAAATACCTGCAAGTACATGCACACGCAAGTGCGCAAACACTGCAGACAAAAAACGGGGTTTATTCCCCATGTGTTCTATTTGCTCACCTGCCTACGGTAATTCAAATACAGCACTCATGTGTTCTATTGAAATGTTCCAATACAACATATGCGCGCACTATTCGAATAGAATATGCGTGCGAACAATTTCAAGGTCCATACTATTTTGGATTTCCGGGAGACTGAGAGAAATAGACTTTCCAGGGGAAGTTGAATAGTACATACCTGTAGATAAACCTCTAGATAGTCTTAGGAGTAGGTTGTGGAAGGTAAAAGAAACAGAAGTGGAGAGAAGAATATAGAAAAAATAAAAATAAAAATAAATAAATAAATAAATAAATAAAAAATTGTACATACGTGCTTTTTGTTGGGGGAAAGACTGTAGGTCCATTAGTGGGGTTTGTGCACACGGGCGGGAATTCGGATGGTTGGATGAAAGGCTTTAGGGCGGGTGGGGCAAAAGTTCCACTTGCCCCATTTCCAGTAAGTCGGGAGTGTCCATCAATCGTCGTAATCGACGGTCAAAAAAAACATGAAGAATGAAGAATCCGGCCAAGTTGGGATCTTGACCCGGGGCGGGGTCCCACTAGCATCAAATTAGGAGCCTGAATCTGGATATGTTCTTGGCGCAGATGCAGAAAAGCAGATCAGTCACGGTTTTCTGCATCTGTCCTCATAGACGTCCAGATTCTGGCATTTCAAGCCAATCCTCTTTGCTAGTGGGACCTCGCCCCTGGGAGGCGTTCTGGCACCTGGGCCGACAGCCTTTCCAGTTCCGGTTCCTCGGTCCATTGCTCACCAAATGTGCAAAATGAGAATGAATCTTCCTTTAGAACATGGGAAGATACATCATACATCGCCATGTTTTTTGTCTTTTTTCTGCATGTGGAGAGTAGTGGAGCGAGGAGCCTGACGAAGCGGAGCTCTCCTGAGGATGTCGTCGGACTGCGGGTAGCCGAGATCCCGATGTTCTCGATGTCATCGACGTCTGTTGGGCCGCGACTTTTCGACCATTGCACGTGGAGTGCCCACGATGACCTCTGATCGATAGTGTTCCGCTGCCTCTCCGTCTGCCACGTGGCGTTGCATCTCGACCGATCGAGCAACACACCGTCAGCGACACGTGGCAGTCGATTGGTTGGGTGTACCGCTCTTGACTCAGGGTCATTGAACACGGCCGCTTATCTGCACTTGTGTGTGTGTGTGTGCGTGTGTGTGTGTGTGTGAGAGAGAGAGAGAGAGAGAGAGAGAGAGAGAGAGAGAGAGAGAGGGGAGATGGGGTGTCTGAAGTCACTCTACCTGGCGACTTACAATGGCGTTCTTTGCCTGGGCTGGTATGTATTCACTGGCCTGATTCTCTCTCTCTCTCTCTCTCGCTTCGTCTCCTTTCTCTCCTGGTCTTCTTCGGGATCTTTCTATATCTGGTCATTTATCTCCTTCTCCCTCGCCCTTCCCCCTCCCTCCTCCCCCCCCCCCCCCCCCTCTCTCTCTCTCTCTCTCGCTCGCTC
>BFEA01000280.1:91288-102681 GCA_003427395.1 Chara braunii | reverse complement strand
CCCCCCCCCATCGGCGCTCCGTCACACCGGGGGTAAGGTTGCGATGGTCTGCATTGGGCGACATCTTCATGTACTTCGGTGGCTTCTGACGTCAACAGTTGCATTGTCAATTCATAGGCAGATAGTAGCTGTGTGGGGAGTAGTCTGGGCGTCGCCGAGCGCCAAGTAGGGGGGGAAGGCCCTGGACTCTTATGTTGGTGATGCCGAGAGTAAACTCTATAAACTCTCATTGACATTCGGTTTCAGTGTTTCGCTTCTCCATTGGTGGTATTATTGGTGCAATGCTGCTTTCTGGGCACTGTGAGACTTTTTTTTTTTTTTTTTTCCAAGTCTGTGAGACTTTCTGGCTATCAATGTGATCGTGTTATCTGGATTCTGTCATCTCGCTATTGCTCATTTTCCTTGCAGAAGTATTTTTTTTTTTTTTAAGAGAAGGAGAAAAAGAAAGGAAGGAAGAAGAAAAAGAAAAAGAAAAGAAAGAGAAAAACAAAAGGGAAAGAAAAGAAAAAGAAAGAAAGGGGGGAAAAAAGACAAAAAAGGGACATGGGAAGGGGAAAAGGGGGTAAAGGTGCGGCAGGAGGTGGAGGCTGGTACTGTTTAATAAATTCCTAATGTACTATTTAGTATTTAGTATTTATTGGTTGAATGTTTTTTTTTTTTTTAAATGATTTAATACAATTAAAATAGAAAAAAGCGACTTGTGTACCTGGTACATGCATGACTGTTTATGAGGCAAGGGGCCAGTACTGTTTTCTTTTTCTTTCTTTTTTTTTTTTGGAAGTCAGGAAAAAAAAAAAGTTTAACTGGTACATGCGTGACATTGGATATCAATTGTTCTTTTTATCTATTAAATTTAGTGATATCTTCTAGTGCCTGGGCTACCAGCCGGGCCGCCCGGGTCACCTTGTTTGACCGGGCGGCCCGGCCGTGGGAGGACCAGCGAAGGGCCCAGCAAAAAAGAAAAATCCAAAAATCTTAAAAAACTATGTGATGCACAAAAATAAACTGAACAACTTTTGCCTCAGGGTCACATCGAATTTCGTTACCAAATTTGAAATAAAAAATAAAATTATTATTGTTATTATTTTTTTTCTTTTGCCTGGCCGGGCAATTTGCCCCTAGTACATTAATTTCTTTTTTCTTTTGGAATTCTTGTCCTTACATGTGCGAAAGCTCTTTTTTTTTTTTTTTTTTTTTTGGTTTAGGTTTTTGCATTCCTTCTCCCTTGCTCTGTAGAATAATACTTTATGTAACGTTTAACATTTAATAATTTTTAATGTGTAAATTGCATYTATGCWTTTTTATTKTKTGYTAAAAYTTGTKCGTACTGGCATTGTTYGTTTCCCCCCCCCCCCCCCCCCCCCCCCCCCCCCCCCCCTCKTTTTTTCTTTTKTTTTTTTTTTTKTTTTTGGCACAGGACATATWTTGTTGTCCTAGTTGGACTGACGCTGCTTAGCACAGGCACAGAGGGTGTATATTCCGCCGTGGAAAAACCCCTTTTAATTTTTCAAACAGCTGCCCTTTTAGAGGTATGCATTTTCCCTGCTTTCTTCCTTCCCCCGCCTTCCCCCCCATTGCCCCCCCTTCCCCCCCCTTCCCCCTTCCCTACCAGGATTATTGGGGATGTCTCTGACTGCAATTAGGACGAGATTCTGTTCAACTGTGCAAGTCCGAGTACGGACAGAGTTATGTGAGTATGGATCAGGTCTGAAGCCTCCTCCAGGTTCGGAGAAAAGAAATAAATGGTCCTATGCGCAAAAGGGGACACCTGAATGGGCACACAGGACAAAAATCGTTTCAGTCCTAGATGTGGACAAATGTCTCCTCGGCTCACAACTTTCTCCAAAACCAAACATGGATAGATAGATAGATAGATAGATAGATAGATAGATAGATAGATAGGTAGATCGAGAGATGGGCGGACGGATGGATGGATGGATGAGGGGAGGGGAGGGAAGAGATAGACAGATATACAGAGATAGACAGATAGATAGACGGAGGTAGACATATAGACAGATAGATGGACCGATGGAGTGGACAAGGGGAGGGGAGGGGAGGGGAGGGATAGATAGATAGACGGACGGATGGACTTGATGAACGAATGGACAGAAGGAAGGATGGGTTGGCAGCAGGGTGTGTGTGCGTTGCATTCATACATACATACATACACACATACGTACATACATACATACATACATACATACATACATACATGTAGACATACATACATACATACATACATCCATGTATGTATGTATGTATGTCTACATACATACAATCATGCATACATACATACATACATACATACATATATACATACATACATACAATACATACAATACATACACACATACATCTGTGCAGATGGAGGTATGGATGGGTGGGTGCGTCATGATCGGTTTGAGCGCATGCATGCAGCGATCCAAGTCATGTTTGGAAGAAATCGAAGAAAGGGAAAGCGCACTTTCCGAAAGGGGTGCATACTCCAGTCTCTGACATTGTGTTTTTTGTCATTTCCTGTGTTGACTATGTGTGCGCAGATTGTCCACAGCCTTTTAGGTGCGAAGCTTCATTCTTCCTTCCGCTGCTCTCCCTCTCTTTGTGTGTCGCTCCCTCACAATCATCTCCCTCCCTCCCTCCCTCCCTCCCTCCTTCCTTCTCCATTTCCTTTCCTGTTTTCCCTGTCCTCTGTAGTGTTCTCTGCCGTCTTCACCCAAATACAATGTATGGTCACTATTGCTGTATCTAGACTCAAGTTGCCCCTAATACAGTACGTTTTATTCGGGTGATGATGGTAGTCTTTCACCGTCATTCCCATCCTCCCTCTTACAAAATGCCTTGTCTCAAGTGAGATCCTTGAACCGCAACAAGTACACCGCCTAAATGGCAAACTTGAGAATCGATCGAAAATGAGTCGTTCCGAAAAGTTGGGATGAATGGCGCTACCGGACTAAATGGCTGGCGTGGCCAGCCAAAAGATTAGGGAAAAAAAACACTGCGACATTAGGAAAAAAAAACACTGCACTGGTGTTTCCACGAAGCTTGGCGCACAGGGGGATTCTGCCTCAGCAACAAGAGCCTTGGATGTACTGGTGGTTTAATGTCGCTGATCGTCAATTGTGATGTGTGTTCGATGTTCCTTTTTCTTTTTTAGTAGACCAAGTATACAGTGTTGCCATATTCTACTTCAACGCAGTTCGTATCAGATACAAGTTAACATCAGCTTGCTGCCTGTTTATCACGTGCTCGATTTCATGCTGATTGCTCAATTGATTGGATGATTGTTTGGTTGGATTGATTGGATGATTGTTTGATTGGGATGATTGGATTGCTTGATTGCTTGATTGCTTGATTGCTTGATTGCTTGATTGCTTGATTGCTTGATTGCTTGATTGCTTGATTGCTTGATTGAGAGTTACCCTTCTCTTGTTGTTTCTAGTCAGTCAATTTTCACACAATATGGCCCCTTTTGCATCAAAACCTGTGATTGAGAGTTACCCTGAGTGCCTTCACCCTCCCCTCCCCCCCTCCCAAGACTGGTGAATCTTGTTCGTGATGCAGATGCACTTTCCCCTTTTTATCTTCTTGAATTTCTCCCAAGCTTTTTGGAATTACCATGACACAGTGCGTTGGGCACTGTTCATTTGAACACGGTCATAAAAACGTGTTTCACTGATTCTCGTTCAGCGAATTTGGGTTAATGATTGCGGTTCATTTTCTGAATGGCTGTCTTCGTTGTCGTACTTGGGGGAAAGTGGTTGGTCAGCAGCAGCACAAGAAGCGAGGGTCGAGATGCACTGTTGCTCACATGTTGTGCATGTGTGTGTGTGTGTGTTTGTGTGTGTGTGTGTGTGTGTGTGTGTGTGTGTGTGTGTGTGTGTGTGTGTGTGTGTGTGTGTGTGTGNNNGAGAGAGAGAGAGAGAGAGAGAGAGAGAGAGAGAGAGAGAGAGAGAGAGAGAGAGAGAGAGAGAGAGAGAGAGCAGTCTGCTTTGATCACAGTTGCAGTCTATTTGCACGTGTTTTTGTGTCTGTGGGCATAACCTTGGATTTATCTGTGTGCATAACCTCCATGTTTGTCCTCGTGCTCTGTGGGGGCGCGTTAACAATTCTGCGAAACTCCATGCAATTCAAGCACATCTGCGAATCTCCATGCAATTCAAGCACACGCTTTCGACTTTCACAATTGACTGGAAACATTCGCACTCGAATGGAAGCTTTACTGAAGATTGAAATTGAATGTACAAACTTGGGTACTTCATATAACATAGAAATTCTGATGTCCACAGGTCCTCCCAGCCGCCCTGAATACACATCGTCAAATGGAAAGTACGGAACCGAAAATGATGGCCGTAAACTGCCAGAACGGCCTGGCTGTGACCGCACCCAAATCGGCATTCTGTTATCCCTAGAAATTATGTGATGCTTTTTCTTCCACTCAAGCGAACCTTGTCGAGAGAAAAGTGTCTTGGTTCTGCCGCCTAGCTTGTTACTTTTGGTGAAGTGCTTTTAAGCCTACACCTACTGGTTGTAGTTGTGCGGAAATCAAGGTTTCTGCTGGTCTCAAAACCTGCACTCGTACACGGCCCCAGCCTTGTGGAAATTTGTCAATCGCCTAGTCGGGAACTTTTCGGGGCTCCTAGCTACCGGACCGCAATGGCTGGTGCGGCTCCAGCCAAAAAAGGAAAAAAGTACGCGGCTGGCGGTTCAGCAAGGCCTGGCGCGCAGCGCCCTCCGGCCCGGCTGTAGTGGTGGTTTAAACCACAGGTACCTTTCCCCGTTTGAAAAACAAATTCCGCGGCGGGTTATGTGGAATGCAAGTGGGGTTCAGACCGCGGTTGATTTAATTTCATCGGCAGCCCGTGTTCCGTTTCGGGCCTCCGAAAGTTGCGGCGATGGGCCTGCGACCGATGTATGAGAAAGGTACTGGTGGTTTAAAAGGCCTATTCTAAACTTGCCCCGCAGAGATTCTACCTACACCTACAGGTCCTACCGTCTTCACCCGAATAGAACGCCCGGTCATTATAGCTGTATTTGGCACAACTTTCAGCCCAGATACGGCGATAATTACCGGGTGTTCTACTCGGGTGAAGACGGTAGTTTTGAACCTTGGCGGTGGCATAAACAGGAAAAAACTTGAAACTAAAAGGGAAATTGAGGCAGGTTGCGGGTTCAAGTCCTCCGGGGCCAACAGGGTGTGTTATTGACTGTTTACCTTGATTGTTCTGGTCGATCATGGGACAGGAATTGTTCGTGCTCCTATTTCCGCAACCCTTCCGCAGGTTGCGTCGCGCATATTCTTAACGTGGGGCATCACATGGAGCGTTCCCGAGGTAGTTGCCCGAAGTCGATTTTGCTCTCCCTGTCTGCTCTCACAGCATACTCAACCTTTTCTTGATCTTGGCGCCAGTCTCTTATTGCTCCTGCGACGAAGTAGGTTGCAGATTGGGCCTTGACCCCTATGTCACAGCGTTAAGCTTCAGGCGGGGATTTTCTTCTTCTTTCTTTCTTCTTCTTCTTCCTCTTCTTCTTCTTCCTCCTCCTCCTCCGCCTCTTTCTCCTCCTCCTCCTACTCCTCCTTCTTCTCCTCCTCCTCCTCCTCCTCCTCCTCCTTCTTCTTCTTCTTCGTCTTCTTCTTCTTCTTCTTCCATTTTCTGTGAATTTATGACCTGTGTTTTTGTGAATCCATTGGCAATCTATGGTGTGTGTGTGTGTGTGAATGTGTGTGTGTGTGTGTGTGTGTGTGTGTGTGTGTGTGTAGCTTGATGGTATTTGTAAGCATGTGCTTTGTTTTTTTAGGCGACGGCCTTGATGTATCATCAGGGAAAGGACTTGCCTCAAAGCCCCCAAAGGCCCCAAAGGCCCCAAAGGCCCCAAAGGATTGCAGAGTTCATTTAGTCATCTGATGTGATCAGGATTTGAACTTAGGTCTGTTTCTCAACAGTTTATCGGTTTACCATTCATCCATATTGGCTGGGAAGAAACCATGTTCTTTTGTTGACATGGTACGTAATTGAGGGGGCAGCGTAAATGGCTTTTTCTGTTTTGCAGCATGGTTGCATCCCTGCCGACCGCCGACCCTGACCGCCGACCGTATTGCAGCCGACCAGTAGGGCCGACCAGTCAGAAAGCAACCATCCACTAATTTTTTTTCAGATCTGAGTTGGAAGCTGTACTGCGCTTGCTGAGTACAGCCCAAATCCGCTGAGAAACTTTTGGGGATGGGGGGGTTGGGGSTGGGGTGTATAGGGGGRTATAGGGGGGTATAGGGGTGGTATAGGGGGTATTGGGGGGGGTATGAGGGTGTTGGGGGGCGGTTTGTGGGTGGTTGGGGGGGGTAGGGGGGTATTTGGGGTGGGTATGGGGGTGTTCGTGGGGTTATTAGGGGTTCTGGACCCAAAAAAAAAAAAAAAAAAATTCTTTTTTTTCGGTTGCGGGGTGCCGACGACCCCCAACCGGTAGGTGCCAACCAGCCGACTGGTCATATGGGGGTATTTGGGGTGGGTATGGGGGTGTTCGTGGGGTTATTAGGGGTTCTGGACCGAAAAAAAAAAAAAAAAAAAATCTTTTTTTTTGGTTGCGGGGTGCCGATGACCCCCACCTGGTAGGTGCCGACCAGCCGACCGGTCGGTGGGTCGGCAGCCGACCAGTCAAGGGTTGCCAACGGCCGGGGTGTGCAACACTGTTTTGCAGCATAAATAGAGCATGCTGGAAAAGGACAACTTTTGTTGTTTCGTTTCTTTTCCCTTTTCACAAAAGTGGGTAGGTACTGATATCACTGTTTGCAGCAGGAGTCAAAGCTCTTGATTTCATTCTCAACCGTTACAACATCTCGGTCTGTATGTATCATTTGTCCATCAGCTGAGTACCTCTTCCCCCCTTCCTCCTGACCCCCTCAACCCCTTTAACTGTGTATGTTCTGTTATCTCTTTGTCTATGTGTGTTTGTCCTTGTGGTGAGCAGGTGCGTCAGAATGTGTTTGTTACGACGATGGTCATCGCCTGGTCCATCACGGAGGTAACGACACCGTAATTTGCTCATCGCACTCGTAAACATATTGATGAACTCTTTTATTTGATGAAAGAGTTCTTTCCTCTTCTACTTCTTCTTCTTCTTCGTCTTCTTCTTCTTCGACGTACTTAAGAACTCTTCCATTTCCTTCTTTGTTTTCTGCTTCCTTCTTCTTCTTCTTCTTCTTCTTCTTCTTCTTCTTCTTCTTCATCATCTTTTCTTCTTCTTCCACTTCTTCTTCCTCCTCCTCCCCCCTTCTTCTCCTTTGTCTTCCTTTTCTACTTCTGCTTTTTCCGCCTCCGCCTCCTCCCCCTCCCCCTCCTCCTCCTCCTCCTCCTCCTCTTCTTCTTCTTCTTCTTCTTCTTCTTCTTCTTCTTCTTCTTCTTCTTCTTCTACCTCTAGTTCTTCTTATCGTCAACGTACCCCGAGCACTCCTCCATTCGCGTCATGGTGTCGTCGAGCCAGGCAGACAGTGCAGCAAGCAAGGGCAAGCGCAAGGGAAATGGACCCCCTGAATTTATACCGCAGTCAGAGTTTCATCAACGAGAGTTGCAGCAGGAGAAGATTGTGTTTCGGTGGATTGAGCGGGGGCAGATGGCTGAGCCGAAAGGTTATGGCCAGTATTGGGTGCGGTGCAGGCTCTGCAGGAGTGTGTTCACGGCTTCGACAACGCGGGCGGTGGAACACTTTCTGAAGAAAGGGAAGCCGTGTCCGTGCAGGACAGGCGAGGTACTGCACCTGCTTGCGTTGGACGGGGCAAAGATCGAGGGGGATGCAGCACAGAGGATGCTTTACGCTTACAGGGTGGAGAAAGGCATCGCGGATGACAAGGGGATGCACCCCATTGGGGGCGTGGAGAGGGCAGCGGTGGATGAGATGGAGGCACATCTTCCACCGCCTCTAGCGTCTGGGAGAGAGGTTCAGCCCGCAGCCACCACCGGAGGCGGAGAGGGACGCGATGGGGTGGTGATGGAAGAGGCACAACTCGTGCGGGATGCTGTAGGCCCTTCTTGTCAGGCCTCCACCACCACTCTGAGGTCTGTAAGGACCACACAAACGTCTATCCGCCGGTGGATTGAAAACAATGCGCAGCAGAGGCTGGACACGCAATGGGGGCGAGCTTTGTGCCAGTCTGGGATCGCCTTCAACTTTGTGCAACAGGAGGAGACAAAGGCCCTCCATGAGCTGTACCTTGAGTTGGGTGCAACTAAGGCGAAAGTGGAGATGCCATCGTTGGACTCTATCCGGACCGTCGTGCTGGACACGGTCTACGAACAGGTGAAAGAGGCCATGCAGCCCATATTTGATAAGTGGGATATCTCAGGCTGCACGCTCATCACCGATTGCTTCACAGACAAGGAGCTCAGGCCGGTCCTCAACTTCATTGCTGCAGGGGATGGCGGGGCGGTCCTTGTGAAGGTGGTGGATATGCCAAAGAGGAAGAAAAACGCCATGGCCTTTGCGAGGCTCTGGGAGGAGGTGATCCGAGAGGTTGGAGTCCAGAGGGTGAATGCTATCTGCACGGACAATACCGGCATCAACAAAAGGGTTGCGAGGATTCTGCAGCGCCGTGCGGATCCTGACATCGCAAGAATTCCATGGATGCCATGCGCAGCACACACTCTCAGCCTCCTGCTGGAGGACATCGCCAATGTCGACTGGGTGGCGAGGCTCAGGAGGCAGGCCAGGTCGATGGTCAAGTTCATAAAAAAGCACCATCACACCGTTATGCTCTTCTCGAGATCCTCAATGGACGGCAAGAAGACGCTCGTTCTGCCTACAGAGGTGCGGTTCGCGCCCGTCTACCAGATGTTGGAGAGACTGCAAGACAGGAGGTGGGTACTTGAGGATATGATGGACAATGGGTGGAAGGAGATCCATTGGAGCAGCAGGGAGCTGAGAAAGAAGGCTGACAAGATCTACCACTGGGTCAGATCTGCAAATTGGTGGCAGGAGGTCGAGAGGGTTGTCACGATTATGCGGCCTGTGAACGAGATGTTGTGCAGGATGGACCGGGACGGGACAGCACCTTCGCAGTTGTGGGAGTTTGGCGATATGCTTCGTTGCCGCCTGAACAATGTCCATGGCCTCACAGGGGACCAGGCACACAAGATTCTGAAACATGTCGACGACCGATGCAAGGTCATGCGGCAGCCTGCGCATGCTGCAAACTTCCTCCTCTCTCCCAATAGGAGAGACCCGCGATGGCTGCTCGAGAAGAACTCCCCACTCGTGCACACCGCAACCAAGTTCTTCATGTCGCAGCTGGGGGGTGACCATTGGGGGGCACTTCAATCCCACTTAGACGTGTGGCAGAGTCTGTGGATGTTTCACTGCGAGCCCCCGAAGGAACAGGCGAAGAACGATCCAATGTGGGACCCGTTTGGAAGGGCAGACAGCTCCCTCACCCGGATGACAGCGTCACAATGGTGGGCTGAATATGGCTGCAACCACCCCGACCTGCAGAAGATTGCCACAAGGGTGACTGCGATGTGGAGCACTGCAACACCCGCTGAGAAAAACTGGTCCTCCCTGGACTTGGTTCAGATCAAGAAGACAGAGAATCTCTCCAGCTCCAGTGTAGCGAAGCTGGTGTACATACACTGGAATATGCAGCTGAAGGTGGTGCCACGGAGTCTGAAGTGCGGCTTCCTGGATGTGTGGGGCACGTTCTTCAACGAGCCGGAGCAGCCCAACCCAGGTGACGCTGCGGTTTTGCCTGGGCCTCTGGAACAGACAGAGGAGGAGGTGGGCAGGCTGGCAAGACTGAGGAAAGCTGCAAGGGGTAGAATTCTAAAGGGGGGGGAGGACAATGCCACGTCTGCCTCTGAGAGCAGCGAGGAGGATCTCATCTGGAGTGGGAAAGGGGTGAATAATCGAAGGAGCAGGCAACCACCACGGGATGCGAAGGGCAAGGCCCAGGTGGTGGGAGAGGAGGACGAGGAGGCGGAGGAGGACGAGGGGGAGGAGGAGGAGGAGGAGGAGGAGGGCTTTGTGCTGCGTGCGGCTGGGGCCATTGATGAGTCTGGGCGCGAGAGGGAACATGTCGATAGGTTCTCTCTTCTCACCAATGCAGTTCGCTTGGACAGTGATTTGAATTTCCTCATATCTGCGGGGAGCCCATTGAGGGAGGAGACCCAGATCGATGAAGGGGTGGAGAGGGGTTCAGCAAGGTCCCTTGCAGAGAGGAATCGTACCGTTATGCAGCAGAGGGTTGAGGAGGATAATACGTGGCGTGTTGCCATTCCTCCTCCTCCTCCTCCTCCGAGACTCAGCAGGGTGCAGCAGGGACAGTCTGCATCACATCCTGCAGCAGCCGCAGGTCCGGAACATGTACAGTACGATCCAGACAGGCAGCAGCAGCCGCAGTACAACGTGGAGCGACCGAAACATTGGCAAATGGAGTGTGTGCAGTGTGAGGCAGGTGTTGAGCACCACCAGCAGCAGCAACAAGTGGAACAGGAACAGTACCAAGGACATGCCGAGGTGCAGCAGGACCAAGAGATGGAGCCGCCGCCGCAGCAACAGCAGCAAGAACATGCGCGGCTGCAGCAGCAATGGAAACAGCACGAACATGTGCAGCAGCCACAAGAAAGTCTCCAGGGGCAGCAGCAGTTAAATGTGCAGGCGCAGCAGCAGCATAATATACAGCAGCAGCATCAGGAGGCATCTGTAGCAGTAGCAGCAGGCCACTTGTTTGACTGTCCACCTCCTTTCACTCACCTTCAGGCCGGCCTTGTGCAGAATGATTTGGAGATCAGCAGGGCAGGGAGGAAGAGGAAGCCCGCTGCTGAGACCATTGCTGCTCCAGCAGCCAAACGGGGGCGTGGCCGGCCACGAAAGGGAGAAGGAAGACCTGCCCCACCTGCACCTCCACTGCGCCCTAGCCGCGGAGTGGAGGATGGGACATCACAGAGAGGACACAGCTGGATCAGCAATGATCACCCTACAGAAGCGGAGGAGAACGGCGAGAGCGAGTCTGACGCCGATTGGTGGTAGTCATGCAGTTGTCAATGGGGCAAGTTCTTCCTCTTTTTTCCCTTTCTTTCTGACTGTCAGTCTCCGAACGAACGAACGAACGTAGATTATAGTGACCGATTTGACTGACGAACAGGAGTTACATATCCGAGTGTTAGAAAGTTTGCACTTGGCTCAGAGATTCATAGTTGCAGTCGTTCGTCTTCTTCTTCTTCTTCGTCTTCTTCATCTTCTTCTTCGTCCTTTTCTTCTTCCTCTTCTTCTTCTTCCTCTTCTTCTCCTTCTTTCTTTCCTTCTTCCTCTTCTTCTCCCTCCTCTTCCTCTTCTTCTTCCTCTTCTTCTTCCTGTTCTTCTTCCTGTTCTTCTTCCTGTTCTTCTTCCTCTTCTGCTTCTTCGTCTTCCTCCTC
>BFEA01000280.1:55379-68585 GCA_003427395.1 Chara braunii | reverse complement strand
CCCCGGTCTCCCCAACGGTGGGTGTGGCCCCGGGGGACCCTTTGGGGTAAAAATGCATTTTTGCAGGGTGGGGCCACGGGGTGCAGGCTCTCGCTGCGCACCCCGCACCTTTTTTTTTTTTAATTTGCGGAGGGGGGTGGTTTCTGGAGGTGGGGGTTCGGGGTGCCCACCCTCGGCCCCCCGGCCCACCGGTGGGGGTCCAGGGCTGGGGATTGACAGCCCTGAAAGAAGGTCCCAGCAAAAAAAAACAAAAAAATGTGAAAAAAGTTTGTTGTGCAGAAAAAAATAAACTGAACAACTTTTGCGTTAGGGTCACATCGAAATTCTTCACCGAGTAGTCGTTATTAGTTAGTTTCAGCTCAGCTCAGGTCTGACTGAGGACAAAAGTGGAACATCTGGAGATGGGGGACCCTCCCCTTTGAACGTGGCCGATGATGCCTTGTTCATAGGAGACGCCGATAATCATGTTGTGAGGGACGTGGGCCCCGGTTCCCAGATTGTAATATAGATTCTTTTTCGAGTTTTTCTCCAGAAAAAATAAAATAAAATTCTTTACCATATTTAAAATACATATGTATTATGTAGGCTACCAGAGTGGCTGGGACCACTTGCCCAGCCGGGCCAAAAATAAATAAATTGGTAAAGAATTCCGATGTGATCGTGAGGGAAAAGTTGTTTAGTTTATTTTTCTGCATAACGTAGTTTTTTGGCTGGGATGTACTTTGGCTCTAGTCCGACCGGGACGCCCGTTTTTCTGCATAACATAGTTTTTTGGCTGAGACGTACTTTGGCCCTTGCACGGCCGGGCCGCCCGGGCAAACAAGGACACCTGGGCGGCCCAGCTGGTAGCCTAGATAAACATCATTTTTTTTATTTTTTTTTTTAAGTTTTTTTTTTTTTGCCCCAGCCGGGCAAGTGGTCCTGGGCCACTCTGGTAGCCTGGGTTGTTTGTTAATAATGCCTCTTTTCTTGGGCTGGTGCATACCTAATCACAAATTCAAACTCTTTTTTTTTTTTTCTTTTTTTCTTTTTTTCCCCCCTCCTTATATAAGTTATATTTGTTTGTGCGTGATGCAGGTTGCTGATATGTACAATTACAGGATGCCCAACAATATTAATTTTGCATTTGATTATTATGTTTTCTCCGTCTGCGCATTGCTGTTATGGGCCCCAGGTACGTATGTATTGATGTTCACCGTCAGATTTTGTCCATCAGATTTTGTCTGTTAGATTCTGTCTGTCTGTCAGATTGATTCAGAACCTGGTATGAAATGTTGGTCATGTCCTTACGGACATCGGTTAAAGTCTGTACATTATTAGCCGCAGAACCTCCTCTCATGCACGCATGGATTTCAATGGGTGCCCTCAGCCTCAAGAGCCGAGTTTCTTAAACCCACTACAGCCGTGGCACGGTGTACAAAAGTCCATCCATGCCGGTCGTGATATCCACCCCACCCCTGCATGGCTTTAGTGTCCTTCAACCCCGCCCCCTCCCCGCCCCCCCCCCCACACACACAGTGGGTGTGTAGACACTGTAGAGTGGGCTTTTTTTTTTTTTTATCTCCCCCTCTTTACGCGTGTCATCCTTGCGCAGGGCCCATGCTAATCTTCTCTCTCTGTAATTGAGTCTGTATCGTTCCAATTTCAACGGATGTCGTGAAGGACAGTGTAGAGTGGGTTTCATCAACTTTTATCGAGTTTTATCAACTTTTATGACTGTGTCAGAGCAGTTTCTCAGACTTACTGGCGTTCTTGTCAGGGGTTTGAAAACTTTGAAGTTCGATCGAACCGCCGACAGTCTGCTAGGATTGCAGGGTTGGTGTGAGTATAAGTCTGACCACTTTTTTTTTCTGTCAGGGATGGGTATCGCTAACGCGGGCCGATGTGGCAAGTACTTATCCATCAGTCAAATGCATCCTGGGCACACTGTCTGTCCAGGTTCAATCCTCCTGATGAGTCGGTGAAAGTCTGACGAAACAGTCTGTCCGGCACAGTTATGCTTTTTTTGAGTGTATAGCGAATATGAAAGTTGGAATGATGGAGAGAAAGAAGATTACCAGGGGCCCTGCACAACCATGACACACATAAATCGGGGAGAAGGGATTTTTCCAGAAAAGGGGAAAAAAAAAGGGGGACTAATTGTCATTTGGATTTTGTCTGTTTTGTTTTGTCGTTTTCAGCTGAGGTGTCGGTTTCTGCGTCACGTTTGAAATGTTATTTGCTTTTTTTTTTTTTTTTTTTTTTTAATAATGAAATGTCACTCATGTTATTGTTTAAGGAATAGTAAATTGCAAAATACGCCCCGCTGAGGTTTTGGTTTCTGCGCTTCGTTCAAAGTTCATTCATGTTCGCATTTGAAGTGTTATTGATTTTTTTTATTATTTTTTTTAAATGATATGTCACTCATGTGATTTTTCAGGAATAATTTGCAAAATACGTCCATAAGTTGACATATATGCGAAAACGCCCCTAAAAGATGTGAATAGAGCGGAATGCCCCTCTCAAAACAGAAAACTTTTGTGAAATGCCCCTAGGGTTTGCTGGACCGCCCATTTTTGCAATATACCCCTACCGGGTACCGGCGAACTGTGCAAAATACCCCGGTAGTTGCCAACGTACCAAAAGCATTTTACCATGGCTACGTCGGACCCGGACCTGAACAGGTCATGCCCTGGGACCGGATGCATGTCCAGCCTGGTTCAGACGTCCAGACCTCCCGGATACATCCGGACCTCCAGACATTTATGGTTCCAGATGGTCCGGACCGGTAAGCAGGCAGGTCCGGAAATGTCCAGACCGTAAAAAAAAAAAAAAAAAAAAAAAAAAAAAAAAAAAAAAAAAAAAAAAAAAAAAAAAAAAAAAAAAAAAAAAAAAAAAAGATCTGAGAGAAAAGTACGTTATGCAGAATAATAATACAAACCACTTTTGCCTCAGAGTCATGTCGGAATTCCTAAGCAAACTTTTTGAGTTAAAATTCAAACACTATAAAACACATCGTAAATAGTTATAAACTTATAAAGTTATAAAAACTTTGAAAAGTAATAAATTTAAAATTATTAATAATTGAAAAAGCGGGTACGTAAAATAAATTATTATACGGATAGCCCACGTCCAGACCCCCCCCCCAAAAAAAACGGGCCTGAAAAACCCCCAAAACAATTTTGGGGTCTCGGCTCCTCAGTTGGGGAATGGTCCTGGACCTTTTGTTTTTTTTTTTCCCCTTGAATTTTTCCAGATCTGGTCCGTCCGTCTGGACTCTGGACTCAACCACGGTGGTCCGAACGTCCGGATCGTAGCCATGCATTTTACGAAAAGCGCTTTTTCATTAGTACGAGATGAGAGTTTGCATTCAACTCCTCTGTCTCCCTGCCCTTATCTGATCATTTTTTAATGATTTTTCCTTTCAGTATGGATTTATTTCCTCCTGAAAGTGGCCCAGATACATTCAATCGGATCATTTTTTCCTTCAGGTTAGAGTCGCTCCTCCGAAAGTGACCTCGATACAGCTGACCATCGCTTCTTGCACCTGCGCATCCCTTCATCCCAGATATCTGGGCGGCTTCACACATGCGTCCAGTGTTAGCACGCGTACTTATTACTGTAGATGTATATGCACTCTTCCCCCCCGCCCCTCCCCCCCGTCTGCATACGTAGTATGGAAAAAAGGGAAAAAAGAAAGAGAAAAAAGATCTTGTTACGATCCTGGTCATGTCCGAAGTGCAAATTTGCTAGGATAGACAATGCCACCCTATTGCGAAAGAAATGAAAGCATTTGCAAAGAGACAAGAGGCCAAAGAAGAAGAAGAAGAAGAAGAAGAAGATGTACACCAGCAAGACCAATGACAAATCCCCCTTCTCTCACCACCTTCCTCCTCCTCCTTGTCTTCGCCAATCTTATTGTTGTTCCAAATAATAATAATAATAATAATAGCAATGAGTGGTTGAACCAGAATCAATATCCGAAGTACCCTCTTACTGCCAGCACAGAATAGGTCCACCATAGCCGTGGCTTCCCCCTTCACCTTCCTCTCACATGCCAAGGCTATGGCGGACTACTGAGGGCTCTGCTCTCCAGTGCAAAAGACAACTCAAAGCAGGTATGGTCGCTTCTCTTTAGGCCGCCATGCCTGACTCTGCCTCAAAGCTTCCTTGGTGCGGCACTACCCCAACTGGGGCCTTCCAGATGCAGCGCCTAACAAGGTGATGAAGATGGTGTCCACCATAGCCAGGTAGGTACCTCGCCACTCTCCTCCTTCGCCCCCTTCTTTCTCCTCCTCAAGCTGGGCTGCTTGCCATAGCCAGGCTGAGCGCCCAGCTCCTCTTCGTCCTCCCAGGCAGCGCTCTGACTCCAGGCTGCCCGCTCGAGCAGTATGTCGCCCAACCTTGCACACCGCAAATGAGGAGGAGCTACTCGTTCCTCTTGGGCGGTGACTTCCAGGCCGCACGGCCTCCGAGCAACCGGTACCACCTCCCTTTCGGAGGGAAACATCATTACAGGCTCTGATACCGTCCGTACAGGACCTAGACTCAGGCTACTTGGACGGGTACCGGCCTACCTCTAGCCTACCGCTACCGGGCCTCTAAAAATGCCAACTTTTTTGTCTTCTTCTGCTCGGCCTCGACCCGACACTTCTACCGCTACTTGAGTGGTACCGGCCTACCTGCTACTTGAGTGATTTTCCCGCTGCTCGAAGTGTTGCGGGCCTACCCCCACTACTGGAGTGTTTTCCCCGCTGCAACCCGCAAAGTCACTGCCACAGGTAAGTTCCGGCCATTCGTGGCCTCCAAACGAACAAGTACCCTTGTGGGTCACACACACACTCACGCCGACAGGCACGCAGACCAGCAGGCACGCACACACACATACTTAGAAAACTCAGCAGAATGCTGGAATCTCAGCAGGGCATACATTCCAGCGACGAAACTCAGAAGTCCGCGTAGTTCTAAGGCGGTGTTTTGGCCGGTCATTACAATCCGAAAAAGTTCTAAAAACGTATATGTTATGAATCATACTGGTCCACCAACCGGGCCCGTGCGAATCACCTTGGTTGTCCGGGGGCCCGACCGAGCAAGGTCCAGCGAAAGCCCCTCCCAAAAAAGAAAAAAGAAAAAAAGAAATCCGAAAAATCCTGAGACTACCGACGGGGCAGCCTGGGGTCACCTTGGTTCATTGTCTTGTTGTCTCGCAACCTAAGATTTCTGTTCGTCACTTTCCAGAACTCTACCTATCACCTAGTCCGGTACCAAGAGTACATTTATCCTACGACTTTCTTTGGGTTCTTCGGGTCTTGCGAGGACGATTGGCACGTACCGTCTTCACTGGAATAGAACGCATGGTCATTATAGCTGCATTTGGCACAACTTTCAGTCCAGATGCAGCGATAATTACCGGGCATTTTATTCGGATGAAGACGGTAGTAGGCGGTTTTGACGCGACTGAACAATGGGACAAGTGCTTGGGTTCCATCCGTGTACCTTCCGATGACCGGGAAGACTAGACGGATTACATATAAGCTACTACTGAATTCAGCACCCGAAGCATCTCCGTCGAGGTCCAACTCCCCTGAGGATGGCCGAAGGGGGCTGGTGTTGGGCACTGTTGGCCGAAACATGTCGGGAGCTGCCAGCATGAAGGTCATCAACTTGCCATTGTCGCCATGACACTACTCCCGGAGTCATAGCTCTTGCCGCTAACTCTCGACAATACCGAGGGTGTACTTGCAGTTTTCTTTCAGAGCTGTTGTTGACGTCGTGTTCCGTTCTTGATCTTGGCGTTTCGCGTTTCTATGGTGCTCATGACTGATTATTTTTTTGAACTAGGAGATGCTTAACGAATGCCGCTGTACGAGCGTCGAGCGCCTCTGTCTTGTGTGGACGTTTTGACTGAGTGGAGTAATGTCTCTTCTCCCCCACTTCTCCGTTGAAGTAATGTCCATGATTGCTATTGAGGCTGGTCAGTCCGTTTCGCTCTGCGAGTCAGTTCGTCTCGTTCTCTTTCGCAACACCTTGGTTTTCCTAGGCGGCCCGGCCGGGCAAGGGCCAGGGAAGGTCCCTGCAGGGGGGGAAAAAACAAACCGAAAGTAACGATATTATGCAGAAAGATAAACCAAACAACTTTTGCCTCAGGGTCACATCGAGATTCTTTGCCGGATAAAAACTGAAAAGTAAAGTTCAATATGTATGTACTATGTATATTACCGGGCAGCTCTGTTTGACGATAGATATTATATTATATATAATATATAATATATATTATGTGACAATATATATATAGTCTGCTTTGATTTTCGTCACAGGTACCTTGAGGGCAGTGGTTGGTGCCCACCTCAGGGTATCAGTTGTCGGGCAGTAGTTGATGCTTAACCACAGCCGGCCGGGGTTATCACTTACAGTGCAATCAGTTAGGGGATTCTGCAGACTGTTGAGGGTTCACCCTCCTGATGAGTCGGTGAAACTCCGACGAAACAGTTTGTCACAGCCCCTCGTTTGATTGTCCTCTTCTCCCTCTCTGTCTACGGTTTACCGGGCAGCTCTGTTTGATGATATATATTGGTTTAACATCGTTTGACGATATATATATAATATATATACCAGTTTATCTGTTTGACGATGTATATATTGTCACATCATATTGATGTTTTTTTTTTTTTTTGGCCCGACCGGGCACGTGCTTCGGGACCAAAATCCGAAAAAGATCTATGTTACACAGTTACACAAACACTTTGGTGAATTGACACTCTGCTTTGGGAAGGACTTTTTGATGCACTCTCAATTTTTTATTTTTTATTCTCCCCCCCTCAAATTTGCATTTCAATTATCTCACACTTTCTTGCTAGGGAGATTCTCAGGCCCGGCCAGTCCTTCCCAGGCGGGCACCCGGGCGTGCCCTTTCTGCGCTCTACCAGAGGACCCCAAATCCCGGCTCTTTTTTTCTTTGTGAGTTGGCTGTCAAGAGAGGAGGGGGGGGGGGGGCATAAATAGGTTTTAAAGGGGCTAAAGGGGTTTAAACTTTAAAGGGGGGTGCCTTAGTGTGATTCTGTTATTTTCATTTTTATCTCTGATTCTGTGAGGAATTCTAATGTGACCCTCGGGCAAAAGTCGTGTGTATTGCAATTCATATTTTTTCTGCACGTGCACTTGGGCTGCCCGGAACGAGGTCGTGCCCGGCCAGGCACCAGGGCGTGTAACTGGGCATAGGTTGGGTGCCCAGGCACCTGGAAAAATAGCCTACCTTCTTCCCCCGAATACAACGTACGGTCATTATGGCTGTATCTAGACTGAAAGATGCCTCATATACAGCTATAATGACCGTACGTTTTATTCGGGGGAAGAAGGTAGCTTTCTTGTTCTTTTTTTTCTTGGGTGCAATTGCAGTCTTCAGACTCTGCACTGGTTTTACCTCTGTATGGTCTGGGTGTGATTGTTTTTTAACTTTTTTTCATCTGAAAGCCATTTATTCCAAATGCTGGGAAACAGGCCAATCATCCGTGACATCAATATTTTCTGTGGGCCCGTAGAATGCACCAGGCATCGACAGCGGAGCGGAGATCAGACCTGGGTCCCAAGCTAACTTAAAAAAAAAAAAAAAAAAAAAAGGGACGACCGAACAGTCTAAATTTCTCTAAAATCAAGAACACAGGCTCCCTTGCCTAACAAGCTTCTACACAAAACAGTTTTATTGGTAACCCCATTACGTACACGCCCCCATTATGTACACACAGTTATCTACACCCGTAAAGAAGACAGCAAATGGCAGTAAAAAGACAGAGGAGAGAAATGTAAACCACCACTACGTTTCCCAGCCATTTGTTTTGAAAGTTGCGGCTTGCGTTTCGGGGCTCAGCCTCCGGAGCAAATGGTCAGCGGCGGCAGCCAAAAGGAGGCCCATGTCGGTCCATTTTTTTTGGCGAGCAGGACGTTTCCAGCCCCGGAGAAAATCGTCTCGGAAGTTTGGGTGGTTTAAATGAAGTCAAAAGTCCATTCGCTATCCTTCATCGGGAGGCAGTTACCACTTGGCAGAGTCCTGTGTTTTTAATAAACAGTCGCTACCCCCTGTTATGTGCCACTTTGTCTGTTTTTGCAAAGAAAAGCACTCCAAAAGCAATTGGCTTGCTTGCCTGATACAAAACTACAGATTTGCTAGGTAGCACTGTAGCACGGCATTTCCGGCTGGATTAACTGTCCGGATCTTCCGGCCCGTACATCCGGGGGTTGCATCTTTAAGGATTTTGTCCCCTCTTAGCTCCCAGTCCTCCTACTTCCCCCTACTTCCTACACTGATGTCAACCCCCCCTGCCTACCCGACTATTATGGTACACACACATCCCACCAGAACCTACTCATCCTCCTATCCTTCCTCCGTAACTATAGTACACCTCGGTATCCTTCCTCCGTAACTATAGTACACCTCCTTCCTCCGTAACTATGGTACACCTTGGTATCCTTCCTCCGTAACTATAGTACACCTCGGTATCCTTCCGTCGTAACTATAGTACACCTCGGTTGTTATCCATGGAACTGTGGTCCCCTGCTGATCTCCTAGACGCTTTCGGATTCTGGTTCAGGACGGGGTCCACGGCGCAGCAAGATGGGGCCAAATCCCGTCCGGACCGTCTGAGGATCTCGTGTCACCAGCTGTGGGTAAAGGACCCATCTTTCCCAAAAGCCCTCCTCCCCCTGCCCCCCCAGTGCGTCTGCTACACTTAAGGTCTTCCAGGAGGGCCACTCTAATGTTCTCCAAGGCCCTTTCCTGATATGCCTACAGCGGCGGGGATGCTCTCGGCCTACATCGTTCATTTTGCAGGCCCCACAGGGCCCACAATACTGCTGGCCGTAGGATTTCTGTTGCTATTAGCCCCTCTATTTTCGGTCTGCCGACTTTCATTAGAGTCCCTAGGAGGATTGCAGCATTATCTTCCTCTGTGAGGTCCAGCGGCGACTTGTCTGCGACTTCTTGCACCCACCATTCCCAGAATGTCCGAACTATCGGACATCGTACGAAAATGTGAGGAATAGTCTCGACTTGTCCGCAACCTCAACCTGCTGCACATTGCTGGTCCTTGTGTCGGCTCTTTGTTGCTATCCATTGCGCTGTGGGGATGGCCAGATGGTATATTTGCCATAGCAGGCCCGCCTGATTCTTGTCAGGCAGGGCAGCCAGAATAGCACAGGGTTCGTTCCTTCTCCCTTGTGTCCATCCGTTGAAGTCCACACCGGGGATCCAGCCCCTCTTCGCCCATCGGTCCCTCAATTCCCCGCAGATGTCTTCTATGGATTCCAGCAGCGCGTTGTAAATATTCTTTGTGATCAAATCGTGGAGCTGCACAGTTTTCCTCTGCATCCCCTGAGCTGGCCATTCCCACTTTGCCGGATCCCATATTAGATCCTGCTTTCTACATGCCACCCGAAATGGCAGGTATTGTCCTTCTCCCTTGTGTCTTCTTTCACATACTGCCACTGTTTCCATGGCGCTTATTGCTAGCTTCTTCAGGGAGCGCTCCCATTGTGTACCCTCCTCTCGCAGGGGTTCACCTAATCCTTCATATCCGATGTGACCTGCCACTCCATAGCCTCTAGCCCCCCTCCTGCTGAAATGTGTTCCACCCTATACAGACCCTCGGGTCTCGTGCTTCCTCTCATCCTTACCCATTCCCCGGGTGTTATTTCATCTTTTCTCCGCATCGCGATCCACCGAGGGGGGATGGCCTCCCGCAGCTCCACCACTCTTTGCCTCCTCTTCATTCTCCCATGCAGCATCGCCTCCATTTTGTCATCGGGATGCCGGTCCTTCCGCTCGTCGTCCCATAAGTGACCCACCTTGTCGATTCCCTGTTCCGCCCACTTCCATGCGTAGGCGCTCAGCATCTCGATCCACCCAGGGGGGATGGCCTCCTGCAGCTCCACCACCCTTTGCCTCCTCCTCATTCTCCCATGCAGTATCGCCTCCATTTCGTCATCGGGATGCCAGTCCTTCCGCTCTTCGTCCCATAAGTGCCCCACCTTGTTGATTTCCTGTTCCGCCCACTTCCATCCGTAGGCGCCCCGCGGGTTCTGCCATGGGAACGACTCCACAGTCACATCACAGATAAATCGGTTGCTAAACAGCGACTGGTTGAAGACTGCATCCGCCGTTTTCGGCAGGCGGCACCTCATCTGGGTCTTTTTCCACAACGACGCCACTTTCGTGGTCCACACTGTGTCCCTGTGAATATGTTCTATTGCCGCGGCGCTGATCATGCACAGATCCACCACCTCCGTAGGCACCTGGAGTGTGTATGCCAAATGGGGTCCGAGTTATTTCTTGCCAAACTCTTCCCACCGTACCAAGCAGATAGCATATCAGGTGCTGTAGCTGCAAGGCAATCATTTGCAGCCGCGGGTCCAAGCTCCCCAGTCCTCCCCAACCGCGTTGGCTGGGTCAATTTGTTCCACTCGACTCTGCAGATGGAGTCTTCGGCATCAGCATTGTTAGACCACAGGTGCGCATGAATTGCCCTCTTGATATATCGGAAGGTCCGTTTGCCCGGCATATGCACAGCACCTGCGTACCACAACGTTGCCAGTACCGAGTTCTTGATCACCAAAGCCTTACCGAAGACTCCCATGCTCCCTCTCGTGCTCTATGCCTTGAGCCGTGCCACCGCTGCCGTGGCTCAAATTGCCATCTGCTCGAGCCCCCAGGGAAAAAAAACCATTATTTCTCTTTTGCTGGGACCTTCCCTGGTCCTTACACGGGCTGGCCACCCAGGACCCACATGGCCCAGCTGGTAGCCTAGATCATTTCTCTCTCCACCACTGTCGAGATGTCCCATCCGTCCGGCGGAACAACCTCCGGTGGGAGGATGGCCTTGGATTTGAGCCAGTTCACCTGCGGATGTTGTGGACTGCAATTCCATCCCCGGCCCTGCGTTCAGGCTGGTCAGCCGGTCGTCCGCCCTTAGCATGTCATGCATTGACTAATGTAAATGACGTATAAGGCTGGGGATAGTGGGCACCCCTGCCTAACTGATCTGGTGATCCTCAATTTGTCTGATCGGACTCTGTTCACCTGCATCGCAGTTGTGGCGCCCCTCAGCAGGTTCCTGACCCGGCTGCAAAAGATCCCCCCTATTCCCCGGCGCGCCGTCCCCTGTTGTAGGAATACGCCAGGTCTATGGACACAAAGGCCATGGCCTGCCCTTTGCATTTGTCCTCTTCCAGGATCTGCTGCACCAATAGCACGTTGGAGAGGATCTGGCGCCCTGCTACGAAACCTGTCTGGGTGCAATCGATGATGTGTGACAGCTCTTGCTTCGGCCGAGTGGCCAGCACCTTAGCGAGGATCTTATACAGCGCATTCAGGATGGATATCGGACACCAGTTGTGCACGTCCTCTTTCGCCCCCTTCTTGCAGAGCAGGACTATTTGTGCATCCGCGAAGCCATGCCTCAGCACCTCGTTGTATGCTGTTGTCAGCAGGGTCACGAAAAAGCAGCAAAAATCCTTATACATCTCCACTGGCATCCCGTCCAGCCCGGGCGCTTTGAGGCGGGGGAGCTCTGCGATTGTTGTCTCCACCTCTTCCGCCCTGAGGTCGTCTTCCAGTCCGCACGTCGCTTTCTAAGTCCAGACGATTCCAAACGTGCTTCCAAATTCCGTGCTCCGGCCCACCGGCCATCTCCGCCGGTGTCCAATCCTCTTCTTCCGTTAATAGTTGTCGGTAGAAGTCTGCCACATACTTCAAGATGCCTCGAGTGGTGCACTGCTTTTCCTGATGCTCGTCGAACAGGTGGCTCATTGCTGTCATCGAAGGTGCCACCTTACGCTTGCCTATTTTTATGGCGAAGAATCGACGCGACATGCGCTCCCCCACCAGGATCCACGACTCCAAAGTACACCTCCCCCTCCCCAATTTGACTGCTTCCTCCCTCTGCCATTTCCTCCAGTTTCAGGCCGAACCTTCTGGTTCTATCTGTTGTGATGAGAATGATGTGTCTGACTCTTTGTCTTTCTTGCACACATCATTCATACGGCTCGTCCCTAAGTTCTTACAGGTGACTGTAGTGGATATGGTGAAGGCATAGTCTTAACCCATCAGTAATGGCCTCTCCACCCACCATTCATCATCTGTTTGCTCCCCTTCAGGGGGGCCTTTATTCAACTTCCGTAGCCCGCTAGCATACTACTTTCTCTCCTCTTCCGTCCTCCTTTGGTGAGCCAGGTAACTGCACCGCAACTGTTTTGCCAGGTTCCTTCGCAGTTCTTGAGTGGCCGCCACCACGTGGTCTAATAACAGATTGTCCTGTGGGTATTCATTCGCGGGGTTCGCCCAGTCTTCCCAAAACCGGGCTACCATAGGTGGGAATTTTGCGCTTTTGAACACCCACGCCGGTATCGCTTTCGCTTTCAGTGGGTGGCCCATCTCTAGCCTACCCACCGGGAAGCTTGCCGATACTGCTGACTGGTCCAATGTGGTCATTGGCTTGATCTGCACTCGCTCTAGTACTTCATTAAGGCCTGCCACCGAAGCCCGTATCATGTCAATTGCACTCCTGGTCACTGTGTTCCCCCAGAAGGTGTAGGCCTTTTCTTATGGATACAGTGTGTTCGATATGAGTCTGTGCAGCCCAGCCCAGCCCAGTCATGCCATTGGTGAAGCGCGAGTCGGCCTCCATCTGCCTTTGGGTGCAGTCTCAAGACTTGGGTCGGCAGACAGAGTTAAAATCAAAAAATAAAAATAAAAACAAAAATAAAATTAAAAATAAAAAAATAAATATTAGATAAATAATACTAAATAAATAAAATATGAAATAAATAAATAAATAAATACATAAATAATCTAGGCTACCAGCCGGGCCGCCCGGGTCCCGGGTGGCCAGCCCATGCAAGGACCAGGGAAGGTCCCAGCAAAAAAAAAAAAAAAAAATCCAAAAAATCCGAAAAAAAAAACTATGCTATGCAGAAAAATAAACTGAAAAACTTTTGCCTCAAGGTCACATCGAAATTCTCCACCAAATTTATAATATAAAAATATATGATGAGTCAGTGAAACTCCGACGAAACAGTTTGTCACAGCCCCTCGTTTGTTGTCCTCTTCTCTCTCTCTGCCTACGGTTTACCGGGCAGTTCTGTTTGTGACGATATATAAATCGTCACAAACGGACAGTCTGTAGAGTTTTCCATCTGGTGTGGGTGAGTGATAGTCTACTTTGATTTTGGTTAAGGTGG
>BFEA01000280.1:16445-29828 GCA_003427395.1 Chara braunii | reverse complement strand
TTTGGGGTTGGCCACACCCCCAACCGATTGAAAAGATTCTGGCGGGAAGCTGTCTTTGCACGGGCATGCCCCACAAAGATCTCCTTACTTTTTCGGGTAATACATGTAAAATACTGACCATGGGATCACCAGTACTGCACGGCAGGATTTGGGTCACTCAACTGCCCCACAAACTCGTTTCTATCCTATCCCGTTGCTAGTGGGACCATGCCCCTGGGGAGAGGCTCCATCGATTGGTGGGGAGCATCACCTGCTGGAAAACGGGTCCAGCGGCCCTAGGCTTTTCTTATTTAATCTTCTTCTTCTTCTTCTTTTTTTTTTTTTTTTTTTTTTTTTTTTTTTTGCGGTACTGATAAGAGTAGCCACCTCTAGCACCTGGGGAGAGGCTCCATCTATTGGTGGGCAGCATCACCTGCTGGAAAACGGGTCCAGCGTCCCTCAAATACAGATTGGATATGCGAAAGGTAATCTCGAAAGACTTCAAAAGGAAAACATGAGGCTCAAGTTCCATAGCTTCGGCTATGGCTCCTCCGTCCTCACCACAAGATACGAGTGGCGCTCAGAAGACAAAGGTATCTGGCGTCCCCACAAAACAAAAGGCCGGCCGCTGCGGCGAGCGAGGCGTCATCGCCCAGGTTCACAGCGAGTACCGCCTACTCCAAACAGAGAATGAGTCCACACACTACAGGGGCGTGGTCCCGAACCTGGACTCGTTTGTAGAGAAGTGCAGGAAATTGAGATTGAACTGCTTTTCTGCATCTCTGCATAAAACACATCCAGATTCAGGCATTCGATCCGATCCTCTTTGCTAGTGGGACCTCGGCCCAGCTGTTAGCCTGTTACACCATCATTCATGCTATCACTCATTTAGGTAAGGAATTTCGATGTGACCCTGAGGCAGAAAAAAGTTGTTCGAGTTATTTTTGTGCATAACGTAGTTTTTTTTTTTCGGATTTTTTGGAGTTTTTTTTTTTTTTTTTTTGCTGGGACCTTCCCTGGTCCTTGCACGGGCTGGCCACCCGGGACAGGGCGTCCCGGCTGGTAGCCTAGTTCAGTTGTTTGTTTCTTTTCTGTTTCGATTTTTTTTACCCTTCTGTTTTTGCAGATTCGTTTTCACTTTTTAGTTTGAGATCCGGCTGCACTGGCCGCGTGGAAATGGGGCACCCGTACTCTGCTCTGCACGTTTTCAAACGACAGAAATAAATAAATGGCGATGTATGTTCCCATACAAGTCTGCAATATTCATTCAGAATATTCATTCAGATGTTGGTGATGCAGCGAGTGGAGTAGTCAGGCCGATGGATGGGGAGAGAGAGAGAGAGAGAGAGAGAGAGAGAGAGAGAGAGAGAGAGAGAGAGAGAGGGCCTCGCTGCACTACTCTCCAAATGTGCAAAATGGGAATGAAATCTTCGGTTAGAAAATGGAAAGATGCACCACCATAATTTTTTGTCTTTCGTGCATTTTGAGAAATGGACCGGACCGGATAAACCAGAGGATGGCAGTCCGGCCTTCGAAGGGCTTTTGTAAGTTGTTCGAAAGAATTTTGGATGAAAGGTCTCTCTCTGCCAGGCTACACGACAGAGGAAAAAGAGTGCATGAGCAACGGATCAGATCTCTCTTCAGCATTTTGCCTTATTGCGGAAAGCTACGCTTTTCAAAAAAAAAAAAAAAAAAAAAAAAGAGAGAGTAGTGCAGCGAGGCCCATAGTTTACGAAGAGCGTGATTCACGTTTTTTTTTTTTTTTTTTTTTTTTTTTTTATAGTTTTAAATTGCTCCAATCTATTCGTGGGGAGCATCACGTGCTGGGAACCGGGCCCAGCGTCCCTTATAATGGAAATACATTAATGATTGAAAATTGATGAAAATATAAGATGATTGAGGATCATTTTGGATGATTTAGGATGTCAGAGTGGGTGATTGAGGTCATGAAATAGAGCTAGATGATGACTAATCAGAAAGATTGTCTACTCAGCACTGAATTACTATCCTATCCCTAATTTCCTGTATCCATTCCAAACAACCAATCACAATTGAGCCCGTGCTGTTCACCACCAATAAGGCCTCTTCCCGGTCTCACACCCCAATCTGGCTTGGTTACAGGGCAGCGCTACCCACCCCAGCTCTGACCATCGTTGGGCAGATTGTAGTCATTAGTCAAGTTTGCAGATTGCCTTCCTCCCTCGGCAAGTCCAGACCTCTATACAAAGCCTCAAGCTCCTACACAAGCAGGTTACAGGGCACTGCCCCAGCTTCGGCTAGCGTCGTTCTGGCGCCAACTCAACCTGGCCATTACACAAGAGGACTCAATTAGGAAATTAGCTAATCTAGAATGCCAACCAGAAATCAAGGATCTGATAATATCAGAATCTTGATCAGCAAAACTTTCTGATGATGAAATTTGACGAGTACCCTGAGATGATCACAAAGATGATGGATAATGATGACGACACTGATGATTATTTCTCTCCACCCCTCCCCTTCTTCCATGTATTCTCCTCCTCTCCCCTCATTTCCTCTTCTCCTCTCGCTGCCTCTGCTGAGCCGAAACCCGCTATCAGCATGAAGTTCCTATCAGCCCCAACGAGAGAGAGAACCTCCCTATTCCCTTCTACCTTGAGGTAACCAGTTCCCCCAAAAGGTGTACCTCAAAACTAACACTCTGACCTAGTCTGCCTCCGCCAGGAGATAATGCGCCCCCATACATATTTCCCAGCCCCAGCCCAGGTCAGCTCCCATCATCTGCATCTACTCCCTGGAGGGCAACCACCTCCCACCTTGTGTTACCCCTGTGGAGTAGCGCTCCCTGACCAACCTACCTACCAACTAGACCATATCCTATCTGGGAGATGAGAATATAATATCTGGGAGATGAGAATATAATCACAAACACAGAGATGGCTACTGATTGATGAAATACGAAACCGTGATGATAATGATGATGATGATGATGATGATGATGATTGATGATGAATGATGATGATTGGTGATGATGATGATGATGATGATGATAAAGATTCAGATTGGTAGATGATGATGATGATGATGATGATGAAATAAAATTGGCAAAAATAAATAAAGAACGTTGGATTTGTGATACCCTAATGACGGCGGTGTGGAAGATTGACAACTCACTATTGCTGTAATGAAAATAGAAGATGACGATGATTACGATTTTTACAGAGAAGACTGGATGATGACCATGAAGAAGATAAAAAGAAGATAAATAACATGGATGATGAATTAGAGAAGCCGATGATGATTACCACTGGTAACCAAATGAGGATTACAAAAATGACGGTGTCCTTGATGAAACCCCCCCGCTGAAATGACAATGATGACAATCTTGATGCTCTTGATGGATAACCTGCACAAGACAAAAAATAGACGAAAGCACATATATAGATTGATGATGACCTCCTAGCCGGTCTCTTGATGATACACTCGCAGTGACACTGTGATGATTCTTCAAGTAGGACCAACGTTCTCCGCACTTTGGTTTCCACGGGGCTGACTCCACTTTCCTCCACCGACATCGACTTTCGTCAACTCGCATGAGCTCTCCAGCCTCTTTAAAGGTCTTGGCTACGACCCTTGAGGTGAGATGGGGGGGCGCAGCGCGACCGGGAGTGCTGCGCCCGACTGTTCTCGCCGGCGGGGGACGGAGAAATAGGCAAGTGCGGACAACGCATGGCGGATGGGTAACGGGAGTATCGGTGGGTGGAGCTGCACGAAGGAAGAGGATGCGGCGCACAGCAATGGAGGGCGATAAGGGATAGCAGTAAACGGAGGGGTGCGATGGAAACGAATACGGATAGGGCATGTGACGGGTGGTGATGGAGAATACGTTGCAGGACAGGGGCAGGGGGTGGGGGGGTGTGGATGGTTGACCAAACTTTGATGCTATGCCGAGAGGTGCTGCACGGAATAACGTGAAGAAGTTGAGAGTTCACCATAGCCGAGAGGTGCTGCATGGAATAAGGCAAAGATGTGGAGAGTTCGTTATCGCCTGCTGCTTCGCCTCGTTGTGGGGGTCGTTATCAACCGCCGGACAATCGTGAATGTTTTGGGCACACTCGTGAATATTTTTCTTGATGATACGGGATTTGGGCGAAATTTCGAGAGGGGCAACTGATTGATATTGGTAATGAGGTTTTCTCTTCCCTTTTTCTTCAACAAGGTAAGTGCGTATGGACGGATGCTTGAACATCCTGTGACGCCTTGCTAACGGGTTTGGTGAGGTGAAGTCACACCATTATCCTGTTTTTCTTTCGGGAAACGGAAGATGGCCGTTAAAGTCTTCGGTACTAGCGTTGCTTAGCCTGTGTGCTAGTAATGAGAGGTGGGTCTCCTCCCCCGTGGATGCTGGGGTAGGGTTTGAGGGAGTTGTGGTACGTTGGGTGTGTTGAAGAAAAAGGGAGAGGGATTATTGGGCGAATCGGTGCTCTTATCGTTATGTTTTGGAGTAGTCCGGGGGAAGAGTTTGCCTGAGATGATGATAATATTGATCTGGTCTCTTACGATTAATCGTGTAATGTTCATTTCCCCATGGTTCTAAGAGTTCTAATTAGGGTAGCTGATGGTATATCCCATGGATAATTCGCATGTTTGCTGTCTAGTTTGATTGTCGATTAGGTTTTCCTGATCTGTATGTCTGCTATGTAGTTTGATCTTTGATTTAGTTTTCCTGCTTTGTAAATTTCAGATTTCGAATTCATGGTCTGAGTGACTTCTTAAAACTTTCATTCTCATGATTTACGATCTGTGTGATTTCCTGAATCACGGGTTCGGGAATCCAGAGTCGAAAGTCTGAATGGACATCAGAATTGGTTTTTCAAACTTTTTCTATTGTGCTTACTACTTGGATTTTCAAAGATTTCAGATCGTATATTCGGCCTGACTATGAATTTTCAAAGCCAATTGATTGTTTTTTCGGTCTGAGCGATTTTCTGCTTTGTATCTTGATGGGCTTCTGAAGTTTGATGCTCATTAGTTTTTACCGGTAATAAGTCTTAGTGATCTTTCGATTTCCATCTTCTTCGTATTGATGGATTTTCTGATCGCGCTGCTATTCAGTTTTGAGTCGATTCCCTATGGAAATTTGCATGTCTGTTAAACTCCTAAAAATTCTTATAAATTCGTAGCTTGTCTTTAAACTCTAGGAAATCTCCTGGAAATTCTTAAGCGCGGTTTTGTTCTTAATCTTACACGAAGTTGTGGTTGTTTTTCAATGGATCTTCAATCTTGTACTCAGTCCACATCTGTTTCTAGTTTTTGTGGGCCTCGCGATTATTTTTTTGAGGGTTTTGTCTGAGATGGTCTCAAATAATTGGCTAAAATTCGTTTCTGAAATTTCGTAAATTCGTATGGGGCGGTTCTGTTGAGTTTTGGGGGATCTGTCCAAGATGGAGGGCAAAGGGCATGAAATGACTCTTTGTGAGGACAGAGAGAGGGTGGCATCGGGGGCTGTCTGAGGGGTACCGGCTAGGGGAACGTTCATTGGATGCGATTGGCGTCGGGCAGCTTTGGTTGTCGGATGGGTACCGGTTGATGAGGGTTTACTCTGGTGCGATTGGCCTCAGGCAGTGCTGGCTCACTCCCTCGAAGACGGAGACTGGAATTTCCGAGGGGGCAGGAGATTGCAAAATGAGGATTGTGTCTGACTCTTGTTGAGGACATGGTCTTTCGAACTCTTTACTAGGACAGAGTTGGGGAGGTGAAGGGGGGATAGGTGAGTGGAGGTTCTGTTGGGTTTTGGGGGATCTGTTCAAGGTGGAGGGTAAAGGGCATGAGATGACTCTTCGCAAGGACGGAGAGAGGGTTGAATCAGGTCGTCTGAGGGGTACCGGCTGGGGGATCTTTCATTAGATGCGATTGGCATCAGACAACTTTAGTTGTCGGATGGGTACCGGTTGATGAGGGATCATCCTGGTGCGATTGGCCTCAGGCAGCGATGGCTTACCCTTTCAAAGACGGAGACTGGAATCTCCGAGGGGGCAGGAGATTGCAGGATGAGGATTGTGTATGGCTCGTGCTGAGGATATGGTATTTCGAACCCTTTACAAGGACGGAGTTGGGGAGGGTGAAGGGGGTTCGGATGGGAGTGGTTGAGCACGGATGCGATTGGCATTGAGCAGAGTCTCGATGGGTACCGGTCGTGGTCAACTGACTTCATTAGAACGTACCTGGGACCTCCCTTTCGATGACAAAGACAGAACTGTTGCACTTGGTGGTCTTTCGGGACCTCCCTTTCGATGACGAAGACATAACTGTTGCACTTGTTGGTTTTGGAAAAAGGATGGTGGGGTATCACGCGTCCTACTAGTGAGTGGGCTAGCTGGTAGGATGGGAATAGAGCACAGCAGCAGCAGAGATGGTGGCTCTGCTGCAGTAAGTCTTGCTGGAGTAGGGAGCAGGGGATTGATTGGGGGGTCTAGTCTTTTTCTGAAAAGAGCGCTCTTAGGAACCTTAAATAGTGAATAAGGCGAGTAGGAGAAGATGGTGGGTTATCACGCGTCCTACCAGTGAAGGGGCTAGCTGGCCGGATGGGAGTATGGTATAGCAGCAGCAGAGATGGTGGCTCCGCTGCAGTCAGTCTTGCCGGAGTGAGGTAAAGTGGATTGATGGGGGGTTCTTCTGAGTGGTTTCTGAAATTTGTTTAAATCATGAAGATTGTTGTAGACAGGTCTGAAGCTGCTCCAATATCTCTGAGCCAAAGCCGGGTAATGGCCCCGGTATCTTAATTTTCAAATACTATTCTTAGGCCAATTGGATTTTTCTAGTAGGTTTTTAATGATGAATCTTTTGAATGCATTCGTTATGGGACGCTGGGCCCGGTTCCCAGTTCGTGCCAATTTGTGCGGCAATGGTTATATCTATGGGACGCTGGACCCGGTTTCCAGCACGTGTTGCTCCCCACCAATAGATGGAGCTGTTTCGTCTTTAAAAAAAAAAAAAAAAAAAAAAAAAGTAGTACTTCATGTGAAAAACACAGGGAAAATGTTCAAACAGCAGCTGCCGCTACCATTCTCCCTTTTCCTCTGTGCCTCAGGCCAGATGCCACGTCAGCCTGTGACGTAGTAATGACCCAGCGCCTCTGGATACCGCGCGTGCGTCAAGCGCTAACCCCCATCTACTTCACAACATCACAGCACTCTCGCACCAGCGCCTCCCTCCCATCGGCTGCCAGCACCGCGCCACGTACACACGCACAAAAAAAAAATAAAGATGGCGGTGTATCTTTCCATGGTCTAGCGAAGATTCAGTTTCATTTTGCAAATTTGGAGAGTTGTGCATAGTCACCCATCCCCCTTTTTTTGGGGGGGGGTACCGTTGAGAGTAGATGCGCGCCACATAACCTCGAGAACTCTGCAAATGTGGAAAGTGATAATGGAATCATCCGCAAGAGCATGGAAAGATACACCACCATAGTTTCTTTCTCTTTTGTTTGTCTACTACCTTCTTCCCGCGAATACAACTTACGTTCATTATAGCTGTATTTGGGGTATGTTTCCGTCTAAATATAGCTATAATGACCGTACGTTGTATTCGGGTGAAGAAGGTAGGCCGCATATTTTTCTTGCCAACTCCCGATTCCCCCCCCCCACTTCATCTGCTAATGAAACCGCGTTATCTCACGGTGCTGTGAAACCTACTGCAATTTTTGCCCCCCACCCCGCCTTCGAACAAACCGACTGCCCATAAGCCCGAAAGGTCCCACCTTCTAAGAGGTCACCGCCCTCCCACCTTTTCCGGCCCTAACTCACCGGAAAAGGCATTTTCGGCAGGCCAGGGGGGGGGGGTGACTGGTGGTTTAAACCGCTACCACCTTGCTCACTCTTGGGAAAAATGGGAAAAGTGGCAGTTTTGAGGTTTTCCCATTTTTTTTGAACTTTTCGGGGCTCGGACAAGGCTCGGCAGTTGGGCCTTGTGGGCCCTTCGAAAACCATAAAGAAAAACAAATTACCATGTGTCGAGCAAGGCCGTGCACGAAGTTGTGCTCACACCGAAACTCACAAGTTTGTATCTAATCTAACTGCTATTGCGGCCAGTTTCAGGTTTTCATTGTTTGTGTTTTTCTGTTTTTCCTTCTTTTCCCCTTCTTTTGGTGTTCTGCCAAGGGGGGCACGGTGCAGTCCACGGGCTGCCGACACTCTTGAGGAGGAGGGCCTGCCCACACACACTGCTACTTTGCAGAATGTATGAACCCGCTTTCCCACCCTAAGTTCAGTTTCATTTTTTTCCCCCTTTTTTCTTCATCTGTGGACCTGACACCCCTTCTGTAATGCCTGCCCTCACTGAGGGCATACTCACACAACTACTTTGGGATAGGTATCTACCTGGTATCACGTCCAAGGGGGTGTTTGCTTTTTCTCTTTTTTTTTGTGGATATGAGCGCCTTGCTATAACCCGGTGCTTGCTCTTTTCTGAAAGGTTGGCCGTGTTCTTCTTCTTTTTTTTTTTTTTCCAGAAGAGCACCAGAAAAGAAACAAAACGGAACTCAGGCTCAGCAAAAATGGGCGCGCAGCGAAAATCAGGGTTGGTAGTAGTAGGTTCAATTAACTTCAATGTAACATAGATTATACATTGTTTGCTTCCTCTCACAAAAGATTCACCACCGACAAGGGCGCCTTCGGCGCCTCCGAATATGCAATCACGGGATCGGCCTCGCTCGACAATGATAATGAGAAGGTCGACAGAGCCGCCGTAGTAGACGGGTAACTGAAGGGCAGCTGTCTCGAATCTACAGCACAGAGGGCGCGGCCTCTCCACAACCGAATTTCTGGAAGCGCCCGGCCGAAGCTTGAAACTCTGCTGAGAGAAGCTGTGATGCTTCTTTCTTGGGAACAAAACACAACGAAAAACAACAACAAAAACAACAACAACAATAACAACGTAGTATGTATGGCTCAGAACGTGTTTGTGATGAGACTCCCTCCCGACCTACCACACTCGTAATTTCTTCCTGGCGCACCACCACTTCCACAATCCTATCTCAATGCCTACCGCGCAGGATTGTCACCCTCCAGTTATCTCAGGGGGGGTGACCTGACCCGGACAGCGGTTGCTGGTACATATCCCCCCACACGTCGTACAGGGGTCCTATCTTACGGCTGTTCGTACTAAGGCCGTACTACACTGCACATGGTGCAAAAAGTGTGTGTGTGTGGGTGTGTGTGTGTGTGTGTGTGTGTGTGTGTGTGTGTGTGTGTGTGTGTGTGTGTGTATTGTCATGGTCGCTGTACACTCAAAATAAGCATGCGTGTGTGTTTGTGCGTCTGCGCGTTTTTTTTTTGCTTCCTTTTTTTGTACAATCAATCAATCAATCAATCAATCAATCAATCAATCGCTCGATCAATCAATCAATCAATCAATCAATCAATCAACCAATCAATCGCTCGATCAATCAATCAATCAATCAATCAATCAACCAATCAATTTTATTTTATTTTTTAACATCGCAGGAGCCCCCCCCCAAAAAAAAACACTGTTTTCTTTTTTTTTCATTTGGGGGGTACCCCTGCACTCCAGCAACCCCCCCCGGCTGTCGGATTTTAAAGCCCCCCCCCGAAGGTCCCGGAACTGACTCGTATGGCCCGTACGACTGTCAGGTGGCCGTTTGTACTGAACTACCATATCCGTACGACAGGCACACACAAGTTGCAGGTACCAGGGCTAAGCAGAGCCCCACGTACCCTACTCAGCCCTGATCAAACTCGGACGAGCCTTGTCGCACGGGTACTTCGGATGCTAGGTATAGGCATTCTCTACAAGTCCCATAGGTGGACCTATTCCTGTCCCTACGAAAAGTGGTTAACAGTGACCCCCACTTTTTCAGCCCCAGGTTAACACCCCCAACACTGAAAGGTGCATTTGGAGATTTTGTTTTTAGTTTTTTTTGTTTTGTGTGTGTGTTTTGACCTGTTTTAAATTTGGTCAAGGTCTGCGTGTGCCAAGTTTGGTGTTTGTTGGGGTCTTGGAGATGACTATTTTGGCCAGCTGTGACGAACTATTTTCTGTAATCGCGCGACTTTCTGCGCGAAGCGGCTTCGGGGGTTGAGAACTGGTTGGTCGGGTGAAGTGCATGGGTAGGGATCGGCTGGGCAGGTTGCATGGATACCCTCGCTTCTTTCTTTTTGGCTTTCGGGACCAGGGCCGGAAAAGTCCCGCGCAAACGATTGGGTGACCGCGCCCTAGCTCCCATAGCTTCTTTCTTGTTCTGCTGTGGGAAATGAGAAATTTGGTGCGATCAGCGTGCGGGAATGACGTTCTTTTTTTTAATATACAACTGATGACGAGCCCCACAGGCTCTCGGAATTGTTTTTCTGTTTATGCAAATAGGATTTAGAGTACGAATTTAGGTACTCTGAAATCTTGTTGCGCCGCGCTTCTTGCTTGCGCACCTCTCACCGCGGTGGGGACTAGGCTTTGACTGAATCGCGGCCTTAATCCTGCGTGTAACTATAATTTTTGGCGGGCGCGATTGTAACTGTACTCCTCTCGTGTTTCCCTGCCTTCTCCCCCTCTGTTGTGCATACCTCGTCCTCCGCTCTAATTGGCCTGAACGACCGCATGACCGGATCGATGCGTGGAGTGTGGCTGCGTCTCCCACACCGTGGCTTGGCCATGCAGGTATAGGCACTTCCTTCTCTTCCCCTTCCTCTCACTTAGGCATAATCTCGGGTTTCTCGAGCAGGCGTGCTATACATTTCGCAAGCGCGATTAGTTTGCTCTCTAAGAATTTGGAAGTTAGCGAGGTCAGTGAGGATCGGCTAACGAATAAGTGGAAAGATGAGCAGAAGTGAGTCGGGCGACCCGACGAGCTGGTGCCAGGTAGGCGGGGTTGAAGTGCGGGCCGCGGCGGACTGTGACGCACGGGCGAACTTGGCCTGCGTACTCGGGCTAAGCGGGGTGCGCGGCGACGGACTGCCCGCATCTGAGGTGATCTGGCGTAGAGAGAGAGAGAGAGAGAGAGAGAGAGAGAGAGAGAGAGAGAGAGAGAGAGAGAGAGAGAGATGTGTGTGTGGGATGATGCCTTCCTCTAACCCTCTGTATGAGTTTTGATTTCAACCTTGGCCGAGCTTGTTGCGGCCGTATCAGATCTCCTTGTGAATCGTCTCGGATTTTCTGCTTATTGTGTGTGAAGAAGAAACTTATGCACTTCCCTCACCCCCTTCTAGTCCCTATTTTGTGCTTGGGTTGGATGCGCCAACCTTCGGACCTTGTGTATTCTTCGTCTGTGTAGTTTTAACAAGTGGCGTCGGCCCTCTTTTACTTATGACCATCCCCTGTTCGTGTTTTTTTTGTGTGTTTGTTTCTTAGCGAGCGGTTTGATTTTCCCTTCTCACTCCCGTTTCACTGCAGTATGGTGTGATCGGGTATGACGATTGTCTGTGCATGACCTCGGTGGGCTTGGGTTATGATGATCCAGTCTTCTCCAGTTCCATGGCTTGATGCATAAACCTTTGTCGATCTCTCGTTTATGTTTTTTTGGAAATTCACATGGCCCTCGAGTTCGATTGATGCATGAGTATTGGGAAAAGACGTCTACGAAACTAAGTTGCCGGGCGGACCAATCCCCCGATAGCTGACATTGTCTCGGCCACATCACTCGTATGCATGTCAACTTCCTTTCCCTTTTTGGGCAGAAAGAAAAATCTAACGAAAACTCAGCGGTCTGGGCTGATGTATGATGACTGATTCAAATGTGTGATTACCCCTTGATTGTCTTCCTAATGTCCGTTTCTTGACATATGCACTCGAGAGCGTAAGTACCACATGCCTGGGCTGGCATATCGACTGATCAGACGATCCCCCCCCTCGACCAAAGGATAACCAGTCAATCCGATCCAACCGATCGGGCTCGACCAGAAACGGGCGTCGCTGACACGCATGTTTGCAAGACCCACGCTCGAGTCTATGTGTAAACTCGCAAAATTTCGATAGCATCGATTATGGGATTCCCTTCCACGTCACGGATCGGGAAAGTCTGAGACATCGACGGTTCAAAGAATACTGGGAGTGGAAAAACGTCTATCTTCTCGCACAACCCCGCCCCAACCCTCCAAAATTCCCCTTTTGGACTGGGAACGAACGTGTCTGCGAGTGGGACATTGAACGGGCCTTAAGTGCGATCCCTCTTCCCTCCCAATTCCCCAGCTCACACGCAAGTCACGTCATCGCCGAACCCGGAACTGTCATCATTGAGACAGACTTCCCCCCCTACCACCTTGTGTTGCCCTTTCACTGTTTAACGGCGGCCCCACGGCATGCGCTCGCACCCTACTGGCCTCGAACCCCGTGCTCCTAGTGCCAGCAGGACAGCGAGTACCGAGCCACGGGGTTCGTTCGACGAACCAGGACTGAGGACGAGCAGCGAGCACACAGCTTACGCCTGAGGCGCCCGTTGTCTGACTCCGAGGCTTATCACGAGCGATGCCAGCGATTAATCAGGCAGCGTGATATGCACAACGTTCCGCTGGTTCATCAAATCCGGGCCCGGCCTCAGCAACGGAACTCGCGGGGATGGCGATGACATCCCCCAAGGTATAAAAGCCAAATGCGACCCGCGCTGGCCATCTTGCACAACTATCCCTAAGGCTTGCCACAAGAGATTTCAGTTCCGACTTGGAACTCCATCCCCTCCCCCCACTATCCTAAAATCCTTGGCACACCCCTTTTTGCACTTCCGGGCCCCCATCCCACTCCGATCAGGAAGTCGCGTAGGGCGTGAGGTTGGGCGTCACACAGACTTGAAAATCCTGGAAAAAGCTAGGCTTCATTTCTGTGCGCACCGCCCCCCCCGACATGCACGGATGCCCGCACGGGTGCACGGCCTTGCGAGTCCCCCGGTCAGGCCCTGTGCGGCCTCAGCTCGGAGGCCTTTGGGAGGAGAACTTCAGGGACACCGGGGCAACCTCTCTCCTGCGATCCCCCACCTCCCTTCCTCTATTTCCCGCCTCCCTTTTGCCACCTCCCACTCCACTCCCGATCTCCAACCTCCCTCCCGCCATCTCCAACCTCACTCCGGCCACCTCCCACCTCCCTTTCACAATCTCCAACCTCGCTCCCGCCACCTTCCACCTCCCTTTCACCATCTCCAGCCTCACTTCCACCATCTTTTACCTCCCTCCTGCCATTTTTAACCTCCTTCCTGCCACCTCCCACCTGTCCTCCCGCCACCTCCCACCTCCTTTCCGCCTTCCCCAACCTCACTCTTGCCATCTTTAACGTCCCTTCCACCACCTCTCACCTCTCTTCCCACCACCTCACACCTCCCTTCCGCCATCTCCCACCTTACTCTCGCCACCTCTTACCTCCCTTCCGCCATCTCCAACCTCCCGTCCACCATCTCGGACGTCACTTCCACCACCTCCCACTCCCCCC
>BFEA01000279.1:2008491-2040329 GCA_003427395.1 Chara braunii | reverse complement strand
AGAGAGAGAGAGAGAGAGAGAGAGAGAGAGAGAGACCTGCTTGTCAATGTTGCTGGTGGCCATAGCCGCAGACTTTGAGAAATCAGCTGAGACCTCGGCAAGGCCCACAACAGACCGAATCTCTCTCGGCCACAGCAGGGCCGTGCAGGAGACGGTCAGGACTCAAGTAGGCGGAGACAGGCAGATGTGGTGAATGAGGTGTAGCGCCAGGATGTGTGACACATGTCCAGTTGGGCAATGTGTATGGAGCCAAGGATCCGCAAAGTGATGAAAAGGACTGGAATGGACAATGCAATGTCAACGAAGCATCAACAAGCAATATACATCCCGATACATACAAAATGGCACAATGTAGCGTAGTGGAGGATTTAAAAGATAGTGGCCTTATCTGATCCATGGGGTCGTTCTCGACGCTCGGGCGTTGGCTGAAGCGCGCGCTGAAGGGGGAAAACCTTTAGCGAGTGCAAAGGTGACCTGAGGGCCTTACCATCTTCTGCACCCTGAGGTGTCCCAAAGGGTGCAGGGTAAGATGGTCCCTAGGGCAGGAAGGAGTTCGGAGCGGTGGTGAGTTGTCCGGCGCACCACCAGCGACACGCTAATCCTTCCGCTCGAAACTTTATCGTTCCACCAAAATAAAATTAAAACAAGGAGAAGAAAGAAAACAATAACGTTATCAGAAGAAAACACAGATAAGTTTTTTTTTAAAGGTGAAGGAGTCCCAGTYTGCCCCCCMCAAAAAAGGTRYGAGTGCTCATTTGGTAGGACACACCGCCTTAAAGAAAGAAGAGGGACSTGGGATGTCCTRGAGAAGGACCTCGAATTCTAGGCTCCGRACTAATGTCCGATCAATTAAACCAACGAGGAGAAGGACGATGTGGGCATATGGTCGCATAGCCCCGTATGCCTACGTTAACTCTCACAATATCAGGACAAAGAAAAAGGCAATCACAATCAAAATAAAGAGTTGTGTGGTAGTTCACTCTCACGACAGTTGTGTGGTTTGCCCATCTGGATTAAAAAAAAAACATTCACCAAGACTCAATCGAGATTTCTCCACACATAACTGCGATTATACACACAGCATTCAAATGACATCGCACACACTAAAAGAGTCAACTTTTCAGCCTTCTGCAGCTCACACCATGCCTTATGCACACAAGCTCAATCCTTTTTCCCACCATTCCTTAACAAAGGTACTCAGTCTTTAAGAAATGACCATTTATAAAGAATCTGGGTGAAAACCCAAGAAAACATAGAAACCCAGCAAGAGTCAATGCCTTAGGTTGAGAGGCAAAAAAACCAGGAGAGTCGAGTCGTAAACCGACGAATCGGCAACCGACTTATTATCAGTGATAACAAAACAGTGATCTTTCAAAGGATCAGGCCGAACCAGTCAAGCCTTCAAGCGAAATACGGAAACCTGCATTACAGTACAGACAAAAAAAAAACCACTAATATGTCCATGCCAAAAGAAGAGTGCTTCCCAATTCGTAACCTATCTCCTCTACTAATCTCATTGTCAGTTCCCCGTACTAGTACCAAGTCACTGAGCATCTCCTCTCTTCAGATTGGATTTGCCAAGTAACTCCTAGCTAAAAATATTCTAACTCCTCAAATTCTACGAAATTTCGGCAGCGCTTCCCTTAGCAAAAGTGCCTTCTCACAATTTTTAAGAGTCTAAAAATGACTAAGTCTTTCAGATCTGTAGAAATTTCGACAGCGCTTTCCGTAGGAACAGGAGGCTGCCAAAATTTATACAAAGCTGAAAACAGAAAGACAATGCAAAGCCATACTTGGGACGAACTTCTGACACTTGCTTGATAGTTAGGATTGAAGATAGTTTACACGACCTCCTTTCAGAAAATGGTATCGTGAGCTACCGTCAACTCTGACTTCAAGTAAGGTCAGTCCTATCTTTATCCCTAGCTCTCCCTCTCATCATCCATCTCATCTACCTATGGCTCCAGCACTCGGCGAGCATCTAAGCGGCTAACATATCGAAAAGACGCCCCACAGTGAGAGTCCACCAACATGCATAAACAAACATCTCTCACAATCCCACATCAGTTTAACGCAAGTAGTTCGTTAGATCACTCAGTTCTTCTCTCTTTGTATGTCCCCCTTGCTTATGGCATATGATCAGACAATGCCATAACCTAAGGGTCTGTCCAACCTGCCTAAATAAACAAGTAAAAGTACGCACAACTGGACTACCCTAACTTAAGGGTATGTCCAACACAGCATCGACTCTAGTCATAAAACATATGACCAGACCGCGCTAACTTAAGGGTACGTCTGGCTTCTGCTTAACTGACGACATGAAGCATAAAACTAAATTACCCTAACTTAAGGGTATGCCTAGTCAGCTCTAGACAAAGTTACGTAGGGCATAGGATTAGGCTGCCCCAACTTAGGGGTGTGCCTAACCTGCCTAAAACAAGTACGAACGACAAAAGGTCGGACCGCCCTAACTTAAGGGTACGTCCAACCTACATAACATCAATGACAAGAGCATATTGCTAGGCCGCCCCAACTTAGGGGTACGCCTAGTTAGCCTAAACAGTTTAAGTTACAATAAGGCAAAAGTGACCAGACTGCCCTAACTTAAGGGTACGCCTGATCTGCCTGAACAAAGTACAAATGACGTATGACTAAGCCGCCCTAACTTAAGGGTACGCTTARCCTCTGCAACGACAGTTCAAACAAYCACRAATATTTTTGTACGAACTTAATWATTTTYTTTCKTCTTAGGCAGATGATCAGACCTACCCAACTTAGGGARACATCCAACCCTGCCTTGTGTTTAAAAGGGAAAATAAAAGAAGATTTCTACTAACTCTCTGCTCCTTTATATTATCACGAGCATAAGACTGAACCGCCCTAAATTAAGGGTACGCTCAGTCTGCCCGGGTTACCTTCACTTTATATTCTTCAATTGTCTCTCGTCTCATTTTGTTCTACCTGACTTACTGACTTGTTTTCCCAACTTAGGGCGCGCGGTCTGTCAGATGATATAAGTTCGTATAATATGTATCAAATTTATACTCTGGTTGACCATTAAGTTCATGGCTTATGGTTAAGCCGCCCCAACTAAGGGGTACACTTAGTTTTATGTCTTTGTTCCCCTCAGAAGAAACACACACAGAACCGGGTATACGCAACTTAGAATATCCTCAGTTCTGCTTTCAGCATCCCAAAAAAAAGAAACATCAGGATTCTGAGCCTTCCCAACTTAGGGTGCCCGTCCTCCTGCTCAGAAACCCCAGAAAAGAAACAGCGACTGGTCCGTCCAACTTAGGATAGACCCAGTCCAAAAAGGTCATGCCATCAGCCTAGCAAACATAAATAAAACACAGCACTGAACCCACTCAACCTAGAGGGATTCAGCCTTGGGTTGACCCAGTCAAACGCATGCAAAAGATCTTCATCCCACCTTCCCCTAATTCATTCTTTCTGAACTTACTCAAAGTAATACTATCTGACTTTTCACATATACTTGTTTATTTAACCTTTCACAGAGCATGTCCTAACATATATAACAAAAAAAAAAAAGTAATAATCTTCCAAAGTTATATTCCCAGATAAACCAAAGGGATAGTGTAACTAAGGGAAGGGATCACACGCGTTAGACGAAAGTTATACCTGAAGTTCCCTACCTCCAGAACCTCATCTGGGTTCCGGCAGAGCTCCCGCAATCGGTGGGGCGAACCTCCCAGAGAGGCCTTGGCGCGGATTACAGGTTTCAAACCCGCCTGTCGCCTTTCTCTCGGAACCAAAGGACTAGACTGAAAGTAAGAATTACAGTGAAAGAAACATTAAGACTCTCAGATACTGGAGGGGTGCGCTCAGACTCGTGGGAGACTGCCTTGAAGTCTTCCACTCTTGAGGGCCCCGCAATGATGGTCAGGAAACGCAACAGAAGATGGTCAAAACCACAGTTGGAATGCAACACTCCAGTCCCCAAACAGACCTCCAATACCACAGCAATGGCCCCGTGCAGGGGTTACTCAGCCCTCTGATCCCACAGTCATGCGTACCCTGTGCACAGCCCCGTCAATGAGACTACGGCGGAGTACAGGACGCACAACAGACGGCACAACAGAAGCTCAACAAGGGTACCACAACACTTAGCTTGTGTTTGAGTAAAACCCAGAAATAGCCCTTGAAGATGCTACAGCAAGCCTTCTCAAAAGTCAACTCAAGGTATAGGCTTCCAACAGTACCTCAGACTAACAGCAACCCACCAACAAAATGCAGGCAAAACCATCGTAGCAGAGTAGAGATAACAATAGTTGTTTGAAACACACTCCTATTAGCAGCACCCAAATACACCAACAACTTGCAAATACCACAATAGTCCCCCTACTGCAGCAGTGTGTCACCTAGGCCAACCTTTAGATCGCAGCCTCGACCTTCTCAAACCAGCCCGCGGCCACTTAGCCAAGAAGGCCCACGTTCTACCCAGAGCACACCCCTTGCCCAACTTAGATGCAGGCCAAACCGTAGCGCGTAGGTCTCGATCACCCCGTTATTATTGTAACAACAGTAGTAGTGGCTTATAGCAACGAACTACGTCCTGCTCAACAGTAGTGCACGGTGAAAACGTAGCAGGACCCCGCAAAGTGTACAGCACCGGCGGTAGCATGCAATAACGGTATTCAAAACCCCCAACCTAGCAATGTATTAGTTACAGTATCACAACCAGGAGTAGCAGATGGCTTAGCAAGATGTGACGAAATGGTGAATGCGGTGATGGCACAATCTTAACTGCACCTGGCCAAGTTCGGTCAGTGACCTCTCAACAGCAGCAACTCCTCAGCATCGAGATGTCGTGGCCCCAACTACCCTTGTCTACAGCAACCCAAGGCACCAGTACTAGATGGAAGTCACCAGCGGTAGGAAGCTTGGAGCAGTTACTGCTTTGGCTGTCGTAACCATACACAGCAGGAAACCAGCAACCTCAGTTGTAAACAAGGCGCAGCAGGGTCTCAGTACGGAAGCTACCCGGGTCTTCACCACAATTGATTCAATAGAAGTCTATCAGTTGATCGTCAAAAGGCACCCCGTATTAGCAGTTTCCCTGATTCCACTGTGGAATGCACAGTCGATCACGTTGTTCAATAAGCAGGGTACGATATACCAGTGACTGGTATAACCCCCTGACTGCAGCAGTCGTCCCCTCAAATTAGATCATCAATCATAGCAAGTATTAGTACCCCCGGTCACAGAATACTCAGTCGTCTCACATGCCCTTCAATATCAACTGCTTGGTACCTTCAGCAGCTCCAAAGGGAGGTCGCAGTCTGTAACAAGCGAAGGCGACGGAATACAGGCCATCAAATCGACGAAGGGACCGCCTTAGTTAGCAAAATTTGAATGTGGCAGTGCTCCCTCCTTGGCTTCCCCACCATTCGTTTCCTCTCCGACTCCCTTTTCAGCTCCCACTCTACCTCATGTACTCCCTTCTGCCTAATCTCAGCAACAATTGCGTCACTCAAGCTTCGAGCATTTGGCGACACTGTCTTTGACTGCAACTCCTTTGTTGCGCCCGCCGCCCTTGCTCTGGCCGGTCGAGTCTTCTGCTAGATCGTGGTTAAGCACATTGCCCGTTGATGAGTGCAATGACAACACTGAAGTTTGAAATGAAGACTGCGTAGTGACCACCCGATCGTGAAACTCAAAGAACGATCATTACGATCGTAGTAATTTCCACGGAGGTTTCGGGGCTGGAATTATGGAAATATACACTGCTTTCTCCGCCACTTGCGCCTGGAGAAACTACTTCCGTCAAGATGCCAACGCACCGGTCAGCAGGTAAGCCTCTAGTTTTGTTGCTGCCTCCCTTGTCCCGATCTATACCTCCTTTCTCTCTCTGAGTGGTTTTTCCGGAAGAATATGGAGATCGTATTGCCCGCAGTCGCGCTATCGTCTGAACTTGCTTCGCTGCTTACTTTGTACGTAGGTCCTCCCCTCCACTCTTCTACTTACGCATGGCTGGCATCTACTCACCGCTTCAGCGAGATAGGGAGCACCTCGATCAAGACACGGAGAGTGACCACAGTGGTCATCGAGCAGGTTCGGTAATCACGACGATCGTTCGAATGAGGTGCAGACTATGATTGGCGACCTCAATGATGACCACCGTGGAGATGAAAGGCTTGACAAAACAACCAAAAATAGTTTGACTCCCGTTTTACCCCGCATCGCTAGTTCTGTCGCGCACGTCGAGGAACTGGAATGGGGTATTTCCATTGATAGGATGAACATCGCATCGACCACCAGGTGAGCACCCAACTTCGGGCTGGCCTCACGATACTCCCATCGGAAGAATAAGCAAAATCGCAYGAATTTTCCRTTAGAATGCGRTCAGGTGCATTGYYACTCCTTGTGTCATGTCAATGCATATCTTCACCCGCAGCCCGTAYCTTGGCTCGACCCACATGACTAGCTTACTGAGGTAAGGTTCTCACTYTCATTTCCTCTCYGTGTCCTTCATTCCTTCCTCCCTCTACTCCTTCYAACTCCACTTCCCGCCATCKTTCCTATCCTTCTTCTCCCTCAACTCCCCTGCACACGACTTCTACCCTCCGCACGCGTCTGCCCGATCATTGGGGCGGTTCACTCATAGGTAAGCSCCCACTCTTCCTTTGTCCCRTGATCGCATCAGTAGCRTCTGCGCTCAATCGTCGCTTGKCCCACATGCCCCAGGCTTTCACGATCGTGAATCTTCGGTAAGAACATGGGAAGATGTTGGCCTACTGTCGAGCACAGCGACCACCAGAATAGCARGASATSCACGATCCTGAGCAGCAGCAGTTCTACCGATGAGGAGGACGATCACAACGGATGATCGCCACGACGAAGGTGAGCGACCCCGCTCCCCACCGGTCTAATGTGCAAAGAGAGAATGAATCTCTCGTTAGAAAAGGAGAAGATTCGTCGGCATATTCCTTTACTTGGCTTGCACGTTTCTTACACGCGCGGAAGGTATGCTCGACCTCGTACTAACAGAAATCGCCCACGAGCAACTGCATGGGCAGGTATGCGTCCCTCATCTCTGTCGCTAGCCACCGATTCTCCCTCTCTCTCCTCCTCGTCATCTCCTCGTGCCCTTCCCCTTCTTTTTTTCGGTCTTCATCTGATTAGCACAGCACTCCTGGTCTTCCTCATTGCTCACCCAACGATTTCGAAAAACCTCTTCGGAAGCCCGTATGAACTAGCAGCCCGATTATCGTTGGGTTGAAAAAGCTTTATAGTCGGGCCTGTACCAATTGACTTCGCTCGCACAAGCCAGCACGTCGTCCTAAGTGCACGAGTCATGTTACTCTTCTCCGTATCATTCCAATTTTAACGGATGTCCCGAAGGACCGCGGCCGAGTCACGATTTTGGGGTATCACTATTGAGTTGACCGGGCCTAAGCAACTCAGAAACACTCGGCTCTTCTCACCGAGTACCACCGTCTGGATCCGAACACAGGCCTGTATTGTATAATTTGTGGGTGTATCCATTGAACTAGGCTCTCGGGTCTACGACCGGTACCGGACCTTGTTCCAAGTTAGACTAAAAATAAAAAGTAAGAAAAATAAAGCTAAAAAAAAAAAAAAAAAGTATTAATAAATTTAAAAAATAAGTAAAAAAAAAAATGGATAGAACCGTTGACATTTGGTCCTCGGTCCTGCCCCGCGGGCCCACGGTCGGATCCCCCAGCAAAACTAAGGGGGATAGTCCCGCAGGACCCTCGATCCCTCAGTTTGCTCCGTAGCGCTCCTCCGCTCCTCGAATGCTGGCTGCTGGCTGCTGGCCTCGATCCCGGGATCCATAGGTTGAAGGTCTAGTGTTATAACCAATAGGGCTAAGCCCAAGCCTGGTTGTAGCAGGCGCAGCTCTCTATATAAAGAGTAATTGCCGCATGCCTGGGCCTGAAAAAAGTGCACCAAGGTCGTGCATTGGTCTGTCCTTTAGATCCATGACCCCGCACGCATGATGTGCCAGCTTGGGGCAGGCTTTTACTTGGCCCGCCGTGCACATAGTCCCGCATTGTCACAGCCAACCGCTGATGCTTCCCCACGCTGCCTCTTTCTCTGAAAGGCCGCTCTTTTACCGTCTCCACCCTGGAAAAACTCGGCCCTCACTCTAGTTTGTGCCATCCTTACCTGGCTTTGGCGACGACTTCTACTATTGATGGCGCACGGTCAACCTAGTGCCTGCGTAACTTCACACTGTGCGGACCCGAAATGTCGGTCTCTTAGTAAGTCAGACAATATCCTTCCTTAGTCACAACCTACCCTGGTGAACTTTACATCACCCGCAACTTCGCCCGTGCGTGCGAGGTTGCGACTTTATTTAAGATTCTAACCTAGCACTTTCTTGCTCTATCGGTGTCTCATAGTTTACATTGATCAGTTGTTCGGTCAAGCTAATGCGTGCCCACAAAGTACACGCTCACACACTCTCTAGTCAACTCAAAAGTGTGTGTCACTCCCAATCCCTGAGAATTGGTTGTGGCCGCACGAAAATGAGATACGCTCCTAGATATCGTCAAAGAACGTACTTCCTGCAAGCTGCAAAAACGCGCTCAAATACCCTTGTAAGGGTATTCGGGCCGACAGTTTTTGGGACCTTATTAAGCGACGTCCCCATTGCGTTGATCAATCAAAAGCTATAAGCAATCAAAATCTCAACTGCTAACGAGGAATTAACCAATCCGATTAGCCGACTCGACTCCGTTTGTGGTATTCTTATCAATCTGYTCCCGTCACGCCGTTCCACTGTCAGGGTTCTAACCTGGGTCTCCCACGTCCTGGCCTCGGYGTTTGGGGATACTCTGTTCCGTACTACAGCGTAATACCCGCTCCCATGTAGTAGGTTGATAGTCCTCTGCCTTTGTCGTAGACATCCGCCAGCTGATCGTTGGGTGTCCTGTTTAGTCATCGTCCCACGTACGGGGTTATAACTTCGGACGAGGGCCCTAACCGAGACCTCTTTCGAATACGGGGCACCTGCAGTCCCGAAATGGTAATGCTTACCATGTGAAATATTCAATCATAATGAATTTTCATCCTGGAGTTTAGGTATCCATCTTGGCCCACCGCGGAACGGTCGATCACGCCGAATCTACGGCCCACCGCGTCGTAATACAGTGATGGTGCCCTCGTTGGTTGCGCAACGATAAGCAGTTCTTCCTATCTTGGCACCCCAAAGGGTCCCGACTCTTGACTTAATCGACCCCAATGACTTTCCCTCTAGCTAAGCCTCTCCGGGCGGCCGACCCTTCAAGACTTAACCTTTGGTGAGCCCTGGTCCCGCTGCCAGGTTGTGCCGGTCAACGGCCCTCGCTGGGAGTTAGGTTCTACAGCTTCAGCGATGCTAAGTATATAGCCCCTTAGCTTGGCCTCACAATATATGTCCCTTAGACTGACTTCATTGTGGTCTGACACTTTCTTTTCCAAAAGCCTTTAGAACAATCAAAGGATCACATACCAACTTCCCACGGGACTACGTGGAGGGATAGTGCCTTCTTTAACATTCCACCAATTTCCTCAGTAAATCTATAAGGTCGTGTCTCCCTTATTTTGATCAGAGTAGGTAAGGTCACACGTCTTTTAGGGACATCTCTCAAAATGTTTTTCCGAACTCTATCATAATTGCCAGAAGTTTCCATCCATAATTCTCACAAAAGTTTTGGACTTTCCTCGTCAGACTTACATACACACAAAAATATTTCATCATTATAGCATCTCCTTTGAGTGCTCTCACAATTTTCGTTTTTTTAAGAAAGTCCAATCGGCCATTGRGCTTCCCTCTCTYTWTTCTAAGTCATACAAAAGACACAACTTTSGTTGTGACATGTCCATTCATCATCCCATAAATCTTTGCAAGATACATCATATCATCTCTCTCTCAAAAATATGAGGAACACTCTCTCCCACTGTATTTTGGTTTTCACTTGTCATTGGGACAAGGATGCGCAAGTACAACGGAAGAATGTGCAGATCAGTTCATTTCACAATATTCATTTCATCACACCATCATTCATATGGGCAAGTCCACAAAACTGAGAATGAGTGTGATATATCACGCAAACAAAGAAAARAACAAGATTTGAGACTCGCGTATGCACAGAGGATGTGGGGCCCTGCAATAGGCAAAGGTTCCTGTCCTTATCRAAGAAGTCAAAGTATCATACAAAGAGTYCAAGTGTCCAATACGGAAACACAGTATCCAAACAAGAATYAAGGTATTARAAATCGACCTTCAYCGCACTCCTTATACCACTCACACATGAATGTCACTCCACTCTTGATGAAAAAGGAATCAAAACTCACACAAAAGTTTTATTTAAGAAAAAAYACTCCACGCCACACTAAAGGAAAGAAAAAATGAGAAATAGTCAGAATCACACTCAKTGTTATCTTATGTACAAAARAAATTATAAGTCTATAATGCGAAGGTAAATATCTCATTACTGRMTCAAGTCAYTGACGTACATRGGTCTGATCCAATCCTCCATGTATCCCTCTATATACAAGCAACCATCAGTCAGAGARTCGGAGATGTTCTGCGTATACTARATCTAGACTTTTCCGGACCTTATTAACGAACCYTACTCCYGATYACTCATGACCTYCTGCAGCTGCCTATACAATTGCGCCCTCACTCTATCACGAGTCTTAGGAACCAGGATTCCATTTCTATCTCTCCACATTCGAGATGACTCTCTGACGACCAAACCATTTGCCTCATCTTTTAGGCTCTTGGGGCAGTCGTCAGATCGGTGYTTGCCCTTCTTGCAGTAGAAACATTTGCCAATCTTMTTMTGGAACATCTTGTCTCCTTCCTGTGAGGGTAYAAATGACGGGACTGCGGTGACCTTACTCGTGACCTCYTGYTGTGGAACCTCTGGGGAAGTGGGGYATGYTGCTCTGTCGTYTGTTTGCATCACCTGCTCGCCGACTCGTCCCTCTGGCCCCGAACCAGTGGCCCAAGACCCTAATGCATCCCGCAGATTTGCAGCAAGAGGCATATCCTGAGGTATGGTGGACTCATGACACCCGTTCAGATCCCCTCTCAACTCAGCCTCAACCATGGTCTAACCCACACTCTCCTGAACCTTCTGCTGTCCCACAGTCCCTCCATGAGTCGTAGGTGGAACTGCTTCAATCCTCCTGGCCTCAGTTGGTGGCCTCTCCTCTGATCTCGCTGGGTCCTGTCTAAGTGTCATACCAGTTGGCACCCTCCACTTAAATTCTTCATCCTCTAAGTCCTTCTCAGCTAGTGCCTCCTGTGGTTCCAACATTTCCTTGTCTATCAGGGGAATTTCCTCACCCTCTTGCAGGTCCGCTTTCTCTTCTTCCTTCTGCCATTTGAAGGTCACTTTTGTAGGATGTCTTCTGATCTCAAACCCTTGGACCTCTGTCCAGTCCACCACTGCAGTTGTAGCCTACTRTGTATACTTGGCTTCTRGGTTCYTTATCCTCTTTTCCCACTCAGCTTCCTTTGCCTGAAAGGAAGTCTGTTGCACCTGTAAGTAGGCCCTCAGAACGTCATTGACCTTATTAAGGGTCTGATTGACCTGCCTGATAGCTTCGTTCTCTGCCCAGATCTCCACCATATCTGCCTTTGCTGCCTCCACTTCCTTATTCTGCCTTTCCATCTCCTTCTTCAGAGCATCAATCTCTCTCTCCCAATCCATCCTCTAGCCATAGGCTTTCTGTGCCACCTTCGTCAATCTCTCTCCAATCTTCTTGTCTGAAGCCTTAGCTGTAGCAAAACCCTCCTTCATGAGGCCCGTCAGGCTAAGCAAGGCTGTGGAGACCAACTTAACCCCCATCTCCTGATGATGCTCTCTAGGCCTCCCCGCAGCCTCCATCAGCTTATCAAAGCTGACCCAAACCTCTGAAAGTAGGGGAAGATCCTCCTCCTGAGTGCAAACACCCTTACCACTTTTGTCCTTCACCACCACAGACTCTTCTCCCTGCTGCATCCTCTCATTCATTTCTGCCAAGTTCTTCAACCCGAGCTGGACTCTGATCTCTTTCTCTCTTGCTACTCTCTCAATCCTGTCCTGTTCTTTTTCCTCGGCAGTCTGGTCCTCCTTGCGCTCCTATATTTGTGGCTCATGGGGCGAGTCTGGCTCCATGTCTGGCATAGGGCAGTCCACATCCGTCTGAGCAGGTTGTGGAGGCACATCTAGACCTCCTGACCCTCCTTCTCTCTCATGCCTTTGGGATCTGTGCTCCTTTCTCTTGCCCTCCCTCTGAGTCCCTGATGACATGCCCTGCTCAAAGGTCCTCTCAGCTGCCTCTAGCTCCCTCCTTCTCCTCTCCAGACTCCTTCTTTCACCTGCCTGACGTACTGGAGTATAGTAATTCCACAGCAACTTCTTGCAGTGACTCCAATTTATAACAAGTGTCACCATAAATCTGATAAAGGATCTGATGTGCCACCTCACGTAGATAAGGAATCTCCCCATCCTTTGCTCACCAGGGACATTGAGGCCATCTGCATATCGATCATAAGTCATAAGAAATTCCCCCGATTAGTGGAGTCAAATCGAATGGGCTGTCCAACTCTCCCTACTGGCGACAGGTGCAAGCCCTCCATGCTTCTCTCAAAGTCCTGCCAGCTCAGTGACTCCTTGACAAGGTTGGCAATGGGGTCTACCCACTCRTCTGCGCCTCGCACTTCCCTCAACATTCTGGTTCCATCTCATCCAAACTCCTATGCATGTCTCTGAAACTCAATGAGGAACAACTCAATGTTCCCTCCCTAGAAAAYTGGAGGCATGTCCTCTCTCCTGGTCCTCATCTGCGTCCTCTGTCTGGTCAMCCCCAGAGGGGTTTCCACTGGTCCTKCCCCTCCCTTCCCTCTTGGCATGGCTGCCCCAAATGGTGTCAAGCCTGCACAAYAAGGAAGAGAAAAACAGGAGYACACAGAGGGTAAGCAGGTTTAGACAAAACACAACAGGAGACAGACATAGCCCTCCCATAACTATCTCAGCTACCTACTTATCTATATATACATATGCAYACATATATATGCGAGTCTATCCAAAGRCCATAACCTGTCATACCCTTCTACTGAGAATAACATCCTATACAGTTTACTTATGCTAACATTCTCATTTAAAGTACTAAGAAGGTGACCCTAGCTGGTGAGGTCCATGCTCACCTCGTCTCGAGCGACGAACTTCTTTAACCTCGAGCCTGACACCYWGTCTTTCCATGYTGTCYCATTCAACTCCTCAATTTGGTAGGCTCCATGCTCACCACTCSTTGCGACCTTGTATGGTCCCAACCACCTCTTGTCCAACTTCCGCGACCACTGCTTCTCTAAGGATGAGTCATATAGCAGCACAATGTCCCCCACCTTGAGAGGCTCTCTCCTCACTCTTGCCATCGTATCCCACCTGAACTTGTCCTTGGTACGACTGCCACCCACCCTACTTGCCACCTCCTTAACTCTGTCCTCTATGGCGCCAATCTGACGTGCCCTCAAGTCAGCAGTTCTTCAAACGTCAGATTTGTCTCGAGGTCCTGCCGCCTCCAAGTCTTTAGGAAGCTTTCGATAGGGAATGTCGCATACCTGCCATACCATAACATAGCCGGTGCATAGCCGGTGCTTCTCATGATGATATTGTCCACGAAGAAAGCGACCCTTAGGAAGTCTGGCCACTGGTTGGGCCTGTCACTAGTCCACTTGGCGAGAAGGTTCGTGATGTACTATGTCCTCTCTCCACAGGTGCATTGGCCTGTGGGTGCGCTGCAGTAGTATATTCAGTGATTACCCCATAGCTCTTTAAAAGTGTCTTCATTTCTGCAGAGGTGAATTCGGACCCCCTATCCATCACAAATCTAGAGACAAAGGGGTAACAGAGATAGTACTGTTCGATGCATCGAGCCAACGTCTCACCAGTCTTTGTGCGAATGACTCTGCCATCTACAAACCCGGAGAGATTGTCCCGCGCATCGAATATAAAATTATAACTTCCTATTCCCAGCGGCATTGCCAACAAATCCAAATGTACGACTGCTCCCCTCACGGACATACCTTGGATGAAGCGGCTTCCTAGGTCTGAGGGAGGATCGCTCYTGGCATGGTACACAATGTTTACAATAGTSATTGATCATTTGTCCCATGCCATCCCARTAGTATAGTTCGTGTATTTTGAGATAGGTCGTATCCRTACTCCTATGGCCCCYTGYMGTACCRTCATGTAGGGCGGCTATGACGTCAATCTGACGAGCGACGCCACAGACTACCCTCCTGGGAGTTTTTCCTTTGCTTCTTATGAATAGATGGTCATCCCTTACAAGAAAGTTTGACCTCATTTTCAGAACTCTCTCGCTARCGTCCCTTTCCCTCATCTCGCACAAAARAAGCATCCCAAGCTCAAGATAAACTCTGYCGTACTCCTCTGCACGAAAAACTTTTTTAATCTCTCATTCCTCAAAGTCGTCATCTTCTCCTTCGTGGATCACATTTTCACCTTCTTCCTGACTTTGTCCCGCATTCCTAACCAACTCATCCTGAAGCAGTGTGTTAGCTAAGAGATATATCCCGCCTACCAATTTCTCRTGTCTTTCCATCTGCTGCRCCCCATTCTCAATCGCGAGCAGGTCCTCASGTAGTTGGTATTTGTTTGCTAGGGCCAGATCCATCATCCATTCTACACCTGACATTCCCCAAGAGTCTTCTTTGATATAGGGCTTGAGGACTAGGTCTGGTCGTCGTACATGCCCTGGAGGCGCGAGCCACATAGGTCGCCCAGGAGTAACATAGTTACCCACGGTCAGTGACCAGGAGTTGATGTGAAGTCTCACATCCTCCTCACTATCCAGAAACACGTCGACTGGTGGAGTATCCTYGATCACTCCTTGATTATTTTTGTCCCARTCGACTCGACTTAGTCCGTCTGCTCTATTTTTGTTTCCAGGAGTTCACTCCAAYTGGAAATCGAACATCCAGATGTATGTTAGCCACCTCGYGATAGTTGGGTCTGAAGGAGCGAAGTTCTTAAGAGAACCAGCTAGAGCAGTTGGGTCCACCCTCAATACAAACCTGCTGCCAAAGAGGTAGTTTCTGAAGATCCTTAAGCAGTGAAGAACTGCTAGGGTTTCGYGCTTAAACTGAGAGTGGTTTCTCTCAGTTGTGTTMAGCGTTCGACTCTCAAACCTTAGCGGTCGTTCTTCTCCATTAAGGTCTCGTTGGATTAACACACCTTCCAKGGMMGTCGGCCCTRCGTCCGTCTCTACGATAAATGGTCTAGTCATCACCGCCGTATGATCCGGTACCCCCAGTACTAGACGCCCTTCCTCAAATTCTTTCTTTAGACCTTCTATCACTGACTCCAACTTATCTCCACATTCCTAATCTTGGCCCTGGTGCACAAGTTTTCGCAACTGCTCAGTCTTCGCCGCAAACCCTTTTATGAAAATCCTTCAAAAGTCACAAGTTCCGAGGAAGTTTCTTACCTCCGTGATAGTCTCGAATGGTGTTGGTTATTCGAGAATCTTATTGGTCTTCTTAGTATCTGGACGACGACCCCTCTCGTTGCACACAAATCCTAAGATAGTGGCCCCGCGCATGCAGTGCCTTGACTTCGATCCGCTAGCGGTGAGGTTATACTCTTTTAGGAGGTCCAAAACCTTGCACAGGTCTTGCACATGATCCCTGACAAAATGCCTAACCCTTGGCATCACCTCTTGCTCATCCTCTCCTTAGGCCCTTTTACGACCAGATCATCAATATACGGTTGCGTGATGTGAGGGCTTACTGGTTGCATTGCCAGCACCATATGTCTCTGAACCATGGCAATCGCGTTCCTCCACCCTTGTGGTGCGACGTTCATGTGGATCAACCCTCAAAGGGTTTGCATAGTCGTCATTGGTCTGTCTTATGGATACATAGGATACACAGAAAATTGGTCGTAGCCCGAATATAGATCTATGAGAGATATTATGAATCTCACAGCGCAGGCCTCTGAAAGCGCATCTGCGTTAAGGAGACCCCCTGCGTCTCTCACTGTTACAGCATTCAACCGTTGCAAATCCTGTACCCATCGCAGAGTCCCATTGGGTTTGATAAAGCAAAAACAGGGAGATGCATATGGCCCACTTGAGTAATCTGAGACATGCGTACGGATTTTTCCATCTAGGTAGCTAACCACCTTCTCTTCATCAGCTGGATTAGGATATCGCGCACCTCGTAAGTTCCATGGCTCGTGAGGTACGGTGTGTATCCTAATCATTGGGATTTTTTTCACGTCCAGGTGACCCCGCTCATCATCATTGAAAGCATAGGCAGTATATCTTCCACTTATGGTCTCCACCACCAACCGTCTTTCATGCGCTGTAAGGAAATCTGGCTCTCCAATTATCAGCGCCTCTTCTGTTTCTTGATTGATATGACATGGTTCACTTTCTGCCTTCTCACACATTTGTCATATCAGTTCTCGCTCCCGCTCATAATAAACCTCTTGTTCTTTGGTCACGAGTACGGGAACTGGACGACACTTCTTATCTACCCATTTGTACCGCCTTTGTGAACCCTGCTTGAGCCCACCCCTAAAAAAGGGCGAGTTGCACTTTGGGGCTGGGCTCCAACTGTTCCACCTATCCTTCCTGGCACCCAGTAGACCAATTTCATCTCACCTTCACCTCTTTTTTCCATCACGTTCTCTCTGAGGGCCTCAACTGCCTCAGGATCTGTCATCCCATAGGCAGATACTATTTCCATAGCGTCCCCTATGTTCGTCAAGCTGAGGGACAACGCTTTTGAGGGTTCTTCCCCTTCAGACTCATCGCCTTCCAATCTTATTCTCGCCTCTTCTGACTCTTCAATAGTGAAAGAGCCAGGATTGGGCCGATTCCTTACACTGCGTGGCCCTGCATTCTTGCATGTGATTACTACATAGTAACCACACATAGGGTCACATAATACCAGGAACATCGTCCCATCATGCTTGTTGAGAATGAGGGTCTCCGTCCTACTTAGAAATGACCGACCCAATAGGATAGGATGGTCGAGATCATGCATTATAAAAAAGCAAGTCCTCACTTTTACCTTGTCGATCTCAATGACCACGTTTGACGCGGTCCCTATAAACACAGACCTGCTGTTCGCCCCCATAAGGACTCCATTGTCGGAGCGATCAATATTCATCCCCAGGCGAATGGCGTGTTCCTCCTTTATGAGGTTCATTGTTGCGCCCGTATCTACCATTGTGGTGCACGGTTTCCCTTTTACTACTACCTCCACACACCCGTATACTACGGACTTCCAGTCCATTTTAGTGCCTGTTTCCGCCCATTCACCTTCTTTGGGGATTATGGCCCCTAGGCGCACGCTTGTTACTAACCTTCTGGACAAACGAGCCTTCAGCTCATCCCGCAATTTCGGAGCAGAGGCGAGGATGTCTTTCAGGTTCAGCAGGTCATTATGGCCGTCAAGGAGCCTGTCTACCATGCCCTCCACGTCGAAACCTTCCTCCAGCCGGACCRTATATTTTTTCTTCTTTCCTTTCTRGTSTTTGTCAGTGTCGGTCCTTGCGCCTCTCTTTTTTGCCCTTTCGTCGGCTTTCTTATCTTCTTCTCGCATTAACTTCTCATCCTCGTCCTCCTCATCTTCCGGAACTTCCACCGCCTCCTTCTCGCCACTAGGCTCCGGGTTATCCTGAGGAGGTTGGCTAGAACTAGGCGGCCCTTTCGACGTTGTGCAAAAGCTGCCCTTCCGGCCCTAGATGGTGGCCTACAGGTCATCCTAGATTTGGGCGTGGAGACTGTGACTGTTACTCCACGCAGGTTTTCAGTCCCACTTTGTGCCCCAGGACCTGAATCAAAAAGGTACACTGACGGTAATTCTCCCCTTCACCTGTTGACCTCCTCGCACAGGGTGGTCAACTTGGACTGGTACCTCCCAATCTTCGCCAATAGGTCCTCCATTCTTTCCATTGTGTCTCTCGTCTCTATCCGGCCTTCTTCTTCTTCGTCTTCAGATTCAATCACTATAGCTTCCTCCTTCACAATGCCGTCTTTCATTCCCTACTCGACTTCTTCACTGTCTCCTACCTCTTCCACCCTTACATCTTGGTGAACTTCTTTCTACTGCCACATGCGGAATGCGGCCGGAGAAGCTGGCGGAGGCGGGGTATTTGCTCTTCGCAAAGCCTCTTCTCTCGTCCCTCCTCGGGTCCTTGGGTCGATATACTTCCCATACATGTCGTAGATATCCCCATCGTAGTTGGTACTTATCAACTCATCTTTTTTGTCGCTCCTCCGGACTTGACAAAACTTAATTGTGTGGCCCTTTTGGCCACAATGCCAACAGATGGCATTTCTCCAATCTATCCTACCTCTGCCATATCCTCGGCCACCCTGTTGGCCGCCTTGATTCCCTCCATCATTCCAACCTTCATTTCCTCCTTCATTGGAGTTACCGCCCGCATTCCCTCTTCCATTTCCTGCACAACCACCATTTCCTCTGCCTCGTCCTCATCCTTGGCCTTGGCCTCGACCACCGCCCTGATTGCCCTGCAACCCTTGCGGAGCAGACTGTTGCGATTGACTCGGCGGCAGATTGGACTGGCTCGCCTGCTGGGCTTGGGGCCCTGAGTATCCACACGAGGCCAGACTCATTGGTGGTCCACCATAAGAACCGAATTGTCCGCTAACAGGCCATGGCGTATAAGAGTTAAAACTTGGCCAAGGGCCCGGAGGTCCGAAGCTTGGCCATTGTCCATAAGAGGGTTGCCCGGTCTGAACGGGCACCATCGCTCCTATCTGTCTGTGCGACACAGGCGGAGGCATCATAGTCACTTGGGAGCATTGGCCCTTCCCTGAACCTTGGCCCCCTTGGGCCTGGTTCCTGGCCTTTCTTTGAGCCTTTATCAACCTCTGAGGCTCGGGCTCTTCTTCTTCCTCTTCCTCTTCTTTTTCTAACTCTTCGCTCGTAGCCACCTTCTTTCCTTTCCCCTGGACATGGGTTACTGTCAACACCTTCTTTGGGGCACTTGCCTCTCTCGAGCCCTCTAGTTGGGCCACCACCTCCTCTACTACCTTTTTCAAATCCTGGCCACTACCTGTTGTGTCGTCTATTGCTTTCCTTTTTCTCCTTGCCTGTTTCATTTGGAAGAGGTCAACTTGATCCCATTCCCCGTCCTTTACGCCCTCCTTTATGGTGGCCCAAGTCAGTTTCTTCCCTGGTGCGTCTTTTCTTGTCAGTACTGAGGCTTCAAAGTTGGTGAAGTGCCCCAAAAATGTGGCACATTGCTCTTCCTCCGCCATCCCCGGGACTTTTCTCGCCATTTTCTCAAAAGCCGTAGCGAACGCACCCACCGTAGTGAATTTGTTCCGACTCAACATCTCTAGATCCGTTTTTTTTAGCAGACCATCTCCCAACTTGAAGTGCCTCTGCATTTCCTCTTTGAATTTTGACCAGTCTCCATTTGCACCGGTTGCTACTTTCAYGACCTYTGGCCTGAGCTCCCACCAAACATACCTTGTCATCAATTTGAACTTGTCAGGTTCTGATGCCTCACTCGTAACCTGTTCCAATAACTCCAACCATTCTGAYACCCCATCCCCWTCGAACMGGAAGATGTCAACTTTGGGCACCTGTAGTCGTGCCAGTTCTCTTTTCTCCAACGGTTTGATGATATCTTCTGGCGTTGTGGCCGGACCTCGCACAATCCCGYCGGCGTCGGCCATCTCTACCCTCTTTTTCAGRACCTGTTCRRGGACGGAAAGGTTTCAACAAGCAATCCCTTGTGAACTCCCAAGTTCCTCYATTTTACGGCTCAACTAGACGCACTTCCTTTTCTAAGTTAGTCACGTATATGAATGATCTATCAAGCCCCTATACCATATACCTACGCTTTTTACTTAATTCGTGGCACGGACGTACTTTAGGTCATAGTCATAGTCAATAAAACCAACTCATACATACCATCGCCACACACGTCACTTAATATCACCTTCAGAGATTACCAGAAAAACCATCACATCAACTAAGTAAGAAAGTTGTCGTTTTGCCTGGATCATCAGCCTGCACTTAACCTGGGTTCGTTCTCTTAAGGACCCTGGTAGGCAGCCAAGATCCCCGGCAACAGCACCCCCTGTCGAGCGCATCGGTCCCGCAGGGGGACCCTCCCGACCGCGTCACGCAGGATTTGGCAAGACTTGTCGCAGAGAGCGTTTTGCCGCTCCGGCCGAGTGCGTCAGCCGTACTTCTTGCGAGCCCCTGTGACAGGACAGGGTCACGCGAGGCACCGCTTACCTCCACCTGCGGGAGCTGTCACCATCCTTTAGGTGGGTGTATCCCCGCTGAGCTACTGAACCACATGCGAAGCCTTTTCGTATGCAATCGCGAAGGTGGCCCAGTCGAAGGCGTTTCTCGTTCGCTGTAGCATAGGGAGTACGAGCGGTCAAATGCTCGAGTCGGACTCGCATGCGAACCGCCGCTCAAGGCGCTGATCTCTCGAGTGCGATCCTACGTCGGTCGACTAGGACGGCTATCTTAACCACGCGACCATACCAGATGAAACAAAAAAACAAGCTTCACTCGTAAATCGCGCCTAGCCCCTTGTTCTCACCCAACCCATAATTTTTGTTGAGGGATTAGATGAGTCCCACGCGTGAAGCCTAAAATAAATATTGCGGCGACATGGGCTTTATCATATCGACTCACAATGCATGTTTACGCAAGCAGTTGCAATGATGGAGTGCTATGTGGTACCCAAACTCAGATGGCCCTCAGAGGTTTTGAGGGTCACCTTCGATACTCAAGTGTCGGCTGACATACGTCTCGAGGGGTTGTCCTCCTGACGTGGGGCAATTGCAAGTGCGGTTGCAAGATCTACCCTCTTCTACACCCTGTGGAGAGGGGTTTAGTGGACAACCTCGTGGCTGTCGTGGCAACCCGTATCTTGGCTCTCTTGACAGACTCCAACATCGGAGATATGCGGAGAGGTCAAGGGGTTTGACTTTGACGGCTGCCACGGACTCCAACGTCCAACTATAAAAACCCAAAAAGGAACCAAACGCAGAGGAGAAAAAGAGGCTAGCCCCCCTTTTTCTCCCTGCCTAGCCCGTATTTCAATTTGTATGGCTTGGTATGCCTGTTAAATGGAAAAGGCTGGTTAGTACGAAGGGTGAGAGCGGATAGAACCCAAACCAGGCCCATGTGCAAACCAACGTTCGAAACGCTTGAATCTCGAATGCGGGTTCGCATAGGCCGACTACGACTAGTACTCCATCGGCACAACGCTTCGCATTACCGAAACTCGGGTCTACTTACCACAACGTATCTTTGCCCCTCCTTCTTGACCCATAACTGTTCCTACGCAAGCCCTGAGTGGAGTCCGCACGCCTGATCGTATAAAACAGTCGTGCACCCGCGGGGCCTACACGTACCTGCTAGCAATGCAGTCCCACGTAAGTGATCGTGATGACGACGCATTACGTAGTGCTCATAATCGAGTGGCCTTATCTGAGCTATAGGGTCGTTATCGACGCTCGGGCGTCGGCTGAAGCGCACGCTAAAGGGGGAAAACCTTTAGCGAGTGCAAAGGCTACCTGAGAGCCTTACCATCTTCTGCACCCTGAGGTGTCCCAAAGGGTGCGGTGTAAGATGGTCCCTAGGGCAGGAAGGAGTTCGGAGCGGTGGTGAGTTGTTTGGTGCACCACCAGCGACGCGCTAATCCTTCCACTCGGAACTTTATCGTTCCACCAAAATAAAATTAAAACAAGGAGAAGAAAGAAAACAATAACGTTATCAGAAGAAAACACAGATAAGCTCTTTTTTAAGGGTGCACGAATCCAGTCTGCCCCCCCCAAAAAAGGTGCGAGTGCTCATTTGGTAGGACACACCGCCTTAAAGAAAGAAGAGGGACCTGGGATGTCCTGGAGAAGGACCTCGAATTCTAGGCTCCGGACTAAGGTCCGATCAATTAAACCAACGAGGAGAAGAACGATTTGGGCATATGGTCGCATAGCCCGGGGTATGCCTACTTTAACTCTCACAATAATATCAGGACAAAGAAAAAGGCAATCACAATCAAAAATAAAGAGTTGTGTGGTAGTTCACTCTCACGACAGTTGTGTGGTTTGCCCATCTGGATCCAAAAAAACATAACCATTCACCAAGAATCAATCGAGATTTCTCCACACATACCTGCGATCATACACACAACATTCAAACGACATCGCACACACTCAAGGGGTCAACTTTTCAGCCTTCTGCAGCTCACACCCTGCCTTATGCACACAAGCCCAATCCTTTTCCCCACCATTCCTCAACAAAGGTACTCAGTCTTTAAGAAATTACCATTTATAAAGAATTTGGGTGAAAAGCCAAGAAAACATAAAAATCAGCAAGAGTCAAGGCCTTAGGTTGAGAGGCAGAAGAAACAGGAGTGTCGAGTCGTAAACACGAATCTGCAACCGACCTGTTATCAGTGATAACAGAACAGTGATCCTTCAAAGGATCAGGCCGAACGAGTCAAGCCTTCAAGCGAAATACGGAAACCTGCATAGCACTACAGACAAAAAATAAACCACTACTATGTTCATGCCAAAAGGAGAGTGTTTCCCAATTCGTAATCTATCTCCTCTACTAATCTCATTGTCAGCTCCCCATACTAGTACCAAGTCACTGAGCATCTCCCCTATTCAGAGTGGATTTGCCAAGCAACTCCTAGCTAAAAATATTATAACTCCTCGAATTCTACGAAATTTCGGCAACGCTTCCCGTAGGAAAAGTGCCTTCTCAGAATTTCCAAGAATCTAAAAATGGCTAAGTCTTTCAGATCTGTAAAAATTTTGGCAGCGCCTCCCGTAAGAACAGGAGGCTGCTAAAATTTATACAAAGTTGAAAACAGAAAGACAATGCAAAGCCATACTTGGGACTAACTTCTGACACTTGCTTGATAGTTAGGATTGAAGATAATTTACACAACCTCCTTTCAGAAGATGGTATCGTGAGCTACCATCAACTCTGACTTCAAGTAAGGGCAGTCCTATCTTTATCCCAAACTCTCTCTCCCATCATCCATCTAATCTACTTATGGCTCCAGCACTCGGCGAACATCTAAGCGGCTAACCTATCGAAAAGACGCTCCAGAGTGAGAGTTCACCAACATGCATAAACAAACATCTCTCACAATCCCACATTAGTTGACCCTAAAAGTTCGTTAGATCACTCAGTTCTCCTCCCTTTGTATGTCCCCCTTGCTTATGGCATACGATCAGACAATGCCCTAACTTAAGGGTATGTCCAACCTGCCTAAATAAACAAGTAAAAGTACGCACAACTTAACTGCCCTAACTTAAGGGTATATCCAATACATTATCGACTCTAGTCATAAAACATATGACCAAACCGCCCTAACTTAAAGGTACGTCTGACTTCTGCTTAACTGATGACATGAAGCGTAAAACTAGATTGCCCTAACTTAAGGGTATGCCTAGTCAACTCTAGACAAAGTTACGTAGGACATAGGATTAGGCTGCCCCAACTTAGGGACGTGCCTAACCTGCCTAAAACAAGTACGAACGACAAAAGGTCGGACCGCCCTGACTTAAGGGTACGTCCAACCTACATAACACCAATTACAAGAGCATATCGTTAGGCTGCCCCAACTTAGGGGTACGCCTAGTTAGCCTAAACAGTTTTAAGTTACAATAAGGCAAAAGTGACCAGACCGCCCTAAGTTAAGGGTACGCCTGATCTGCCTGAACAAAGTACAAACGACGTATGACTAAGCCGCTCTAACTTAAGGGTACACTTAGCCTCCGCAAAGACAGTTTAAACAACCATGAATACTTTTGTACGAACTTAATAATTTTCTTTCTTCTTAGGCAGATGATCAGACCCACCCAACTTAGGGAGACATCCAACCATGCCTTGTGTTTAAAAGGAAAAATAAAAGAAGATTTCTACTAACTCTCTTCTCTTTTATATTATCACGAGCATAAGACTGAACTGCCCTAACTTAAGGGTATGCTCAGTCTGCCCGGGTTACCTTCACTTTATATTCTTCAATTGTCTCTCTTCTCATTTTGTTCTACCTGACTTACTGGCTGGCTTTCCCAACTTACGGCGCCCGGCCTGTCAGATGATATAAGTTCGTATAATATGTATCAAATTTATACTCTGGTTGACCATTAAGTTCATGTTTTGGTTGTTTTGTCGAGCCTTTCATCTCCACGGTGGTCATCATTGAGGTCGTCAATCATAGTCTGCACCTCATTCGAACGATCGCTGTTATTGCCGAACCTGCTCGATGACCACTGGGGTCGCTCTCCGTGTCTTGATCGAGGCACTCCCTATCTCGCTGAAGCAGTGAGTAGATGCCAGCCATGCGTAAGTAGAAGCGTGGATGGGATGACGTACATACACAGTAAGCAGAGCAGCAAGTTCAGACGATAGCGCGGCTGCGGGCAATACGATCTCCATCTTCTTGCGGAAGAACCACTCAGAGAGAGAGAGGAGGCACAGATCGGGACAAGGGAGGCAGCAGCAAAACTAGAGGCTTACCTGCTGGCCGATGCGTTGGCGTCTTGACAGAAGACGTAGTTTCTCTTGGCGAACGTGGCAGAGAAAGCAGTGTATATTTCCATAATTCCAGCTCCGAAGCCTCTGTAGAAATTACTACGATCGTGATGATCGTTCTTTGAGTTTCAGGATCCGGTGGTCAATACGCAGTCTTCATTTCAAACTTCAGTGCTGCCGTTGCACTTATCAGCCGGTAATGTGCTTAAACCACAGGTCCTGCCGCCACCGAAAACCCCTAGTCCCTGTGAGTTAGGGCCGGGTTGTACAGAGGGGCGGCTACCATACGGAGGCGCCGGGTTGTACAGAGGCCGACGGGTCCAATCCTGCCATTTTGCAAGCGGCAATTATGCCGATTTTTTGTGCTCAGAAGAAGTCATGAAAATATCTGAAAATTTGAGGCTCTGTAGATTAGGTCGTGATCTTTCAGGGAAAAATATCAGAAAAAAATATAAAATCATTTTCACGGTGAAATATTCGCCACGCCGATTCGGTTTATTTCCATTTTTTGTCGTAAATTTTGTACGGAGGCCCGCCCGGTTTTCCACGCTGTACGACCGGTACCCGTCGTGAAACAGCGCTACCGGTACCCCGAGGTTTTTGACGTCAGGGGGACCTGTGGTTTAAACACGATTTAGCAGAAGACTCGACCGGCCAGAGCAAGGGCGGCGGGCGCAACAAAGGAGTTGCAGTCAAAGACAGTGCAGCCAAATGCTCGAAGCTTGAGTGACGCTGCTGTTGCTGAGATTAGGCAGAAGAGAGTACATGAGGTAGAGTGGGAACTGAAAAGGGAGTCGGAGAGGAAACGAATGGTGGGGAAGCCAAGGAGGGAGTATTGCTACATTCGAATTTTGCTAACTAAGGCGGTCCCTTCGTCGATTTGATGACCTATGTTCTGTCGCCTTCGCTTTTACAGACCACGACCTCCCTTTGGCGCTGCTGAAGGTACCGAGCAGTTGTTTATTCAAGGGCATGTGACACGACTAAGTATGCTGTGACCGGGGGTACTAATACTTGCTGTGATTGATGATATAATTTCAGGGGACGGCTGCTGCAGTCAGGGGGTTATACCAGTCACTGGTGTATCGTACCCTGCTTATTGAACAACGTGATCGACTGTGCATTCCACAGTGGAATCAAGGAAACTGCTAATAAGGGGTGCCTATTGACAATCAACTAATAGACTTCTGATGAAGCAATTGTAGTGAAGACCCGGGTAGATGCCGTACTGAGACCCTGCTACGCCTTGTTTACAACGGAGGTTGCTGGTTTCCTGTTGTGTATGGTTACGACAGCCAAAGCAGTAACTGCTCCAAGCTTCCTGCCGCTGGTGACTTCCATCTGGTATTAGGGCCTTGGGTCGCTCTAGACAAGGGTAGTTGGGGCCATGACATCTTGATGCTGAGGAATTGCTGTTGTTGAGAGGTCACTGACCGAACTTGGCCAGGTGCAGTTAAGACTGTGCCATTGCCGCATTCACCATTTCGTCACATCTTGCTAAGCCATCTGCTACTCCTGGTTGTGATACTGTTACTAATACATTGCTAGGTTGGGGTTTTTGAATACCGTTATTGCATGCTACCGCCGGTGTTGTACACTTTGCGGGGTCCTGCTACGTTTTCACCGTGCACTACTGTTGAGCAGGACGCAGTTCATTGCTATAGGCTACTACCACTGCTGTTACGATAATAACGGGGTGGTCGAGACCTACGCGCTACAGTTTGGCCTGCATCAAAGTTGGGCAGGGGGTGTGCTCTGGGTAGAACGCGGACCTTCGTGGCTAAGTGGCCGCGGGCTGGTTTGAGAAGGTCGCGACTGCGATCTAAAGGTTGGCCTAGGTGGCACACTGCTGCAGTAGGAGGACTATTGTGGTATTTGCACGCTATTGGTGTATTCGGGTGCTGCTAATAGGAGTGTGTTTCAAACAACTATTGCTATCTCTGCTCTATTATGGGGGTTTCGCATGCATTTCATTGGTGGGCTGCTGTTAGTTTGAGCTACTGTAAGAAGCCTATACTTCGAGTTAACTTTTGAGAAGGCTTGTTGTAGCATCTTCAAGGGTTGTTTCAGGGTTTTACTCGAACACAAGCTAAGTGTTGTGGTACCCTTGTTGAGCTGTTGTTGTGCCGTCTGCTGTGCGTCCTGTACTCTGCCGTAGTCTCATTGACGGGGTTGTGCACAGGCTACGCACAGCTGTGGGATCAGAGGGCTAAGTAACCCCTGCACGGGGCCATTGCTATGATATTGGAGGCCTGTTTGGGGACTTGAGTGTTGTGTTCCAACTGTGGTTTTTGACCATCTTCTGCTGCATTTCCTGGCCATCATTGCGGGGCCCTCAGGAGTGGAAGACTTCAAGGCAGTCTCCCGCGAGTCTGAGCGCACCCCTCCAGTATCTGAGAGTGTTAATGTTTCCTTCGGTGCCTTTCTTATTTTCAGTCTAGTCCTTTGGTTCCGAGAGGAAGGCGACAGGCAGGTTTGAAACCTGTAATCCGCGCCAAGGCCTCTGTGGGAGGTTCGCCCCACCGATTGCGGGAGCTCTGCCGGAACCCAGACGAGGTTCTGGAGGCAGTGAACTTAAGGTATAACTTTCGTCTGACGCGTGTGATCCCTTCCCCTAGCTACAGTATCCCTTTGGTTTATCTGGGAATATAACTTTGGAAGATTATTACTTTTTATTTTTGTTATGTATGTCAGGACATGCTTTGTGAAAAGTTAAATAACATGTATAAGTGAAAAGTCAGATATTTTGAGTAAGTTCAGAAAGAATGAATTAGGGGAAGGTGGGATGAAGGTGTTTTGCATGCGTTTGACTGGGTCAACCCAAGGCTGGATCCCTCTAGCTTGAGTGGGTTCAGTGTTGTGTTTTATTTATGTTTGCTAGGTTGATTGCATGACCTTTTTGGACTGGGCCTATCCTAAGTTGGACAGACCAGTCGCTGTTTCTTTTCTGGGATTTCTGAACAGGCGGACGGGCAACCTAAGTTGGGAAGGCTCAGAATCCTGATGTTTATTTTTTTTGGGTTGTTGAAAGCAGAACTGGGGATATTGTAAGTTGAGTATACCTGGTTCTATGTGTGTTTCTTCTGAGGGGAACAAAGGCATAAAACTAAGCGTACCCCTAAGTTGGGGCAGCTTACCCCGCATCGCTAGTTCTGTCGCGCACGACGAGGAACTGGAATGAGGTACTTCCATTGATAGGATGAACATCGCATCGACCACCAGGTGAGCACACAACTTCGGGCTGGCCTCACGATACTCCCATCGGAAGAATGAGCAAAATCGCATGAATTTTCCGTTAGAATGCAGTCAGGTGCATTGCCACTCCTTGTGCCATGTCAATGCATATCTTCAAACGCAGCCCGTACCTTGGCTCGACCCACATGACCAGCTTACTGAGGTAAGGTTCTCACTTTCATTTCCTCTCCGTGTCCTTCATTCCATCCTCCCGCTACTCTGTCCAACTCCACTTCCCGCCATCGTTCCGATCCTTCTTCTCCCTCAACTCCCCTGCACACGACTTCTACCCTCCGCATGCGTCTGCCCGATCATTGGGGGGGTTCACTCATAGGTAAGCGCCCACTCTTCCTTTGTCCCGTGATCGCATCAGTAGCATCTGCGCTCGATCGTTGCTTGACCCACATGCCCCGGGCTTTCACGATCGTGAATCTTCGGTAAGAACATGGGAAGATGTCGGCCTATTGTCGAGCACAGCGACCACCAGAATAGCAGGACATCCACGATCCTGAGCAGTAGCGGTTCTACCGATGAGGAGGACGATCACAACGGATGATGTCCACGACCAAGGTAAGCGACCCCGCTCCCCACCGGTCTAATGTGCAAAGAGAGAATGAATCTCTCGTTAGAAAAGGAGAAGATTCGTCGGCATATTCCTTTACTTGGCTTGCACGTTTCTTACACGCGCGAAAGGTATGCTCGACCTCGTACTAACAGAAATCGCCCACGAGCAACTGCATGGGCTGGTATGCGTCCCTCATCTCTGTCGCTAGCCACCGATTCTCCCTCTCTCTCCTCCTCGTCATCTCCTCGTGCCCTTTCCCTTCTTTTTTCCGGTCTCCATCTGATTAGCACAGCACTCCTGGTCTTCCTCATTGCTCACCCAACGATTTCGAAAAACCTCTTCGGAAGCCCGTATGAACTAACAGCCCGATTATCGTTGGGTTGAAAAAACTTTATAGTTGGGGCTGAACCAATTGACTTCGCTCGCACAAGCCGGCGCGTCGTGCTAAGTGCACGGGCCACGTTGCTCTTCTCCGTATCATTCCAATTTTAACGGATGTCCCGAAGGACCGCGACCGAGTCACGATTTTGGGGTATCACTATTGAGCTGACCGGACCCAAACAACTTAGAAACACTCGACTCTTCTCACCGAGTACCACAGTCTGGATTCGAACACAGACATGTATTGTATGATTCGTGGTTGTATCCATTGAACTAGGCTCTTGGGTCTACGACCGGTCCCAAGACCGGTACCGGACCTTGTCCCAAGTGGGACTAAAAATAAAAAGTAAGAAAAATAAAACTAAATAATAAATAAATAAAAAAATAGAAGTCTGTGTAGCACACCGAATATGTTCGGAGCTTTTCCGAACGTCCGAACATGTTCGGTTGTTCGGCCGAACGCCGCCTGAACGTGTTTGGCCGAACATTTAAAAAAAAAAAAAAAAAAAAAAAAAAAAAGTTTGTTTTTTTATTTTTTACTCGAGTTTGGTTACGAATTTGACCATACCTCCAATGCAAAAGTTGTTTATATTATTATTTTACATAACATACATTGTTTTCAGATTTTTTGGCGAATTTGTTTTTATTTATTTTTTTAATATTTCTATGTTTGCGTTCGGAGAGTTTCAACACTCGTTCGTGTTCGGTTCCGAATATTCAAACCGGCACTCGTTCGTATTCGGTTCCGAATGTTCTGGTTCGGTCACTGAACCCGAACACGATGCTACACAGATAAAAGTATTAATAAAATTTAGAAATAAGTATTAGAAAAAAATGGATAGAATCGTTGACATTTGGTCCTCAGTCCTGCTTCGCGGGCCCACGGTCGGATCCCCCAGCAAAACTAAGGGGGATAGTCCCGTGGGACCCTCGACCCCTCAGTTTGCTCCGTAGTGCTCCTCCACTTCCCCAATGCTGGCTGCTGGCCTCAATCCCGGGATCCGTAGGTTGAAGGTCTAGTGCTGTAACCAATAGGGCTAAGCCCAAGCCTGGTTGTAGCAGGCGCAACTCTCTATATAAAGAGTAACTGTCGCCTGCTTGGGCCTGAAGAAAGTGCACCAAGGTCGTCGGTTGGTCTGTCCTTTAGATGCATGACCCCGCACACATGATGTGCCAACTTGGGGCAGGCTTTTACTCGGCCCTCCGTGCACATAGTCCCGCATTGTCACAGCCAACCGTTGATGCTTCCCCACGCTGCCTCTTTCTCTGAAAGGCCGCCCATTTACCGTCTCCACCCCGGAAAAACTCGGCCCTCACTCTAGTTCGTGCCATCCTTACCTGGCTTTGGCGGCGGCTTCTACTATTGATGGCGCACGATCAACCTAGTGTCTTCGTAAGTTTACACGGTGCAGACCAGAAATGTCGGTCTCTTAGTAGGTCAGACAACATCCTTCCCTAGTCACAGCCTACCCGGGTCAACTTTACACTGCCCGCAACTTCGCCCGTGCGTGCGAGGTTGCGACTTTATCCAAGATTCTAACCTAGCACTTTGTTGCTCTACCGGCGTCTCATAGTTTACATTGATCAGTTGTTCGGTCAAGCTAACGCGTGCCCACAAAGTGCACGCTCATACACTCTTTAGTCAACTCAGAAGCGTGTGTCACTCCCAATCCCTGAGAATTGGTTGTGGCCGCACAAAAATGAGGTACGGTCCTAGATATCGTCAAAGAACGTACTTCCTGCAAGCTGCAAAAATACGCCCAAATACCCTTGTAAGGGTATTCGGACCGACAACGGCTGGGTTTGCGAGATCCTTGACCCCTGTCGCACGGGACGTAGGGTATTACCGCTGAGACGTTGAATTTGGGTTACATATTCATTTAATCTTAATAGACTGTTGTTTGCTGTCATCTGAATTATTAAGGAAAAGTGGTTAGCATTGCTCCACAAGGGCTTTGTCATGGAGAGAAGTAAAGCAGCTGTAAGGGGTGTATGTAGATTGAGGGAGAGGCTTACCCTAAATCGCGAGGAGGTGGGTGGGTTTTGCGGGGCTTTTTAGCCCCTGCCATGCGGAAGGTAGGGTAATCCCCTGGTTAGAGAAAACAACATCGTGCTGGAAGTTGGTGTTTTTCTAAAGGAGAGTGTGGGGAGGTCCTATCCGCTTTAAATCACGAGGAGGTGGGTGGGTTTGCAGGGTCTCTGTCAGCAGTTTCGGGCCTGTGGGCACAGACCGCTGCCACGCGGGTGGTATGGCGGATTGGCAAGTGTGGGTAATAACTCCAGATAAATGGTGGACATGATCACGCAACGCTGACTGCTCGTTTCTTTTGTTTTTGGTTTTGGTTAGTTTTTCTTCGTTAGTTCATTTTGCACAGGATTTCTTAATGAACACTGAAAATTTAGGTCATTAAATTAGGGTTTATATGACTATTGTGATTAGAATTTTTAGTGATGAACTTTAGACTTCGATGATAAATTTCGTTGATTTTTCAGTGGTATGGGCTGTGGATTTGGCTGTGGAGTTGGCTGCAGGCTGGAATCTAGTGGTACTCTAGATGTGTTTCGCCGGTGATGCTTTGCCCGCCGAGGGCCCACCTAATTTTGTGAGGGACGCTGGGCCCGGTTCCCAGCTTTTATAAATATACTGCGTTTGTTTTTGTAAAAAAAACAAAAAAAAAAGGGCAAGGAATGCCGCTACCGAAAAATTCGGCAATCAAGTACAGACGAATGCTAAACCATTCGAAAACCTAGAACTGAAACTTCGACAACAAATAATCAACGAAAGATGGGGGGAAAGGCAGACGGAAGGAGAACCTATGACTAAAGGAATCTCTCTCCCCAAGGATGAGGACGCTGATAAAAGTCAATTTCAGTTCAAAATGTGCCATACCTTGGCAAGAGTGCTACTGGGATGAAGCTCATCATGTCAACGCAGCCTTGTACAGTTATATGAGTATGCATGAGCTTATACCCATGTATCTGTAGAAAGACTCAGCTAACGACGGCTAGGCCGAGCATTGAAATTTCAATTTTGCCAGCAGATTCACCTAATTCTGCTTTCAGTTGATGGGCAGTTGTAAAAAAAAAAAAGGGAGCGGCAATAGTAGA
>BFEA01000279.1:1925878-1946961 GCA_003427395.1 Chara braunii | reverse complement strand
GAGAGAGAGAGAGAGAGAGAGAGAGAGAGAGAGAGAGAGAGAGAGAGAGAGAGAGACAGAGAGAGAGAAAGAGGGAGAGAGTTGAGGTGGATGAGCATGGATTTGTAATTTTCTTTGTCTTTTCTCCCTCCTTGCCTTTGTACATACATTTTGATCTCGGCTTAGGGCGATTCGCCCATTTTTGTTCTCGGAATTTTAGTGTGATCTTATCGCCCACACTTGTTTTTTATTTCAATTTCGGATATTGTGTATAAGTGAATGAACGGGTGTTATGTCTGTTTGCTTTTTCTTATGACCGATCCTTGCATTTGCTTGCCATCTTGATTCCCTTATGAGCATGGTAAGAAAGTTCGCGTTATCTTGTCCTTTTTGAATTTATTGTTGATGCGTAACGACATCTTGTGTATTCAGAGCTGGTTGCGTACGAATCAGGGGATGATTGGGTGATCGGGTAACTGTTTGCTAAAAAACCAGCGAACGCCTCGCGGGGATGCATGTAAGAGCGATCTGATCGGCGCACTTACACGTGTCCACGCACGTCGATTCGAAACCACCCGGAAGGTCTAACGATAGCAGGAATATTGATTGATTAGATGTATGGATGTTGTCTTGCGTGGAATGAATAATAAAATCGTTGTTTCTCTTTCCGTTTCTCTCGGACAACCGATGATTGACGATTGGCTGCGGAATGTCGATGCACTCATTTTCTACTCATGTACGGAGCTTGCAATGATTAGGGGGATGACTGGGAGAATTCGGGTACCACCTGGCACTAGGATAAAGCAACTCGCCCCGCATGAGTACGTATGAGCGGGATCTAATCGCGAGATTTAATCTGTGCAGCCTACACGCGATGAATTACGATCAGATAACGAGCTCGGAAATTCTCCAGTCGGGCAGCCCCGCACTAAGAAATTTTGCGGCTTCACAATGATAAGATGACGAACTCGAGGAACTCAGATTAGTTGTGGGACCCGGAATACTTCAACTCTTGGATAGAAGAGTGCCTCCGACAGAGATTCCCTTGCCTAACAAAGAATCGACTGTGTCCGAGGGAATTCCACTGTGCCACAACCCGGGATCCACGGTGCTCTGATTTCCCACCTCAGACCACACCCACTACTTTAGATCCCCCGGTTTTATCGTTATCTCCACTAACTTCCCTCCCTTCCGTCTTCTTCTCCAGTATCATCAGCTCCAAGTCGTCCTGTGGCACGCCATAGCCCCGTACTGGCCCCGCACGCCCTGCGGAAATTGCCGGTGATGCGGCAACCAGAGAACCTCGGGAATGCGAGGGCCTAACCCGAACGTACAGCGACCGGCGCGACGTGGCGACATCCAACGGCCTGACTCATCAGAACCACACCCACCCCAGATGGACCTTTCGACGAACCGCCGCCATCAAAACAGACAGATCGAATGGCCTTGAATGACCCGTGCATACCACCCGCCTTGTGACCGGAAGCGGTCCGCCCTCTCAACCAAATTGCACCCGTGCCCCCGAAACACTCTGCCACAGGAGACCTCAGTTCTGACCTGGGACTCCACCCCCACTTTCCCAAAAATCCTTGGCACACCCCTTTTCGCACTTCCAGGCCCACATCCCAGTCCGATCAGGAAGTCGCGTTGGGTGTGAGGTTGGTATCGGAGCCCGACACGTGGCCGGGTTGTAAGGACTAACGGCGCTATAATTGAGCGATATGGCTAACTGAGGACGACCTCGACCCCGGAACGTGCATAGACACGACCCCGTCATCACCCGAAGTAGATCGGCTAATCGACGGGCAGCCAACATGAACGCTAATCCAAATCCGCAGCAAAATGCTAATCAGCAACAAAATCTTAATCAACCCCCACCACGAGCACGGACTCCCATGACGCCACCCGATCTCTACTTATTCCATCCGGTGCATCATCTTGCTGGAGCATGGCTAGCCACACTCCACGCTCAACAGTATGGCGATCACGAAGCACAGGTGAATATCCCCGTCCGATTAAGAGGAGACGCTCATCATTGGTTTAGCACTTATGTATGGGTCGATCTCCCGACGTTCGAACGAGACCTCCTAAATCGGTTTGATTACATCCACACAGAGCAGGCTCTCTTTATGATCAAAGATAAAGTCCAAAAGTCGTTTGAGTATTATACCGAATACCGAAATCTATTATGCCGAATGTTTGTCAAAACTGAGCTAGGCGAGCAGGTAGGTACGGATTTATTTATGGACAGGCTTCACAGCAGAGTGATGAGGGCGAAACTGCGAAAATAGTTCTCCCCCATCAATCACACGCTGCAACAGATCATGGCGGCTGCCGAGGAGATGGAACGTAAGTTCGCCGTGAGTTTCCTAGAAGGAGAGGATAATCCTAGGGAAGGGGACTCGTCCAAACTGGCCAGAGCAAAAGCTGAGCTGGCCGCACTGCAAAACAAATTTGAGCACATGGGATTTGTGTCTGGCCCAGTCACCTATCTGGAACAGATTACCCCCAAATGACCAGCCCTGAGTATATTTACGAGCATGCCTGTTCCGGTGATGTCGGCACCAGTAATGGCAGCACCACCGCCGCCAATCTAAATCCCAGCACGATCGAACGAATCAACCGCCATTTTAGAATTGAGTAAAACACTAATTAGCCTGATCCAGGAGAGTAAAAAGGAACAGCAAGAGCATAATGCCCGGCTAGAGGCTATGATGAGGAACATGCCGCCCATCGCAGTATGCACCGCTCCAATCCAACAAGGACTGGCCCCGACATCTGCTCTCGGAGGGGCCGCGGGCAACCTAAACGTCTGTTATGCCCGCCATCAACCAGCGCATCTAGCCCGAGATTGCCCCCATCGACCCCCACAACCTCGGGTCGGGGTCGCACCAGCAGCGGCAGCTCCAGTCGCTAACGGACCTGGACAGGTAGGAGCCCTGATAAGGGAAATGGAAGGAGGGAGTGCGGTAGCCACCACAAAAGAGGCTGCCGAGCTCGTTCCGCTTGATCAGTATGTATCACTTGGTTATCCGGGGCTTGGAATGATTGGAACAATCAGACCTGCGCCGGAACAGAAAGAAGTGGCGGAGTGGCGACCTTCTCCAGGAGAGATGGAGTCGGGAGGACCCACCTTCATCACCGGAGAAATCGATGTGTTGAACATCATCCGAGCCTTGGACCATCGGATTTCACTTCCGATCGGTCATTTGCTCTCGATCTCTGAATGAGCCAATGAGGGAATGCTACAACACTACAAGGCGAACCTAAAGCGATTCGCCTTCGCCCGAACCACGAACGCAAAAGCTAAAAACCCCATGACAGACGAAAATGCAGCTGGCACTTCAGATCTGATACGAGTAGGATTAATCCAGAAAGACGATCATTTTCAACGGATTAAACCCATCCCTTGGAAATCTGCGGAATGCGACATTGAGATCTGGGGAATTCCGTACAATGCAATCATCGATTCGGGAGCAGCTGTTTTGGCTATTTCGCTACGGGTAGTTGAGAGGGCGGGTAGGAGAAGCGATCTAATCATGCTTACAGAGAAAGATCAGCTCGTTTCGACAGACGAAAAAAAAATCAAAATAGTGGGTTGAATGACCAATGTCGCTTTTCGATTGGGAAAGGTGCATGGGTTGGGAGATGTCGTGGTGTTAGACGTAAGCACCTACGATGTCCTTTTCGGCCTTCCTGCTCTTGTGGCATTATGAGCCAATCTGGACTTTGAGCGATGGTCGATTATCCTCTGAAATACGAGAGGAAAACCCTATGCTGTACAGATGAGGCTGACTCTTTGTACTACCACTAACACAATCCCGCAAGTTTCTCTGATGATTGCAGAAACTCTTCCCGTGATCACCTGGGAAAACTCCGCAGACGATGAGCTATCATCGAAGGGTGCGGATAGAAGTGACAAAGATGATCCGGTAGTTCTGGAACTAGCACGACAGCGTGTTTGTTACCCACCGCCCAGAACGATTGCAAGAACGATGCAGTTAACTAATCGGAAAGTACGAAGAACCCAGGCAATGATTTTGGGTGAACCCCTCATACAGATCTCAAGAATGGTCGATTCTCTGGAACCCCCTCAGACCTTGTATGAAGGAATGAGCCCTCTTCTCGCACGATACAACGACAAGAGATCTTTCTGCGACATCACGGGCCTACCACGATCCTTACTACAACCCGCGAAAGAAGTACGATTAGTACGCCTAGGGGCGGAGGCCAGTTCTTTGAAACCCCCTGGGCGTTTCGAGGCAGAATCAGACGGGCTCGGAATTAAGATCTCGACTAAACCCGTACCGTGGCAAGATATCTACGATGGAATCACCCCGGAAGGACACATGGCCATCCGGGAGGAAGACGCCCAGATGATGGCCACGGTGTTCTCCTGGTGATCGGACCATTCGTTTATCTCTGCACCACCACCTGAAGCGGTGAAACAAGCACGCACAAAGTAGATGGACGTACGGATCTGGGATCGGTCTTATGAATTGCACATTCCACAGTACGTACCTACTGAGATTCATCGTTTGATTGTAGACATTTTGACGGAATATCAGGGAGCGATTAGTGTATCGGACACTGACATCGGGTTGTAGTTGGTCATACAACACGAGATCTAGACAGGAAACCATCCCCCGATCCATTGCAAACCCTACAGATACTCCCTAATTGAACGAAGGACAACTTTGCAATGAATCAGGGAATTTGAAGCCAATGGATGGATTGAACCGGCTACGAGACCGTGGTCTTTTCCCGTGGTATTGGTGCCCAAGAAGAACGGATCGATCTGCATATGCATCGATTATCGCAAGCTAAATGATATCACGATTAAAGATGTGTATCCCCTCCCCCGGATTGATGATTTGCTGGATGCGATTGGGTGTGCTAATTACTTTAGCAAGTTTGATATTCGCCATGGGTTCCATCACAACCTGGTAAAGGAGGAGGATCGGCCGAAAACGGTGTTTGTGTTGTTTGAAGGCGCGTGGCAGTGGGTTCGATGTCCTATGGGAATTTGCAACGCGCCTGCCACGTTTCAACGAGCAATGAACGCGACGTTCCAGAACTTCGTCAACAAGACACGACTGACTCAGGGAATGATCAACTTCTGCGTGATCGTGTAAATGGACGATAGTACACGATATCCTTGTCTACTCGGAAACCTACCATGGACATGCGCAACACATCGAACGGACATTGGGAGCACTGAAGGATGCTGGATTCAAGGTTGCACTCGAGAAGAGTGAATTTTTCCTCTCGGAAATTTCGTTCCTAGGATACGTGGTGACACATGGAGGGCTGCGGCCAGATTCAAGGAAAGTTGCGGTCGTAAAAGAAGCCACAGTTCCCACGTCACTTACGCAGGTTCGATCCTTCTTAGGCCTAGCATTGTCCTACCGCCGCTTTATCAAAGGTTTTGCGGCGATTGCTTGGCCCCTTATGAATCTGCTAAGGAAGGATCAGCCTCTACAGTGGGACTTTGAGTGCGAGCAAGCCTTTGACACGCTCAAGGAGGCCCTGGCGACCGCACCGATTTTAATCCGGCCAGACCCTACCAAACAGTGCGTTCTTATAACGGACTGGCAGCCGAAAGCGATCTCCACCATTCTAGTGCAGAAGGGGAACGATAGTCGTGAACACGTCATCGAGTACGCGTCGCGAACAGTGCCGGACGAACGAAGGAATGACTCAGCACCACAAGGCGAATGCTATGCAGTAGTCTGGGGAATCCAGCACTTTCATCTGTATCTCTACGGACAAAAGTTCCGCCTCGTGACGGATCATGAGCCCCTGCTGGCTCTGAAGAAGCTCACTAATTACACCGGTATGATTGGTCGATGGGCAGTGCGTCTGCAGGAGTACGACTTCGACATCATCCATCGAGAGACAGAAAGACACGGTAACTCGGACGGACTGACACGTTTGCATCGACCCGCTAAGGTACCTAAGGGCAAGGAAATCACTCCGTGGAAGGAGTCAGAGCCGACGAACCGGCCGAAGTACAAACAAATGGCAGTTCTCCCACGTGGCAAGAAGCAGACCGGTGGCAATGGGTTGCGGAGGTAATCCCGTAACCCCTCTTTCTCCCCTCTCCTCCTCATCTCTTCTCTCCCTGCCTGATAAATTTTGTTATTTTTGCGAAGCGATTTCTCGCGTATCTTCTGTCTCCATGCGTCCTAACGGGGAAGGATACGTAGACAGGGTAGATTGTCGACAGTGCGTCACACGAGCCCACAACTCGTGCATCCAGTATCGAAATGACCGCAAGCCTTGGTTGTGTCCCTTGTGTCGGGCCGATAAGATTTCGACTGAGGCTCGCTTTTTAGATGCCAGCCCCTCCAGGACTTCACCAAGGAAGATCGGAGGAGGGCCAATGAAAGGGCTCGGGATTATCGCTGCAATGAGGGACGCTTGGAAAAACGGAAAACGGACGGTAGTGGGATTTGGATGGTAGTACCGCACCCGTTCATGAGGTATGACTGGGTGAAGACGGCACACGAAGAGACTGCTGCCCACTTTGCCGTACGAATCACGGAAGCGGCCACCAATAAAGATGAATGGTATTGGTTTAATATTCGTGACGATGTGAAATTCATCGTCGCGAACTGTCAAGTCTGCGTCGCCGACAAGGCGCCGATTCAACCGCCAAGATCGATAGTCCTGACTGTAGTGGAACGACCGTTTTAAAGGGTCCGTATGGATACTACCGATATTGTGGTGGCCCCTGGACCTAATAGCTGTGAATATTCAATCCTGCTCGTGTTCGTAGACCATCTTTCGAAATGGATCGAGGCGTATCCCTGTCGTACGCAACATGCGGCCGAAATTGCGTGATACGTCAACCGGTTTCCAGGGATGCACCAGGACACGGAGGAAATCCTGACCGATAATGGGGTAGAATTCAGGGGGGAAGTCCTGAAGAACCTAGTCGTACACAGCATCTCTATTTGGAATACCGCATCCCATATGTCGCAATCAAATGGGCTGGTGGAGAATGCAAGTCGGGTGATAAAGACTGTGCTAAGTCTCAATATCGCGGCACGGGACCCAAGGCCCTGGCCCGATATCGTAGATCGTATCCTGGCAGTCCATCGAGGAACGCCCTATGAATCGACGGGCCTTAGCCCTTTTTAATTACGAACCAATAGCGTGGCTTGCGTCTCGATACTGAGCCTCCCCGATGAATCAATGTTAAACCGACGGCCCACAAGGCCTAAGGTTCGGGACAAGGCCAAGCGGCACGTGGAATTAATGGAAAGGTCCCTCCCCTGGCTGGCCTGAAAGCGCCAGAAAATGACCGAGTTGGCCCACGACCGACAGGTCCGAAGCTACGAGGCCCGGAACGGGAACGCAGGTCCACGGCCCCAGTACAAATTAGGGGACCTGGTGCAGGTGAGGAAATGTGCTCGCCTAGGGAAGATAGAGCCACGATTCTTCAAGCGATTCAGAGTGATCTAGCTTGGACGGAACGGAGTGAACACCGTGCGCCTCGTGCCCGAGGTCTCGGGAAGTCGATCGGCGTGGCCGATCGTTCGCCATGTGTCCTATCTCCACCCTCTTCCTTCCTCTCCATCCCCAGCATCTTCTTCCTCCTCATTTGGTACGGAAGAAGACGACGAGTTTCCATCACCTTCTTCCTCCCCTGCCTCTCTCGCTTTATCCCCTACTCTGTCCCCGCCGCCATCGCCATGACCTTGCAACGGAGCAAGTGATCGGTGCGCGACTTCTTACTCCCAGGGCGCGAATCACCATCATCCGGCAAGTGCAACGGCCCCATCTCTCTGCTGATCTCCTACGGTTCGAAGCCTTCTTCAGCACGGCGGCAATCTACGAGGCGGCGGAGATCCGGTTCACGGAGGAGGCAACTACACGCGCTCTGGCTGAAATCTCGGCCTTTCGACAACTGTCCCCTTCCGTGACCAGCCACATCACCGTCGTCATCGTCTTCACCGGGGATATCACGACGATTCCCTCGGCGATCCATACCGACATCTATCGGACACCGCGCGCCTGGGCCGAGGAGGTGCGCACGGTGTGGACAACACTCCTTGCTCATCGGGGAGATACCGTCTTACCATCGCACGACATCGACTTTCAGCTCCGCTCATCCCGAAGGTCGCCAGCGATCGTACTTCCGGAGCTTCGTCCTTTCGCACCGCCCCAATGAATCGTCGACGCCTCTCCTATTTTGGCCTTCCCTCCAATATCCCTACTCTTTGGAAGTTTGCGCGGGCCCCTACTCTCTCCGATCGTATTAAGGAGACCAGCGCGCCTCTATTGGGCGAAGAGAAGTGGGACGTGTGGTGGGAGGACTACATTGAGCTCGTTTTCTGCTTATTGAAGATAGAGTTCCGCTGGTCAGAGGCGGCACCATTTGTAGAAGGACCAGAGCACCCAGAGGACAGCGTGGAGCTTCTGATCATCTTGGCCTGGAGGACGGCAGAGGGAGGCGATCTGTTGGGGTTCGTATTTGGAAAGGTGGAGGAGGGAAATCTCACCCTTATTACGGAGGAGTTGTTGGTGTTCTTGACCCGACTGGTGGACGATCTGCCCCTGGACATCATCCTGTCGCGCCACGACGAGCAGTCTGACACCAACGTGCTGACCTGGATGCTCGAGCCACACTTAGTGTCTCCACATGTACTGAGATCGACGAGGACAATTGTCTCTACCCCTCCCAGGCGCTTAACTTGGAGATCGACGTCACCGATCTCACACTCTGGACCCGATAGCACGGAGAAACGCGGCGCAAAACGAGGAGGCAGGAGAAGAAGAAGAAGAAGAAGAAGAAGAAGAAGAAGAAGAAGAAGAAGAAGAAGAAGAAGAAGAAGAAGAAGAAGAAGAAGGAGGAGGGGAGCTATCCAGTGAGGGACGGGACGATCCCAACCACGTCCCGGAGAGAGAAGCGGGGACAGCGGGAGGATCGGGCCAGCAAGAAGAAGAAGAGGAAGAGCAGAGGGAGCGGAAGCGCCAGGAAAACGCGGAGGGAAAGCGACCCGCAATGAAGGAAACTCCTATCGATCCATCGATAGGTGATCCATGGCGATATCCGGAGCCGCCGGAGGAAGAAAACGATGGAACCGTTGCAGAGGGATCGCAACGGCGAGGAGGAAGAAGAAGAATCCGGCCCACTATCCCGGCCTTCCGTTCGTCTACGTCAAGATCTCGGCGTTCGGGCTTCGTCCCCGGTCGTTCTCTCGCCGACCCCGTGCCTACCTCATGCTTACCCGCCTCCCTGGTAGACCTTCGTTCCCTGACGGATGGTGTCCTTTCCTCCACAACCTTTTCTACCACCTCTACGCTACCCGCCTTCTATTCTCCGTTTTTCCACATGCCACCACCCGCTTTGTAGTTGATTCCTTTCTCCTTCATATACTCCTGTTTAGTGCAGATTGGCGGGCATATAACCACGTAGAAATATACTGTGTTATATCTGGAACTGTCCCCGCCGGCAAAAACTATGAGGATTTTCGCGCCGCCCTGTGACGAACCCTTTCTACCATCTATCCCGACTATATTGCCGCTTTCCGCCATCTTCACGAAGATCCTCGCTTCCCCCACATTCATCGCTCCTTCCACTACGCTACCCTTCCCACCTTCGCCTCCCCCGCCATCAATCAGTTCATGCCCCCCCTCCCCCTGAACCACCCGCCACCACCGCCATTGATGATCTGGTTGCCCTTTCCCGGGAACGTTTGATTTAGAGTGTTTGCCCTCTCTCTCTCGCCGATGCATGTTGATTAACACGTGTCCCGGTGACGACACATGTAATCCCTTCCTTGGATTGTCAATGGTCCTTCCTGAGGAATTAGTAGTTAGAGCTGTGTTTGCCATACTGGATGACGTCCACACTTATTTACACAGTAAGTGGCACAAGAAGAAAAGCTCCACATGTCGATCGATTAGAGAAATCAACACGTGTCAACAAGCAAGCAGGAGCTTGCTAATATTGGAACCCCCTGGGCGTCACATATGTGACGAACCACTTTCTGAGATGCGCGATTTTCTGCGTGATTGGAATAGGGGTCCTTAGCTGGGAAGGTTGGGCCAATTACGAGAGATGGGATCAGTGGAAAATTGCATCGGTGTCCTCGCTTCTTCGTTCCTTTTTCGTCCTCTCTTTTCGGATGGTTGGGTTCGGAGCTGGGCGTGTCTCGGGACGGTCGGTTGATTGGTCGGCTGAAAGGCTAGCGTGTTGTCATGCGCGCGATTAATAAATGATGATGTCGCTTCTTTTGTTTCGATTTCGGACTTTTGGGCGGGAACACCGCGGGGGAATTTTGCTTCGTTCCTTTTCGAATTTTCTTTTGAATTTTGTCGAGCCTCTACGGCTCTCGGGACTTCGTACTTTCTTTTCGGAATTTGTGTTTTATCTCTTTTTGCATTAGATAGGACTTTAGGAATTTAGGAAATCGGAATTTCTTTTGCATACGCTGTTTTTTTTCGCTTGCGCGCTTCTTTTTTTTGCAGTTGCGCCGGAGTTCTGATTAGCTGGCGCCTTTAATCCTGCAAGTAACTGTAATTTGGGTGGGTGCCATTATAGTTGTATCTTTCTTCTTGAACTTCGCCCTTCCCGCCCTTCTTCTGTTTCTGGTTTTTTGCTGCGTCTTGGTAACCGCGGCCTGCATGATCGGATCGATGCATGCAGAGTGGCTACGTCCCCCACGTCGCGATCTGCACCTGCAAACGTAGGCGATCCCTCCCTTCTCTTCTCCCAAGTCCTTGTAACTCCGTGTTCTTCGCTCATGCGTGCACGCTATAAATTCCAGCTGCGCGATTAGTTAGCTCTCTTAACCAGCTGTTGGAAACTCTGGGTAGCGCGATCAGCGAGGATCGACTCACGAGCAAAGTAAGAGGTGAGTTGAAGTGGGAGTCGGGCGACCCGACGGGCTGGTGCCGAACACGCAGAGCTGACGTGGGCCACGGTGGACTGTGGGCGTGGGCGAACATGACGGGTGCGGGAGGACTAAGCTGGGTGACAACTTCGTGGGTTGGTGTGAGACGACGGACTGTCCGCATCGGGGAGAGAGAGAGAGAGAGAGAGAGAGAGAGAGAGAGAGAGAGAGAGAGAGAGAGAGAGAGAGAGAGAGAGAGAGAGAGAGAGAGAGAGCTGAGGTGGATGAGCATGGATTTGCAATTTTCTTTGTCTTTTCTCCCTCCTTGCCTTTGTACATACATTTTGATCTCAGCTTAGGGCGATTCGCCCATTTTTGTTCTTGGAATTTTGGTGTGATCTTCTCGCCCACACTTGTTTTTTAGTTCAATTTTGGATATTTTGTATAAAATACATATTTCGTAAAAAATGAACTTTTTGTCAAAAAGTGAACTATTTTGGCTGCGAATAAACACTCAGTACATGGCCCAATAGGGCATCATGCGACACTTTAAGTGAGGATAAATGGTCAGTATATGAGGTGTTGACATGGCAAATGTTGCGGTGAGGCGTTTTGAGCCCTTCGTACATGAATAGTCGTTATCAAATGTGAATTAACACCTCAATGTAGGTGTTGCCAACGATTATGACAGACAGTACACGATTCAAAAGGGCATCCTGTTGGGTTCCTGGTGCCTCTTTTCCATAAAAGGTCAGGGGTTTCCATAAAAGGTCAGGGGTCCGGCGCCCGACAACTTGCAAGTTGATGGACTGAACCCGTCAACTGTGGTCGGGCGGAACACCCAGCCTGGTGCACGATATTTGGCAAATTGCACCCGCAAGCTGTCAGTACCCCTGCAACAAATGTGTCCACCATTTATCTTCCCGGAAGGACCCCCTTCTTCGGTTGACAGAAAATAGTTGAACACCGAATGATTCGGAGTAAGTGGTATTCGACAAAGTACCTGAAGGAAGTGGCAAACAGTCGTTCGCTCTCGATGCCGATTGCCAATAACACTGTTAGGGGGCCGCGATGCTGGTTCCTGATCTGTTTGGCGATCGAGCAGCTTAAAGAAGTGTGAAACAATCATCGGTTGCCAGTGTGGATTGCCATTAGCACTCTTAGGGAATCTTGATGCAAGATCTGATTCCGGGTCGAGAGAGAGAGAGAGAGAGAGAGAGAGAGAGAGAGAGAGAGAGAGAGAGAGAGAGAGAGAGAGAGAGATCCTTGCTTTAACCAGAAAAGGCATTGACAGATACTAATTGAAAAGGAATCAATTCGCAGATATCGATTTGGTGACTGAGCACTTTCAACAAGTGTCAAACAGTCGTTGGCTGTCTGTGCGGATGACCACGCAATCTAAGGGAACCTTGATGCTGGGTGTGGATTTCCTTGCCGCCGGTTAGCAGTTGCTGGGCAGTCTTCGATGCTGAAGTCCGCCACCGAGGCAAGGTTTGATGGTCTGTGGTGGGACTTCCTGTTGGATTTGGATCTGTTTCGAGCAGAGTTTTGCACTCAAGAAACAGAATTGAACTATATATCTTGCAGGTTATCAGTTCTTGGACATTTGTATGGACAACTAGCGGATTGCTCGGGGTACAACATGAACGCACACCACCAGCGCGGTGATCTTTATATACATATATATATATATATATATATATATATATATATATATGAGTCGGTGAAACTCCGACGAAACAGTTTGTCACAGCCCCTCGTTTGTTGTCCTCTTCTCCCTCTCTGCCTACGGTTTACCGGGCAGTTCTATTTGACGATATATATATATATATATATATATTTTTAAAATCGATTTTAACTTTTGATTTTTTGACAATCTTAAACAAAGTCGGATTCCCAAAAAACAAATATAGGAGTGTAGGGTTTTTCAAGCCCTACAACCCCATATATATATATATATATATATATATTTTACGTATTTTTAGGGGGAGAAAAAAAAATATCGAAAAAACGGGCCGCAGACTGGGCCTCATTGGCCGCGGCCGCGACCGAGAATCTCGGCCGCAGCGGCCTAAATGCCCGCGGCCTAGGCCGTGGGTGTCACATAGGGCCACACAGATTGAACCGTGCTTACACGTGCTCAAGCGAGATGATCGTTCCGTCATAATGTAAAGTGGTCACTGAATACGTCCAATTATTCATCTATTCCATATCCCTGCAGGTGGCGTTTGTGAGTGAGCGATATGTACATCCAGGCCCTTCAACCAAACATCAATCCAATCTCCAGCTACTTTGTTCAGTATGAGCAAATATGGGAAGGGAAGCAGCAAACATACTATTCATTCCACACAATGCAACATCCATTCATTCAATCAAAAATATCTGAAATATAGGGATGATCCCAACAAGCAAACATGCGTCCCGATGCGAATGCCAAAGGCAAAAGAGGGGCTGATCGCCCGAAACAGAAATCCAAACCCGCAGAAACAAAAGAAAAAGCCAATACAAAAGTGTTGAAAACAAAATAGAGGCGAACGACATGTTATCGAACTCAAAACTTATATACAAGATGAAGAAGGAGATAAAAAAAATTGCAAATCCGCATCCATCAACCTCTGTGCTCTCTCTCTCTCTCTCTCTCTCTCTCTCTCTCTCTCTCTCTCTCTCTCTCTCTCTCTCTCTCTCTCTCTCTCTTTTCGATGCGGACCGTCCGTCGTCACGCACCAAACCACGAAGTCATCACCCCGCTTAGTCCTCCCGCACCCGTCAGGTTCGCCCACGCCCACAGTCCGTCGTGGCCCGCGTCAACCCCGCGCGATCGGGCGACGTGGGGGTCGTAGCCTCTCTCCACTCATCGATCCGAGCATGCAGTCTGTGGGCGGGTTAGGCACAGCCAGAGAAAGCAAGAGCGGGAAAGATGAAGCACAAAAAGAAAGATACACTTACAATGGCGCCCACCCAAAATTACAGTTACATACACGTTTAAAGGGCCCAACTAATTAGAACTTAGTTGCAACCGCAAAAAGAAGCGCACAAGCAAAAAGCGCCGCGCGGCAAAAAGAAAATCCAAAATTCATAAATTCCTAAATTCCTATCTAGAAAAAGCGAAAAGCACGAATTACTAGAAGGAAATCGAAATTCCGAGAGCCATCGGGGCTCGACAAGATTAAAAAAAAAACTTCAAAAAAAGCGAAGCAATATTCTCGCGCGATGTCTGCGCCCAAAAGTCTGAAACCGAAACAAAAAGAAGGAACGTCAACATTTATTAATCGCGCACACGGTGGCGCGCCGCCCACCCAGCCAATCAATCAATCGATCGTCTCGGGACTGACCTAGACCCGAACCCAACCATCCGAAAAATGACGACGAAAAAGGACGAAGAAGCGAGGACACAGATCCAATTTTCCCTCAATCCCATCTCCTGTAATTGGCCCATCCTTACCAGCTTAGGACCCCTCGTGGCTACCGCGCAGAAGATCGCGAGGTGCAGAGATCGGTTCGTCGCATATATGACGCCCAGGGGGTTCCAATCTTAAGCAAGCTCCCGCTTGCTTGAATCTTGACAAGTGTCGATCTCTCTAATCGATTGACACGCGAAGCTCTCTACGTTGCCACTTACCATGCGAAGGAGTGTGGAAGTCTTCCAACGTGGCATACAGGCTCTATCCTACAAATTCCTCAGGAGGGCTCTCGTCAATCTAAGGGGGGATTATTCGTGCCATCGTCGAGGCACGCACACCAATCAACCGATCACCAATCCTTAATGTCCACCGCGAAGGGGGAAGGGGAGACGATACATGGGGGCATGGCGAGGGGGTGGATTGATGGGAAGCGGGGGTAAGAATCGATCCACCTATGCTACCGTTTCCGAAAGTTCTCGGTAACGGACGATTCTATGAAAGCGGGGGAAGCGATTACTGTTGTGGGGAAGGGAGGTGGATAGTCGGGGTAGAAGGTGGCGAAGGTGCGGAAGAGTGCCGTGCGAAAATGGTCGAAGTTATCGCATGCGGGGATAGTCCTCGTAATCACGCAATAAACTTCGATTATATTGTGGTCTCGCCACGCGACACTAAGGAGAAGGATGTGAAGGCAGAATCGGGGAGGGTGCAGCGGGTCGAAGGATGGGGGTGGATGGTAGCAACGAGGGGGGTGGTGTAGAAGAATTGGAAGGTGTGAGAAGGGAAGGGATTGTGGGGGAAGGTGACGAGGGTGGTGAGTTGGCGGAGGGCGAGGTGATCAAGGGCACGGCGAGATAATGACCGGGGACGAAGCCCAATGGCCCGCATCAGTATGGGCTCGAACTACGGGACGGTCAGGGGCGGAGGGTAAGGGGGATCGGCTTTGTCGCCGCCTTGCTGGTGCGCTCGAAGTCTCGGTCTGCTCTCCATCTTCAGGCTTAGACGACTTTGGATCGCGGGCCGGATCGTCGGTAATCGGCAAATTTGCCGCGCTGGAGAATTCCAGTTGTCGTTTCCTGGCCGCTATCTCGTCTGTCTTGCGTGCCGCTTCGGGGTTTTCTGCCTGGGTGCTCGCCTGCTCTGCTTCCTCCGCCGAGATCTCCCACTCCGATTCCTCCAGTTCCAATTTGTCCTCTTCCTCTTCGTCTTGCTCCTCTTCCTCCTCCTCCTGACTCGGCTCTCCCTCGCTATGATCGCTATAACTCAAGAGAAGGTTAACAACAGTCGTATCTTTCATCACCACTTCAGGACACCCTTCACCACTTCAAGATGCAGCCTGCCTAAACAGGTGGTTTTCAGGGTTTTCGGACCTTTCACCACTTCAGGATCATTCAGGTCTGAAAATCCTGAATGGTCCTAAAGAGGTGAAAGCTTCGAGGACCCTCAAAACCACCTGTTTAGGCAGGCTGCATCCTCAAGTCACTGTGGTGAAGGGTGGTTTTCATGGTCTTCGGACCTTTCACCACTTCAGGACCATTCATGACTTTCAGACTGTCCAAAACTCTCACTTGACCACTTCAGGACACCCTTCACCACTTCAGGATGCAGCCTGCCTAAGCAGGTAGTTTTCAGGGTCTTCGGACCTTTCACCACTTCAGGACCATTCAGGATTTTCAGACTGCTAAAAACTCTCAGTGAGGTACAATCGCTTGTGGATTGCCCGCGAATCGGAACTTTGCGACTCCGTACACTCCTGAGGTACAGAAAAACTGCGCAAGTCGTAGAAGATCGAGGTTAAACCGCGGATAACGAACTTGCCGGATTGCTGAGATATATCCACGTGGCGCCAAGAGATGATCGCCCAAAGCTCGCTCCGTGAGAAAAGTCATGGCGATGGTGGCGGGGACGGAGTAGGGGATGAAGCGAGAGAGGCAGGGGAGGAAGAAAGTGATGGAGACTCGTCGTCTTCTTCCGTAGCAAAGGAGGAGGAAGACGGAGTTGGGGATGGAGAGGAAGGGGGAGGATGTAGGCAGGACACGTGGTGGATGATTGGTCGCGCCAGTCGGCTTCCCGAGACCTCCGCCACGAGGTGCACGGTGTTCACTCTGTTTGGTCCAAGATCGATCACTCGAAATCGCCCGAAGAATCGTGGCGCTATCTTCCCTTGGCGAGCACATTTCCTCACCTGCACCAAGTCCCCTAATTTGTACTGGGGCCGCGGACCCACTTTCCTGTTCTAGGCCTCGTAACTACGGATCTACCGGCCATGGGCCAATTTGGTCATTTTCTGGCGCTTTTCGGCCAGTCGTGGCAGGGACCTTTCCATCAATTCGTCACAGGATGGTGGCCTCACGCCGCCGGTTACCGTTTGGAGCCGTTGGGGCGCCATGCAGATTTTGGACGCAGGGATGTCCGTGCTCCGGTTCGCTGGACCACGTCTGGACCACCCTCGAACCGAAATTGTGCGTCGACACATGCCTTCGCCACTCCGAATTTCGCGCTTCCTTGTGCTCCCAGGGACCTCGGGAGGTCCCTTGGGGGTTAGGAAAAATTGGTTGTGGCCACAAGGACAGCACAAGGAAATCTCCTTCTCGTGTTTTGACTTTTTTTTCGAGAATCGTCCCGAAGGACAGGTGGAACGATTATTTTCTTGTGGATTTCAGGTCCACAAGGAGTATCTAATGAGGCCCTTTGTGTCGAAACCGTGAATTTCAAAAATGGTATGACAGCTGGTGAATATTTCACAGTTTCTACACTGGTGTGGCGAGGCCCTTAGTCTCATTATATTGGTGTGGCGAGGCCCTTAATAGTGAATGTCTAAAATAGTTTGACAGCTGGCAAATATTTCACGGTTTGGACATTGTTGTGGCCAGGCCCACCGGTGGCGAGGCCCTTATTGTCATTATAGTATTACGCGGAACCCGTAGCAGGCACATCCGTGCTGAAGCCTCCAATGAGGGAACATGCGGGAGCTGCACCCACCAGCAGGTGGGATACCTGCTACAGCAGGTGGGCGATACGGGCCAGGTGTCAGTAGGTAGCATCAGGACCAAGCTTGTGGGTGATAGCAGCCTCCTGAATGCCACTTGCGTGCCTTACGAATCTGAGCTAGGGCTCCCCACAAATAGATTGGAGTCATGTTTATATCAAACAAAAAAAAAATCAAAAAAAAAAAAAAAAACCTGAGCTAGGCCGCTGAATTTGAGGTGAGGCATGAGTTATAATACTGATTGGGCTATTTGTTGTTAGAAAGCCTTCTTTTATTCTGAGCCTGAAGGTTTACTTTTTTGGAAAGAATTTTGGTTCAGAATGGGGCGCTGGACCGGGAGGGAGATCCCACTACCGATGTATGTGGAGTAGCGGATAGGGCGTGTGACCCTTTGGCGCCGTTGATGAGAACGGTGATCAGTGGTGTTGCTTTTCTTGGTTTTCGGCGTGAGGAAACATATGACTTTTAATACCTTTCTCGACCTTTTGGCTAAGATCAAGTTCTGATCAGTTTAATATCTGATCCGTGGTCCATCGGGCCACATGATATTGAGTTATTTTTTCTGGGCCACGGAGGGGTCAGACGGGTCGGCTTGCTTACTCGACCCCTCCAGCGTTGCCTCTGTATTGCACTGTTGCAGAGCGCGACGCAGCCCTCCCCCCTTTAAGGGGGAATTAAAAAAAAAAAAAAAAAAAAAAAAAAAAAACATATGACTTTTGGGGGGCTCCCATCGGATAGCATTTCTTTTGCTTTTGTTGTGGTGCTCCTTTTTTTGTTTGGATTTTCATGCACCTTCCACTTACGTTTGCATCGTTGCCCATGCGTTCAAAAGAGGTCGAAAATGAAAATGTTCCCCTTTTCTCATCATGAAGGGATGTCAGTTGATATCAGAGTCTTCCACAACTTGTCTGTCATTCCAAGCCTCTCGTCGGGGAACGTTAACAAATGTGTGTTGGCCTCATGTACATGGTCCATGAACTGTCCACATGCACAACATACCAGCGGAATCAACCGGACCGCTGACCGCAGTTCACGGGGGGTGGACAACATTGCGTTATCAGAACTGTGGCATTTTGTTTTTTTTAACATTTATTGCGGAGTAAGGGCCTCGCCGTTTCGACAGTTTCTCTTCGCCACACAGGCTGTTGAAGTCTGAGACAGGAAAACAATTCTCCAGTTGTCATAGCATGCTTCTTTACAGCTCTTGTCGAAAGTTGTTGAATCCCCAGCCTGCTGCTCCCATGCTTTTGACACTCCTCAACTGCGTTGTCGACTTCGTTTCGAAATTCGGTGAGGGGAGGTAAGGTCGGGATGGACTAATTCTTGTCGCACCCTCTCGCGCATTCGTCTTTCTCCATCTTGCATTCACAACTGCATGCACTCTACAGTGGTGTGAGGTGAAGGGGGGCCAAACTGTCGAATGGAGGCTGTTGAATTCGTTCTGATAGCCGTCGAATTTTTTCGCCTTTCGACTGTGGTGGAGCGAGGCCCTAAGAGGCTCGCCACAATGACTTTCGAAGAATTGCGGCTCAAAAAACTTTCGACAAGTTTCAGAATGGCACTTTCGACAGCCGCCCTCCAGCAACCGTTTCCTCCAACCTGCAATTGACGAAAATTCGACAGTGGCCCGCCCACCTTTCAAAAAACGGCTCCGATTCTCCATTATCAGCGACTACTCCCTGACAACCATGGCCTGTTTGTCCATATGTAGTCAACAATCGCTGTCGAAAACGACATCTGCATCAGGTCTTCTTGCGTGCACAAATTCGTCCATGTAACAACTCCCGACAGGCGACTGCCTTGGCCACACAGCACCTGTCTAAAGGCTAAGTCGACTTAGCAACTTTCGACAACCTCGCCCCTCGACAGGCTATGTGGCGAAGGGGGGCGAAATTATCGACCGCCCGACTGTCGAAAATGTTCGACATTGGACAGCCTGTGTGGCGAGCCTCTAAAGTTGCCACACGGATATCGCCCGCACGTCCCGCTACCGTCACACGACGCCACATACATCGTTAGTCAAATTGTGAGGTCCCATTGTATTTTCTTGCAATATAAATACAAGCTTTCCAAAAAGAAAGAAAAAAAAAGAAAAATTGAGAGAAGTGCAATTGAGAAAAAGTTCGACAATGTGGGAATAGTTGTAGTCCTGCCCATTCGCCAGCATTATGAATGTTTCCGGATGTATTTTCAGTCCAGATGCATTCAAAATGTTGGCCGGTGGCGAGAATTGCAACGGGGCCTTATCTCAGGAAAACTATCAGCATACCCTAACGGCTTCTTTCACCGACTATACCACTATACACTATACAAAATTGTATAGTTCGGCGTAGCTCCACTAACTATCCTACCCCTTAAGCAGCATTGGCCGCGGGGGGAGGTCGATGGTCCGCTCCGCGCCGGACTTGGGGGTGAAGTTTTGCTGCGGGCCGGCGGATGGAGGCGATCGAGGGCGGGGGAGCGGGCAGAGTGGCGCTCGTACCGAAATGTTCACACCGCGCCACAAAACGAAAGAGCGCGCCCAAGGGGCGGAGCGGCGGCGGGCGTCGATGCGAGGGAATATCTCGAAGCGCCCGCCGTTGATAGCAAGAAAGTGTCGCTTTCTGTTCTTTTCCCTTTTCTAATTCTGTTTTTGCTGGGTTTTTTTTTTTTTTTTCTTGGGACGCGTTTCTCTTTTTTTCTTTTCTTTTTTCCATTATCATTTTTTTTTCTTTATTCGTTTTCGTTGTTTTGGCGCTTTATTCGTTTTTGTCGTTTTGGCGCTATCTTTTTCTTTTCGCAAGTTTCATTTTATTCATCGTTTTGGCGCCAAGTTTCTCCAGCGTTGGCGCTGACAAAAGGAAGCGGGGTGGTGGGTGCGTCGTAGGTAGCGACCCACCACCCACCCTGCACCCCGACCCCCACCCCGCACCCACACACACACACCCACCCCGCACGCACGGACATGCACACGCACACACGCACACACACACGTACATTAATATTTTTAAGTTTGCTATCAATGGTTGTTGTTGGGGTTTGAACCCACACACAGATTTGAAATACGCAACTGCCCTAACCACACAGGTGGATTGGTTCCCTGTGTGGTTTTGGGGACTGCTTCCTTATGAAGTGTATCCGACGTCAGGCAGCTGACAGGTCAGAATGTGCTTGTGTGTCCAAACCCTAACGTTGCACAGTGTGGCAGGCGGGTCCAATCCCGCAATTTTCAAGCACCAAATCTGGCGAATTTTCGCGTTCAAAAGAATTGAGGAAAAACTCTGAAACTTTGAGATACCCTAGATTAGTTTGTGATCTTTCTAGGAAAAATATCACAAAAAAAAAAACAAAAAAAAAAACCGTGAAATAAATGCCGCGCTGTTTAGTTGCACTCTCCATTTTTGTCATTCTTGCACGTGTTGGCCAACAGGAAAGTACCCCAACTTCCACGATTTTTTGCGCTCAAAAGGATAACTCCACAACTCTGAAAATTGATAGGCCTGTAGAATGGGTTGTGATCTTTCTACGAAAAATATTTTAAAAAATTAAAAAAATATGTAAGATCGTGAAATAAACACTGCGCCAATTCATCCTATATTCAGTTTTTGCGTTCTTTTGCTGCTGTATCATGTGACGACCAATGGGAAAAGTACCCCAACTTCCACAATTTTTCGCGCTCAGAAGGATAACTCCACAACTCTGAAAATTGATAGGTTTGTCGATTGGGTTGTGATCTTTCTATGAAAAACAGTTTTAAAATTTTAAAAAATATTGAAGATTGTGAAATAAATGTCGCGCCAATCTGTCCTATGTTCTTTTGTTCGTTTTTCGTTCCCCTTCGAAGTTTGTCGTTTTTTTCGTTTCCCGCAGCCACAACTTTTGTTTTCTTTT
>BFEA01000279.1:1907904-1918280 GCA_003427395.1 Chara braunii | reverse complement strand
AGAAGTGGCGTGGTGGAATGGAACTGGGGAAGCTGGGAGACGATTTGCTACAGAATATTCTCACGAAGCTTCCATTCAATGAAAGAATCTTCACCGCAGCCTGTGTATGTCGTCAGTGGATGAGGGTGGCGAGGCACCCGGAATGTTTTCGAGAGATCGACATGAGGGAGTGGGCGGAGAGGCAAGGGCTTTTGCTACACGACACCAGGTGGAGCCAACCCGTCATTATTGGTGGTCGGTCCATCCCCGCCCGTGCGGATGCGATGTTGAAGAAGCTGGGTGATCTAAGCAGAGGTCGGGTGGAGACGTTGATTCTTCAGTATTGCACTACGACGGGGATGATGGCTGTTTGTGCTGGGCAGACGAACCTCAGGCGTCTAGAACTTTGGTCTGTGTTCGGTTCCCTTGACGAGCGGCGGATTGATCGTTTGCTGAGATCATGTCCGCAATTAGAACACTTGAAGATTGGTGACGTCACCTTGCCGGACTCTTTTAGTCGATGGTCCTTTTGCCGACCTCACCCTGACTCCCCGTACTCTCCTCCTCTTCCTGATCGAATTCCCTCTTCTCTCCTCAGAAGTGCCGCCTTCGGCTTCGGCGACGATTCTGTAATCGACGACAGTCATTCCGTCGTGTGGATGGAACCGCCCCCTTGTGAGTGTGTCAATCCCCTTCCTCCCATATTTCAATCTCCGCAGATTCAACGTGGGCTCTTGGATGAAGAAAGTGGCGACGGATCTGATGGGAAAGATGGAGGAGGGGGAAATGAAGTGGAAAGAGAGGGGCGGGGTGGCGCTGAAGGGTCTGGGCCAAGCGGTGAAGTGGGAGGAGGAGGAGGAGGAGGAGGAGGAGGAGATGAAATGGAGAGAGAGGAGGGGAGGGGTGATGGAGGCTCGGCGGTGATCGACGATGTAGGAGGCGGAGGGGAACATGAAGAAGAAAGCGAAGAAGGTTCTGGGGGGCAAGATGAAGATGGAGGAGGAGGAAATGCCGTGGACGAAGATGGGCAGGATGATGACCAAGGGTCGGCGGCAAGCCATGAAGCGGGAGGAGGAGGAGGAGGAGGAGGAGGAGGAGGAGGAGGAGAAAGTGATGAAGTGCAACGAGAGGAGGCGGTGGGTGATGAAGGTTCTAGCGCGAGGAGGGAAGAAGAAGCAGGAGGAAATGAAATTCTTGAAAGAGAGGGGCGTGGTGATGATCTACGGTCTTCGCTCGTCCATGGAGGAGTAGGAGTAGGAGTAGAAGGCGGCGGCGGAGGAGTAGTAGTAGTAGTAGTAGTAGGAGGAGGAGTATTAGGAGGAGTGGAAGGAGGAGGAGTAGGAGAAGGAGTAGGAGTAGAAGGAGGAGKAGGAGGAGAAGGAGTAGGAGCAGGAGGAGAAGGAGAAGGAGGAGTAGGAGGAGTAGAAGGAGAAGGAGTAGGAGGAGGAGGAGGAGGAGAAGGAGGAGGAGGAGGAGAAGGAGGAGATGATGAATTAATAGATGAAGTGGAAAGTGAAGATGTGTGGCGTGGTAAAGAGGTCGTGAATGACGATGGTGGGGACGAGGAGGTTGTTGTGAACGTGTTCTCAGTCTATAGTATGTGGCTGTCGCCGCCTGGTCGCCCTGAGAGACGCGGTCGTCGAATCTTGTCCTTCTCTCTCACTCCTCCAACCATTGAGGATGAAGACGGTTCTTCATCAGATTCTTCATCCACCTCATCTTCATCTTCATCGAGCGGCGAAGAGCAGGAGGCCGGTCTCGAGATGCGGGGAGGTAATCATCAGGAAGAGGGGCAAGGCCATCATGATGACGGAGTGGAACCCGATCCTGATGCTACGACGACGGCGGATGCCTCTGCCGCAGTAGAAGATGAAGATGATAATGAGTGTGATGTCTCAGTAGTTGCTCGTGGCGTTGATGGTTTGTCAGTTCTGAGCATCGCCAAGAACTGTCCAAATTTGAAGACGCTTCATCTCACGTCATCTCCTCACAGCGACGACTTCTGGACGCAGACCACGATGATGGCCTTAGTCCAAGGATGCACGGGATTGACCGATCTGTCTCTTGCCGAAGGCAGCGCTGCATTCTTCGACCGCTGGTCCGCAGATGCCGACCAGCCGGAGTGCTCCGCCATCCGTGTCCTTGCTGCGGGATGCCAGCAACTGCGAAACCTCTCTCTCTGCGATTTGCCGCTGCCGGCGTTCGATGCCTTAGTGCAAGATGATGATCGGTGCAGCCCTGTGTTATCTGCTTTGTCTCTGACTTCGAGAGGCTTACTCGAGGAAGACGAAGACGAATTGCATGGTCTAGACGTATGGAATTCCTATTTCCGTTGCACTCGACGTCGACACCTGACATCTCTGTGCGTGATAGATAGCGTCTACTTCGGCGACTCTCAGCTGGAGGCGGCAGTGACAGAGTGTTGTTTTGGCTTAACGAGACTGGACGTGAGCGGCACGCGGGTGTCCGACTTGGGGATCGCTGCAGCGGTGCAGAATTGCTCTCACCTCCGAATACTTTGCGCATCTCGGTGTCGATACGTCACCGACGAATCTGTTAGGCTTGTGGCGGCTGCAGCTGGGCGGCAGTGGCGGGAGCTGTGTTTCGACGAGACGAGCGTCACACACAACTCCCTGTCTTCTCTGGCCTGCCTGCGAACGCACACTCCAGGACTTGTGAAGCTTCTGCTGTACGGAACCTTAGTCGGAGGAGGAGGAAGAGCAGCAGGAGGAGGAGAAAGAGTCTCTACCTTACCCTCCTTGGAATGGTTGACGAGTTTAGAGGCCATTCTTCAGCGCCATCCCCATCTGGAGGAGATAGGTTTGCGCGTCTTCGATCCGTTGTTGAATGCCCATCAAGCGGAGTGGATGGAATTGATGTGGGGACGAGCAGTGGCCGCGCGGATGTTCGCACAGTCTCTACGCGCACTGGAGCAGCATAGGGAAGGGGGATTGCGTAGCAGCAACAAGAGGAAGGATTGTGTGTATGGCTGCGAGGATGGCTGTGAGTATCGTGGTGAGGATGGTACAGATTGGGAGCCTCGTCTTGCCGCCTGGCAGTGCTGTGGTCCTTTCCTGCGTTGCCTCTCTGCAGTGGGTCGGTCCTTACGCCGCCTTCATCTCTATTGCGACCCGAGAGCGCTTTTCGCCGACTTCCAGGTGGGGTTTCTCGATTTCCTCAGCTCCTGCCCCAATCTAGTCTCTCTCAGATTGACAGGATTTGCCCAAGTAAGTGATGCCATCGTGTACAGGCTGGGGGATTTGTGTCCTTTGCTGGAGCATCTCGCCATAGCTGGTTCTCGAATACCCTTCTCCAAAGGTATCGAGCACCTGGCTGTCACAAGCCCCAGACTCAAGTCTTTCGAGTACCGTCCCGACCATTACAGGGGCGTCCTCTTGGACCAAGCATATGACCTGGCTGCCTATGTCAGGAGGTGAAGCTATTAGCCTACCGGCTTCCGCCAAGTCATTGACGCCATCGTGTACAAGCTGAAGGATTTGTGTCCTTCGCTTGAGCATCTAGGGTGTGAAACTCCTGGCTGTCCCAAGCCCCAGACTCAAGTCTTGCCCGTACCGTCACGACCAGTACAGGGATGTGCTCTTGGACGAAGCCTGGGAGTAGGTTAGACATGTGAGGACGAGAACCAATTAGCATACCATCTTCTCCCGAATAGAAAGCACGGTCATGATTGCTGTGTTATGGCCAAACGTCCCTCAAGATTCAGCCATAATATCCCGGTTTGGTACGTGAGGGGTACACCCAAGTAACTTATTTGCATTGGTGGGGGTGCGCCAGGGAACATTTAGAGGTGAAAGGGAGGGGTCTCGCAAGGGAGCGAGCCACAGAGAAAGGAGGAGGGGGGGCACGGGGGGTTGGGGGCGGGGGGAAGGGGGGGGGGAAGAAGGAAAGGCAGTGTATGATACAAGTTGCAATTTCATGTGAACAAGTGGACCCGCCGCAGCGAGCAGGGAGGAGGGGGAAGGGGTGGGGGGGAGGGGAATGGGGAGAGTGACGTGCGGGAGGTGAGCGCGCATATGGAAGGATACATGAAAGAAAAGCAGAGAATCAGAAACGGGAATGATTTTGTAGGCTGAAAGGAGACCTAACTGTGGCGAGATCACAAATGTTCGAGCCGACATTAGTCTGTTGTCGTGTGTTTATCGAGGGAATGCGAAGGGATAGGGGTGTTTGGAATTGGCCGGATGAGTCTTGGGAGTCGTGAAGCTGTTGTTTGTTGTTGCCGTCATGGAGCAGGTCGTCGTTCGGTGGAATTGGCTGCAAGAGTCTTGAGAGGCGTGATGCCGTTGTTTGTTGTTGCTGTTGGGGAGCATCTTGCGTCTGGAGCGGATCAATGTCTTTGTGGCTCTGTGTCCCTTCGTGTCTGTCTCTCCCTTTGTTGTGGTCTTGAAGAGTTTGCAGATGTTGTTGGACGATTCAGTCTTCCCGGTGGGCGGAGCTTGTTGCGCGAGTCTTGAGAGTCATCTTGCTGTTGCTTGTTGTCATCGTAGGGGAGCACCTTGTGCTTGGAGGTATGCGACAGCACGGTCGATGATGTGAGATCTGAAGGTGGGAAAGGGAGGGAGCGGGCGTTGGGTTTGCTGGTGGGGGAGGAGGATAAGGTCGTTAAGGTAGTCCCATGCGCGTGGTGTGTGCGGTATGTTATATCTGTCGAGTGTGAGGGGGGATGTGAGCATGTCGTGGATGATGGCAGTGGAACGGGTTGCGCCCCAAGGCTCAAGAGGGAGCCACCAAAGGGGATCGGTCTGACGGATTCTGTGAGGTTGAAGAGGAGGGCGTAGAGGCGGCGAAGCAGAAGCAATGAAAGATTGTTTGTGGTAGGCGGTTGTATCCAGTCGCACTGGTAGTGGGGGCGGGTGAAAATGGGGGAGCGAATTTTGTTGTAGTCGTCATTGACGATTTTTAGCATGAAGGTTTTCATTTGTGTGAAATGGATGTTGGGATGCGGGTGAGGGTCTGGGCAGTGGAGGATGTGTGTGCGGTTTTGTTTGTAAATGTCGAAGAAGTCGTAGAGGTGAGGCGAAAAGGCAGCGTGGTAGGTAGCAAGGAAGTCTTCCCACAGAAGCTGGTCGATAACGTGATTGATGTTATTGGGGTTGATGAGAGGGATCCAGGTGTCGAATGAGGGGAGGGGGAGGCGAGCGAGGGTGTCGTCATCGAGATCGGACGGTGAAGAGGTTAGGTGTTGTGAGGAGGATGGCAAAGTTAAGGCAGTGAGTGTTGGAGTGGTTGTGAGTTGTGAAGATATAGAAGAAGCAATTACGGATGTGGATGTGGTAGTGGAGACTGTGGTAGGCGTTGTGAGAGGCACAACGATTTGTGACGGTGTGGATGAAGCAAGGGTTGTAGCAGTTGGAGCAGGTGTTGATGTGGTTGTCGATGGAGATGTCGCGGCGGTTGCAAATTTCTTAGGGAAAGTAGCAGTCGGGGCAGGAGTTGTAGCAGTGGTTGATGTAGGTGTTGCAGTCGTTGTTGCACTGGTCGTTGTCGCGTTGATCTTTTAGCTTGTTTGTCGGTGTTCGATGTTGAGGTCTTCTGTTTTTTTGGCGGTGAACCTGCAGGAGAGACAAAGATGCAGTGTAAGAGGAGGCGGATGAATATTTAGTCAAGGATATCTTTGTATACAATATTGGCAGTTTGTTGAAGAGGTGTAGGGAGGGAGAAACGTATATGGGCGGGGTCGCCAACTCTCGATGCAGCAACGTAAAGTTGGCCATGTGCAAATGGTGGTTGGTAAAGATCAATGGCAGCATGTTTGATGGATTGGCCTTATGATTTGTTGATGGTGATTGCGAAGGCGAGATGGATGGGGAATTGTCGCCTTTGGCACGGGAAGGGGGATGAGGCATCAGTGATTGTCAGCAAGATACGTGGTACGAGAATAGGGTCAAGGGACGGCAGGGTTCGATCGTGAAGGGGTCTGTTGTTTGTGATGGAGTCAATAATGAGTTGGGTGCCGTTGCAGAGGCCGTTTCTCATGGCGATATTTCGTAAGACGATGACAGGGGCGCCTTTTTTCATTCAGAGGATGTGGGGGGGCAGTGATGGAAGGTCCAGTGAGTTGAGAGTGTCGGCAGGGACATCAGGGAAGCTTGCATTCGGGAGGAGGGAGTCGGCACTAAGGGACGTGATGACGGGTCTTGGAAATGAATCAAGAATTATATTGTTAAGTGTTGAAACGACTTTGTTTTTGAATGACAAAATAAGCCGTTCAGCAAGCCATTGCGGGTTTGTGGAGTTTTCTTGCAGGTGAGGGAATGTCCAGTTTATAAGTTCGGGAGTGTCGCCGTGGAGGCAAAGGTGACTTGGGAGGGGAATGGTATTCGGAGGTGCATTATGTGTTTGTTCAATTTGACCGTTTCCGAGTGCGAGTAACCATTCAGCATAGTTATGTCCGGCAGGAGTATTGATTTGTGTTAGGACATGCATGTTCTCAGAAAGACGCATTGTGCGGAAGTGTTGTCAAAGAAAGGAGGATTTTATGCACGCGTTTACAGTTTGGGCGCGTGTGCCTTTGATGATAACAAGAAGGATTTGTCAGAAATCCCCACCGAGAACAGAGATTTTTCCACCGAATGCAAGTGAGCAAGAACAAATGTCTTGCAACGTTCTGTCCAGAGCTTCAATATGAAATTTGTGTATCATGGGTGCTTCGTCCCAAAGGATAAGAATAACCATGCGGATAAGTTCAGCGAGTGCAGATTGTTTGGGAATATATAATGTGGATGTAGCGGTGGGGGTAAGCGGTGCTTTGAAGCGCGAGTGGAATGTTCGTTCACCGTCCAATAAGGTAGCGGCAATACCGCTGGACACGACGGCAAGTGCGACTTGGTCATGGGTATGAATATGCGCAAGGATTTTGTTGAAGCATAATGCTTCGTCTGTGCCAGCAGGTGCGTCGACGAAGAGACAAAGAGGCTCTCTAATTTCAGCAGCATGGGTGACGCGTTGGAAGATTGCATGTTGAGAGGGACGTAATCGAGGGAGGTCGGAATCGAGTATGGATTGGAGGCGGTGTTTATCGTATGAAATTTCATCCTCGATGATGCCTGGGATGTCGTGGCGGCGCGGTCGTTCAGCGAGGCCATCAGCGTGTTTTCTGTCTGCTGGCGGTGGCGATGCGAGACTGACATCATCTAATTTTTTTCCCTCTTTTTGTAAGCGGCTTTCAATGTCGAGTAGGAATAAGACTGAAGTAATCGGGAGTGAAACGTGTGCACCGGCGAGATCCCTGTGAAAATCGTCACTCATTTGATGCCAATGAGTTTCAAAAAAATCATTAGGATCAGCGAGAGCGCAGTGTAGAATAACGTGAACGAAGAGGTCGCGAACCACTAGTGATGGTGAGGTGAGAATCGCATCTTGTAGAACTGCGTCAATTATGTATTGTCGTTCAAGAGGCCGAGTGCTTTGCAGACGGATTGATACGTGGGATGAATTTCAACACCAACAGTGCGGAGATTTTTGAAACTTGTAGCGCCGCGAGAGTGTGGTGATAAAAGGAGCATACGAAGGTAAAATGTATCGCCCGCGTTGGGGTGGATTGTGTGTATTCGGCCAATTGTGTTCGCAGCACGTTGTCGAACAATCCATCATTTTATTTTTCTGTCGAAGCGAAAACGACGGATCATATCTTTGTACAGGGGTTTCATGTCATCAGCCTCGTATAGATGTGTAGCATTCTATTTGAACCATGCAGTGAGTTCGGTTTCGGGGTCCCGGGCTCGTCCAATGCAGTTGGCTTGTCGTTGGTGAAAGTATACTCGTTGGCGGTTTTCAGCATGAACAGGTAGGGGGGAAATAGGGGGGTAACGTTTGGACATAGGGAAATCGAAAATCCGCCAACAGGATTCGGCAGCGCCGATTGTTTTCATGTCTTGGTATGTTTGAATCTCGTCTTCTGTGTTAATTGCTTCAGCGACCTTTGCTCTGTCCGGGCCTTTTAAGATATATTCAAACATGTATCGACATGCGGCGGTTGATGCACAAATTTCGACGTTGAAGTGTGTGCGGTAGCGAAGGAGCAAGTAAGGGTTGTACGGGACAACCCATGAATTGTTGAGTTCATTGTTGCCACGGATAAAAACCATTCCTCTTTCGTCAAGTGTGTTGCAGGGGTAAATAGGGTATCCGGTGTCTTCATTCCATGTTGTCCGCTTGGAAAAGTCTTTGGGGAAAAAGTGTGTGCACCGTTCGTTATGCATACAGGAAGCATGCATATTGTATATGCCGCAGGGATTATGGATCATGTGTGTTAGGACGAGTTCTCGTAGAGCGAGATTCGTCAGGAGCTCGGCAGAAACGATAGAGTCGATTTGTTCGGGAGTGACAATTTTTTGGTCTTCTTTTAAAGTGACTAATATGTGGGCGTGTGGCAAACCACGTTTCTGGAACTCAATCACAGATGTGTATGTAGTTGTTGTTCCAAAAATGTGGGTCGAGTGTATGTCGTGGATCAATTGTCGTAAGTAACCTTAAAAAACACGTGCGAGGAGGTCTGGTCGGTCTGATGGTTGTTGATTTGGAAAGAGGGCACTCTCGATTTCGGGCCAATGCGTGTTGCATGTGAAAGAAAGAAAAAGGTCCGGTGGACCGAACTCTTGGACACTTGCCATTGCATCTTGGTATCGTCGGTGCATATCGCGTGGTCCTTCAGTGAAAGTTCCGGGGAGAATGATTCGTTGGCCGACATTTTCGGCATTGTCGTATTGCATAACATGATCACCAAGATTTTGGTATAGATCTGCACAAATTTCAGTTTGGAGGAGGCGGTTGTATAAGAGACAACCATTTTCAATTTTTGTAAATGTCATGCAAACATATTCTCGAAATTATCGACATGAATGGAAGATGGTTGTTCTTTCAGTGTCACGCATGTTGAGGTGGAAAGCGTAGAATTCTCGTGCCGTAATAGATTGCGTGTCTAATTCATTGTCGACATCGATATCAGGTGTCCAACCATCCTCACCCGCGGGAAAGATGAGAACGTAATGAAGAGGGTCAAAAGCGCGATTTGTTTCGGCAATTGGGAGAACCCCGCCAGCACGTCGGCGGATTGTGATTTCTCGATTGACAGGTTGATCCTGCATAAGAAGACAACTCTTTGAAACCTTCGGGTTTGTTGTATCGTCAATCGTGTTCACCGATCGGACGGGCGTCAGGGTTGATGACAATGTGGCGGTTATGTATCATTTCGTCTGGCATTTCAGAAATGGTGATGAAATCGCGGACCCCCCGATTACATGCACGAAGAAGTGTATGAAATTTTCGCAGGAGGTATTTGATTGTGCGAACAGTCGCAAGGGGTGTATCGGCAGGGAGGTCAAGGCGGTTAAGGCGAAGAAGTGTTGCACCATGTTCGTCTTATGAATCGTGAACGTATATTTGCGCAAATGCAGGTTCGTAGTGAAGTTGTGGAAGAAGAGGACCCAAACTTTGTCGGAGTTGGCCTTCTATTCGCAGCATACCTGGCCAAGCACTAGGAGGGAATTGTGTTTCTTTGGTGGTTTGGGATGCAAGTGCAAGGGCGTTGTTAAATTGACGGGCACGCAACCGCAAAAGTCTGCCGTGTGGTGTGTCAAATTCCCATAAGCAGATGATATCGTGCTCATGTGTTCCAGGTGCAGCGTATTGCCAAACGGCCGGTTTGATTTTGCCATGGCGGCAGCAAAGCATGGTCCAGGGGTGCTCATGTTGTCATTTATGCGCTACGCAGTAGACACACGGTGTTCTGTTTTCGAGGGTGACGATGGCGATGAAAATGTGTTGGATGATGAGTGTGGCAGTGTATATGCGTGCAGCATTCATGCGTGGTTGTATGTGTTGAATGTGTGCATGTCTGTAATGTTGTTGTTGTAGTCTATGACGTTCACGGACTCTTTGTTCGACAGCACGGGACGATTCGGCTGTTGGAAGAGGAGGGATCGAGTGACAGAAAAGGAAAGGAGAAGATGGGAGAGAGACAAAACAACAGCAACGGAAAGCACATGTGTAAGAAAGCGAGCTGTGTTTGATGGTGGATTTCTAGGCAGATTTGTTACAATCTGAAGTCTGAAGAAACATTGGCAAGAAAAAACAATTTGAAATATTGAGGCTATCAAAGAATGTTGAGAGAAAGAGAGAGAGGAAGAGAGAGAGATAGAGAGAGAGAGAGAGAGAGTGAATTGTGTGTGTGAGAGAGAGAGAGATTTCTATCGATTCATGTGTGTATATATGTGTGTGTATGTGTGTGTGTGTGTGTATGTGTATGTGTGTGTGTGTGTGTGAGATTGATTGGTTGATGAACGGCAGGCACTGACGTGCAGAAGTGTATATTCGATTTGTGTGTGTAGAGAAACAGAGAGAGGAGAGATAGATAGATAGATAGATAGATAGATAGA
>BFEA01000279.1:1829142-1845296 GCA_003427395.1 Chara braunii | reverse complement strand
TCGGCTCACGAGCGAAGTAAGGGGTAAGTGAAGTAGGAGACGGGCGACCCGACGAGCTGGTGCCGAATGCGCGGGGTTGACGCGTGGGGCTACGAGGGACTGTAGCGCGCGGGCGAGCCTGACGGGTGCAGGAGGACTAAGCGGGGTGATGGCTTCGTGGGTTGGTGCGTGACGACGAACTGTCCTCATCGGAGAGAGAGAGAGAGTAAGAGAGACCCGAGGATGATGGGCGTGGATTTGCAAATTTCTTTGTCTTGTCTCCCTCTTTACTTTTGTATATAAATTTTGATCTCGGCTCGGGGCAGCTCAACCGTTTTCTTTTGTTTTCGGAATCTTGGCCTCAGCTTCTGCCCACACTTGTTTTGTGATTGATCTTGGTCTTGGTTATTGTACGTTGTGCCAAATGAATGGATGAATGATATGGTTGTCGCTTCTCTTGTCTGGTCATCATCATTGCTTCTGTAGTCCGTGACGATTTTGCATGAGGAATTAGACTCTCATTTTTTGCGTTTTTGTGGAAACAAGCGAATACCTCGTGGGATACGTGTACACGCGATCTGATCTGCGCAACCACATGTATCCACGCGCGACGATTCGCGACCATTAACGAAACTGATAGGCGGGAATTCTCCTCCTTGCACCCACCTAAACGGATAGGAACTTCCGATATCGCATCAACAAATCCCCTCGCCAGTTAGATGCGCGCGAAAGGTTTCCACTATGCCGTAATGATAAGATGCCGAGCTCATGGGATTCAGAGTAGTTCGAACCGTGGATAATAGAAGAACTTAGGCAGAGACAACCAAAATTTCCCTGCTTAACTGAAAACCGGCTGTGTCCGCGGGAGTTTCACTGTGCTATAACTAGCGACCCACGATGCCCCGAGTACCCAACTACGTATAACACACAATATTTCATATCCCCCGGATTTGTCGTTATCACATCCAACTTCCCTCCCTTCCGTCTTAATCCTCTCGTATCATTAGCTCATCGTGGTGTCGTGGAATTCTATCGCCCCGTACTAGCCCCTCACACCTTGTGGAAATTGTCGGCGACGCGGCAACCGACGAGCCTCTGAAACTACGAGGCCTAACCAAAGCGCGCGACAACAAACGCCACGTGTCTGCACCCGGAGGACCAACTCATCGGAACCACAACCATCCCATGCGGGCCCCTCACCGAACCGCCGCCACCAAAATAGACGGATCGGACGGCCTTGAATGCACCACACATGCCATCTGCCTTATGCTGCACATTAGCCGCCGTCCGATTGAGAACAACCCGCCCCTTGGTCCTTTCGCATCTATGCCCTTGAACCCTTGCCACAGGTGATCTCAGTTCTGACCTGGGACTCCACCCCCCACTTTCCCAAAAATCCTTGGCACACCCCATTTCGCACTTCCAGGCCCACCCACTCCGATCAGGAAGTCGCGCCGGGCGTGAGGTTGGTATCGGAGTCCGACACGTGGCAGGGTTCTAGGACTCATAGTTGGGCGATCTGGCTAACAGAGGATGACCTCGACCACGGAACGCGCACCGACGCGATCCTGTCGTCACCAGAAGCGGGTCTGCGGCCCGACGGGCGGGCAACATGAATGCTAATCAGCAGAACCCCCAACAGAATCCTAATCAACCCGTACCACGAGCATGGGCTCCCATGACGCCACCTGACCTCTATTTGTTTGACCCTGCACATCATCTTGCTGGAGCATGGCTAGCCTCGTTCCAGGCTCAGAAGCATGACGACAACGAAGCTCAGGTAAACATTCTCACTCGATTAGGAGGGGACGCTCATCATTGGTTTAGTACTTATGTATGGGTGGATCTTCCGACCTTCGAGCGAGATTTTTTGAATCGGTTTGATTATATCCATCCGGAACAAGCAATCTTTATGATTAAGGACCGAGTTCAAAAACCCCCCGAGTCTGTCACGGAGTATTGAAACCGGTTTCACCGAATGTTTGTAAAAACGGAACGAGGTGAGCAAGTAGGAAGAGATTTGTTCATCGACTGACTTCGCAGCCGAACGATGAGGGCGAAACTTCGAAAATTGTTCTCCCCCATCAATCACACGGTGCAACAGATCATGGCCGCCGCAGAAGAAATGGAACGAAAGTTCGCTGCGAGTTTCCTAGAAGGAAAAGACTATCCCAGGGAAGGAGACTCGCCCGAACTAGCGAGAGCTAAAGCTGAGTTGGATGCACTGCAGAACAAATTTAAAAACATGGGGTTTGTGTCCGGTCCGGTCACGTATCTAGAACAGATTACCCCTAAAAGATCAGTTCCAAGTGTGATTGCAAGCGTACCCACTCCCGTGATGACAATACCCTCACCCCGATCGAAAATCCCGCACAACCAAATGAGTCTTCCACCCTATTAGAACTAACCAAGACATTGGTTACTCTGATTCAGGAAAGCAAAAAGGAGCAGCAGGAGCATAACGCTCAGATCGAGGCGATGATGAGATCGATGCGACCCATCGCAGTATGTGCCTCGCCGATCCAACACAGGTTGGCTCTGGCACCGTCTCCTGCAGGGATCCTAGGCAATCTGAATGTTTGTTACACGTGTCACCAACCAGGACACATAGCCCGCGATCGCCCTCACCGGCCCCCGCAACCACGGGTCGGAGCCACACCAGTAGCTGCAGCCTCGACCGCTAACGGGCCAGGACGGGTAGGAGCATTAATGAAAGAGGTAGAAGGAGGCGGAACCACCTTAGCAACCATGGAGGAAGCTGCAGAGCTTATCCCACAGGATAAGTATGTAACGCTAGGTTATCCGGGGCTTGGGATGATAGGCATGATTAGACCTGCGCCTGAACAACGAGAAGTGGAAGAGTGGTGACCTTCTCCAGGAGAGATGGATTCGGGAGGACCCACCTTCGTCACTCAGGAAATGGATGTTCTAAACATCGTACGAGCCTTGGATCATCGAATCCCCCTTCCGATAGGCCATCTGCTTGCGATATCAGAACAAACCAACGAATGTATGCTACAACATTGCAAAGCAAATCGGAAACGGTTTGCTCTTACCCGAACCGCAAATACGAAAGAAAAAAGTCCAACACCAGACAAAAATGCCGCAGGTACTTCTGACCCCATACGGATAGGATTGATCCAAAAACATGATCACTTCCTGCGGATTAAACCAATCCCATGGAAATCCGCGGAATGCGATATGGAGGTATGGGGAATTCCTTACAATGCTATCATCGATTCTGGAACCGCTATATTAGCTATCTCATTACGGGTAGTGGAAAGGGTAGGGAGAAAGAACGATCTAATCATGCTGGCCGAAAAATCAGCTCGTTTCAGCAGATGAAGAAAAGATCAAAACGGTAGGATGAATGACCAACGTTGGTTTTCGATTAGGGAAGGTGCATGCCCTGGGAGACGTCGTAGTCCTGGACGTAAACACTTACGACGTCCTTTTTGGCCTTCCCGCCCTTGTGGCCTTACGGGCCAATCTGGACTTCGAAAGACGATCGATTGTCCTCCGAAATACGGGAGGAAAACCCTATGTGGTATTAATGAGACTGACCCTTCGTACTACCCCTAACGTAACCCTGCGAGTTTCTCCCATGATGACGGGGACCCTTCGCGTGATTACCTGGGACAATGGGCAGACGTCCAAGGACGCAAACAACAGCGATGATGATGATGATCCCGTAATCCTGGAGAGCGCAACAACGTATCCATTACCCCGCGCAGCGAACAAATGCAAAAGCCTTGAGCAGGGCTAACCACGATCTACAGAGAACACAAGTAATGATTATGGGAGAACCTCTCGTACAGATTTCAAGGATCGTTGATTCTTTGGAACCCCCTCGAACCCTGTACGAAGGTATCTCCCCTTTGCTCGCAAGATATGATGACAAAAGGCATTACTGCGATATCACGAACCTTCCACGATCTCTTTTGACACCTGCAAAAGAGATACGATTGTTGCGCTTAGGGGCGAAGACCAATTCTTTGGAACCCCTTGAGCGCCTTGAAACCGGTCTCGGAATCAAGATCGCAACGAAACTTGTGCCGTGGCAAGACATTTGAGACGGAGTAACACCGGACGAACACGTGGTCATTCGGGAACAGGATGCACAGATGATGGCCACGGTGTTTTCCTGGCGATCAGATAACTCGTTCATTTCCGCGCCCCCGCCCGAAAATACCAAGCGGCTAAATACAAAACACATCGATGTAAGAATATGGGATGAGCGATTAGTGTGACAGACACGAACATCGGACTGTCGTTAGTCATACAGCACAAAATTCGAACTGGAAACCATCCCCTGATTCACTGTAAACCATACAGATATTCCCTGGTAGAACAGAAAAAGGCCCTCTAGCGGATTCGAGAATTTGAAGCAAGCGGAAGGATCGAACCCGCCACCGGGCCATGACCGTTCCCGACAATATTAGTGCCAAAAAAGAACGGATCGATTCGCATATGCATTGATTATCGCAAGCTGAATGACATCACGATCAACGATGTGTACCCCCTCCCCCGGATTGATGATTTGCTGGATACAATTGGATGTGCTAATTACTTCGGTAAGTTTGATATTCGACACGACTTTCATCACATTCTGGTTAAGGAGGAAGATCGACCAAAGACGACCTTCGTACTGTTTGAAGGTATGTGGCAATGGGTTCGGTGCCCGATGGGGATTTGCAACACGCCCGCCACGTTTCAGCGAGCTACGAATGTCACGTTCCAGAACTTCGTCAACAAGACGCGATTAACGCAGGGAATGATTAACTTCTGCGTCATCGTGTACATGGACGGCATCCTGGTGTATTCGGAGACCTATCACGGGCATGCGCAGCATATTGAGTGGACATTGGGTGCTCTGAGAGATGGCGGATTCAAGATCGCGCTCGAGAAGAGCGAATTTTTCCTTTCGGAAATTTCGTTCTTGGGCTACGTCATGACACGTGGAGAACTACGGCCTGACTCAAGAAAGGTCGCGGCGGTCAAGGAAGCCCCTGTTCCCACTTCACTGATGCAGGTTCGAGCCTTCTTGGGGTTGGCGTCGTACTATCGCCGTTTTATCAAAGGCTTCGCAGCGATTGTCCGACCTCTAACGAACCTGTTACGGAAAGGACCAGCCCCTCAGTTGGGATGAGGAATGCGAACGGGCCTTCGCAACCCTCAAGGACGCTCTGGCAACGACACGTGTTTTGATCCGGCCGGACCCTACGAAGCAGTTCATTCTTAACATGGACTGGCATTCGGAGGCTATTTCCGCTATCTTAGCGCCGAAGGGGAACGATGGCCGCAAACACGTCATCGAATATGCGTCGCGCACGGTGCCAGACGAACGGAGGAACGACTCGGCCCCACAAGGCGAGTGCTACGCCGTAGTCTGGGGAATCCAGCATTTCCATTCGTATCTTTACGGACAAAAGTTCCTTCTTGTGACAGATCATGAGCCATTGCTAGCGCTGAAGCGGCTCACTAATTACACGGGCATGATTGGATGATGCGCAGTGCGCCTACAGGAATATAACTTCGACATCATCCATCGAAAGACGGAGAGGCACGGCAATGCGGACGGACATACACGCCTGCATCGGCCAGCTAAAGTGCCTAAGGGTGAAGAGATCATTCCGTGGAAGGAACCGGAATCGGCGAACGGACCCAAGTACAGATAAGTGGCAGTCCTTCCACGTGGCAAAAAGCAGGTAGAATGCAATGGGTGACGGAGGTAATCTTACCACTCCTCTCTCTCCCCTCTCCTCCTCATCTCTCCACTCCCTACCTGATAAATTTTGTTATTTTTGCGAAGCAATTTCTCGCATATTCTTGGTCTTTATGCGCCCTAGCGGGGAAGGATATGTGGAATGGGTAGATTGTCGACAGTGCGTCGCACGAGCCCACGGCTCGTGCATCCAATACAGAAACGACGGTAAGCCTTGGTTGTGCCCCTTGTGTCGGGTCGATAAGATCCCGACCGAGGCTCCCTTTTTTGGACGCCATGTCAGAAGGGTTCAAGAAGACCCGGAAGTTTAGAAGGGTCGAAGTATGGATGGATATTGCCTTGATTGCCACTCTAGTGGGTAACCCCCTCCAGGACTCCACCAAGGAAGATCGGAGGAGCGCCAATGAAAGGGCTCGGGACTACCTCTGGAACAAAGGACGGTTGGAAAATGAAAAACGGATGGTAGTGGGATTTGGATGGTAGTGCCGCACCCGTTCACGAGGTACGACTGGGTGAAGACAACGCATGAGAAAACTGCTGCCCACTTTGCCGTACGGATCACGGAGACGGCAATTGACAAAAATGAGTGGTATTGGTCCAATATTTATGACGATGTGAAATTCATCGTCGCAAACTGTCAAGTCTCCGCTGCTGATAAGGCGCCGATTCAGCCGCCGAAATCGAAAGTACCGACGATAGTTGAACGACCTTTTCAAACGGTCAGCATGGATACTACCGATATACCGGTACCCCGTAGACCCAATAACTGTGAATATTCAATCCTACTGGTGTTCGTGGACCATTTTTCGAAATGGATTGAAGCGTATCCCTGTCGTATGCGACAGGCGGTCGAAATTGCGCGATACGTCAACCAGTTTTTTGGGATGCATCAGGACACGGAAGAGATCCTGACCGATAATGGGGTAGAATTTAGGGGAGAAGTCCTGAGGAATCTGGTCGTACATGGTGTCGCTATTCGGAACACAGCATCTCATATGTCGCATTTAACGTGCTGGTAGAGAACGAGAATAGAGTGATAAAGATTGCACTATGACGAGATATCGCGGCACAGGACCCAAGGCCCTGGCCCACGAATCGAGGAACGCCCCACGAATCGACGGGCCTGCCGGTCCATCGAGGAACGCCCCACGAATCGATGGGCCTGAGCCCGTTCCAATTACGGACCAATAGTGTGGCCTGCGTTTCGATACCGAGCCTCCCAGATGAATCTCCGTTGAATCAACGACCTACGAGAGCCACGGTTCGGGACAAGGCCAAGCGACACATGGAACTGATGGAACGGTCCTCGCCCCGATTAGCCCGAAAGCGCCAGAAAATGACGGAGTTGGCCCACGACCGCCAGGTCCGCAGTTACGAGGCCCGGAATGGGAACGCGAGTCCACGGCCCCAGTATAAATTAGGGGGCATGGTGCAGGTGAGGAAATCCTGGAAATGCGCTCGCCAAGGGAAGATAGCGCCACGATTCTTCGGGCGATTTCGCGTGATCAAGCTCGGCCCGAACGGGGTGAACACGGTGCGTCTCATGCCAGAGGTTTCGGGAAACCGATCGGCTCGGTCAATCGTTCGCCACCTGTCCTATCTACGTCCCCTCCCTTCCTCCCCATCTCCAACAACGTCTTCTTCCTCCTTCGCTTCAAAAGAAGACGACGATTTGTTGTCGCCTTCATCTCCTCCTACATCTCCCGCCCCCTCTCATACCTCCTCACCATCGCCATGAGTTTTCTCACTGAGTGAGCTCTTGGCGATCACCTGCTGGCGCCACGTGGCTACATCTCGACAATCTAGCAAGTTTATTCTGCGCTATTCAGCCCAAATCTCCTACCGCTCGCACAGTTTTTGCAGTTTTTCTGCACTACGGGGGTATACGCGGCAGCGAAATTCCGATTCGCGGGCAATCGACAGGCAGGTGTGTTGGTGGAAGCAGTAGCTGTCCATCGGCTGTCAGCCCTAGGGGTTAGCCACGTTCTACCATCGTCTTCTTTAACGGCGATATCAGCGCGATCAGCCCGTTGCGACATACGATGATCCGAACGTCACTAAGGGAGTGGGGTCAGCAGTTGGGGACAGAGTGGAGTCACTGGCTTACCCGCCATGGAGACAATCTTGTCCCTACGGACGACATCGAAGTCGGCGGGATTCGAACGTCTCAGCACGAGCCGGCGGTGGTGGTTCCGGAGCTCATCCCCTTTCAACGCCCCCAATGAACCGCTCCCAACTCTCCAACTTTGCTCTCCCATCTCTCTTCCCTACCTTCTGGCAGTCTAGTCTTCACCCTCGCTTCTCCTTTTGTCTAGAACCGCTCGCTGTTCCCCTCCTCGATCCAAGGCAGTGGGAGTTGTGGCGTGAACATTTCATCGATCTTTCGGTGTGTCTGGTTGCAGGGGTCAGGGTGCGACTCACGTGGACAAGGGACGAGGAGCACCGCGCTTGGATCGAATACCTGGAGCTACTGATCGTCCATGCCTGGAGGACGGAAGTGGAAGGAGATCTCCTCGGATTTCTGTTTGGATCGGTGCGGCCCGCCCATCGACAGCTAATCGTACAGGAGCTCACGATCCGTCTCGAGCAACTGGTCGACGATCTTCCTCTCGATATCGTCTCGCAGTGTGACGAAAGCCCGGTACCGCACATCCTTGCACGAACTCTGACGCCTTACCTTCAGTGGTCAGCTTGCCTCGAGGAGCTGGGAAGCGGCAACAACCTGCCATCGCAACGACAGTACCTGGACCCGCGGGAGATAATCGACCTCGCCTTCTTCCAGCCTCAATCGGCCTCAGAGGGCGAAGAGGGCGAAGAGGAAGAAGAGGAAGAAGAGGAAGAAGAGAAAGAAGAGGAAGAAGAGGAAGAGGGCAAAGAGGAAGAGGACGAAGAGGAAACCCGGAGGAAGGCAGTTACTGTGAACACAGCGAGGGAGAGCAGAGCGAGGAAGAAGAAGAAGAAGATGAAGATCAAGAGTTGGAGGAGTCCGAGTGGGAAAGCTTTGGAGAAGAGGCGAAACGAACAGACACTCAGGTGGAGGCTCCCGAGGCGGCACGAAAAAGAGAAGAGATTGCGGCCGGAAAGAGACAGCTGGAATTCGCAAGCGGAGCGGATTTGCCAATGGCCGACGATCCAGCTAAAGACCCGGAGCCGCCCAGGGCTGAGGATGGGGACCTTGTTGCCGAGACTTCGAACGCACCGGCCAGGCGGCTACGAAGACGATCCCCCTCCCCCTCCACCTCCGCCCGTCCACTAGTTAGAGCCCGTACCGATGCGGGCCATCGGGCTTCGTCCCCGGTCGTTATCCTGTCGTCCCCTTGATCACCTCACCCGCCGCCAGATCACCACCCATGTCACCTTCCCCCGTAATCCCTTCCCGATCGATACCTTCTGCTTTTTCTACACCACCCGCCTTGCTGTCACGGTTCACCCCCATCCCTCGACCCGGTGTGCCCTCCCCGACTTCTGTCTTCATGTCCTTCTCCTTAGCGCCGCATGGCGGGGCCACAACATCGTCGAGGTTTACAGCATGATTACGGGGACTATCCCCGCATGTGAGAACCACGATTGGTTCCGAACGGCCCTCCTTCGCACCTTCACCACCCTGTATCCCGATTACCTTGCCTCCCTCCCTCATAGTGGTACCCGATTCCCGCACTTCCATCAGATCGTTCGATATCAAGAACCTCCGGTGACAGTGGCAGGGATGGAAAACTTCCTACCCCCGCTCCCTACTAACCCACCCCTCGCCATGCACCCATGTATCGCCTCCCTTTTCCCCTCCCCGACGGATATTGATGCTCGGTTGATTGGTGTGTGCCACGGAGATGGCATAGATAATCCCCTCCTTGGATTGAAGAGAGCCCTCCGTGAGGATTTCGTAGGACAGAGCCACGTATGCCACGATGGAAGACATTCACACTCTTATCACACGGTCAGTGGCAACGAAGAAAGCTCCGCGTATCGATAAATTAGAGAGATTGACACGTGTCATGATTCAAGCAAGCAGGAGCTTGCTTAAGATTGGAACCCCCTGGGCGTCACATATGTGACGAACCGATTTCTGTTCCACGCGATTTTTTGCGGGTTAACATGAGGGGTCCTAAGCTGGGAAGGTTGCGCCAGATACGGGAGAACGAGATTGAAGGGAAGTTGCATCGGTGTCCTCGCTTCTTCGTCTTTTTGCGTCGCTTCTTTTCGGATGGTTGGGTTCAGGCCCGAAGGAGTCCCGGGGACGATCGATGAGTGGCGTGCCGTCGAGCGCGCGAATAATAATGGTTGACGTCGCTTCTTTCTATTTTTGCTGTCGGATTTTAGGCGCGGAGACCGCGCGGGAATTAAGCTTCGTTCTTTTTGAATTTTCCGTTTGAATTTCTTTTTGATCTTGCCGAGCCCCGATGGCTCTCAGAACGTTGGACTTTCTTTTTGGAACGTGTGCTTTTCGTTTTCTTTTGCATTAGATAGGAATTTAGGAATTTGAGAATTTTGGAATTTAGGATTTTTTTTTTGCTGCGAAGCACTTTTTGCCTGCCCGCTTCTTTTTGCGGCTGCAACGGAGTTCTGATTAGTTGGCGACCTTAATTTTGTGTGTAACCGTAATTTTGGGCGGGCGCCATTGTAACTGTATCTTTCTTCTTGATCTTTGTCTTTCCCACCCTCCCTTTCTCCCTTTTTGTCTTGCCGTGTCTAAGAGTAGCCCGCGGCCTGCATGCTCGGATCGATGCGTGGAGAGTGGCTACGTCCCCCACGCCGCGATCTGGCCATGCAGAACGTAGGCGCTCCATCCCTTGCTCTCCCTTCTAAGTCCTTGTAATTCCATGTTCTTCGCGCATGCATGCACGCTATAAATTCTAGCAGCGCGATTAGATATCTCTCTTAACCAGTGGTTGGAAGCTCGGGGTAGCGCGATCAGTGAGGGTCGGCTCACGAGCGAAGTAAGGGGTAAGTGAAGTAGGAGACGGGCGACCCGACGAGCTGGTGCCGAATGCGCGGGGTTGACGCGTGGGGCTACGACAGACTGTAGTGCGCGGGCGAGCCTGACGGGTGAAGGAGGACTAAGCGGGGTGACAGTTTCGTAGGTTGGTGCGTGACGACAGACGGTCTGCATAGGAGAGATAGAGAGAGGAAGAGAGAGCTGAGGATGATGGGAGTGGATTTGCAACTTTTCTTTGTCTTGTCTCCCTCTTTACATTTGTATATAAATTTTGATCTCGGCTCGGGGCAGCTCGCCCGTTCTCTTTTGTTTGCAGAATCCTAGCCTCAACTTCAGCCCACACTTGTTTTGTGATTGACCTTGATCTTGGTTATTGTGTGTTGTGCCAAATGAATGGATGAATGATATGGTTGTCGCTTCTCTTGTCTGGTCATTATCATTGCTTCTGATGTTGATTGCGATGTCTGATGTATAATGACACTTTGCATACTCGGGAATGGATGCTTGCGGATCACTGAGTGATTAGATGCTTGGGTAGTTGCCCGTGGTCCGTGACGATTTGGGATGAGGAATTAGACTCTCGTTTTTGCGCTTTTACGGAAACAAGCGAATACCTCGAGGGATACGTGTACGTGCGATCTGATCTGCGCAGCCACATGTATCCACGCGCGGTGATTCGCGACCATTAACAAAACCGATAGGCGGGAATTCTCCTCCTTGCACGCACCTAAACGGATAGGAACTTCCGATATCGCATCGAGAAATTCCCTCACAGGTTAGATGCGCGCGAAAGGCTTCCACTACGCCGTAATGACAAGATGCCGAGCTCATGGGATTCAGAGTACTTCGAACCGTGGATAATTGAAGAACTTAGGCAGAGACGACCATAATTTCCCTGCTTAACCGGAAAACCGGCTGTCCCCGGGCGTTTCACTGTGCTGTAACCAGCGACCCACGGCGCCCCGACTACCCAACTACGTATAACACACAATACTTCATATCCCCCGGACTTGTTATTATCACTACCAACTTCCCTCCCTTCCGTCGTCTCCTCCCATATCATCAGCTCACCGTGGTGCCGTGGAATTCCATCGCCCCGTATTGGCCCCTCACACCTTGTGGAAATTGTCGGCGACGCGGCAACCGACGAGCCTCTGAAACTACGAGGCCTAACCAAAGCGCGCGACGACAGACGCCACGTGTCTGCACCCGGAGAACCGACTCATCGGAACCATAACCATCCCAGCCGGGCCCCTCCCCGAACCGCCGCCACCAAGACAGACGGACCGGACGGCCTTGAATGCACCACGCATGCCATCTGCCTTATGATGCACATTGGTCGCCGTCCGATTGAGAACAACCCGCCCCTTGGTCCTATCGCATCTATGCCCTTGAACCCTTGCCGCAGGAGATCTCAGTTCTGACCTGGGACTCCACCCCCCACTTTCCCAAAAATCCTTGGCACACCCCATTTCACACTTCCAGGCCCACATCCCACTCCGATCAGGAAGTCGGGCGTCACAGCCCCTTGTCGGAGCTGAGGGTGATGGCCAAACCTAGGGATCAGCGACTCTTGTAGATTCTGTTGTAGGATGTCTGTTGTAGGAGTTGGAATCGCCCTGCTCCCTGGTATTCCACAGGGAGACACAGCCCCTTGTCAGAGCTGAGGGCGATGGCCGAACCTAGGGATCATCGAAGAAGACATCGGTCCGCCCCACAGCCGGAATCCCACCCTCCCTGCCGACGCAGAGTGCTTCCATCTCCGGACAGCGAGTACGCCTGGTAGTGCAGCCCTTCACCGACTCTTGTAGATTCTGTTGTAGGATGTCTGTAGGAGGAGGAGTTGGAATCGCCCTGCTCCCTGGTATTCCACAGGGAGACACAGCCCCTTGTCGGAGCTGAGGGCGATGGCCGAACCTAGGGATCATCGNGGAGGAGTTGGAATCGCCCTGCTCCCTGGTATTCCACAGGGAGACACAGCCCCTTGTCGGAGCTGAGGGCGATGGCCGAACCTAGGGATCATCGAAGAAGACATTGGTCCGCCCCACACCCGGAATCCCACCCTCCCTGACGACGCAGAGCGCTTCCATCTCCGGACAGCGAGTATGCCTGGTAGCGCAGCCCTTCATCGGACTGCGTCCAGCCCCTCTTGCATTAAGGCGGCCTTTGTGTCGAAACCCTGAATGTCAAAAATGGTCTGACAGCTGGGGAAAATTTCAGGGTTTCCACACTGGTGTGGAGAGGCCCTTATAGTGAGGGCTTAGTTGCACTACTCTCCATCCTCAAACATTTCGAATGCATCTGGACACGAAAGCTGTCCACTTGCATTCCGAATGTTGGTGGATGGGGAGTAGTGCAACTAGCCCCTGAGTGTCGAAAGTGTTCTGACAGCTGGCAAATACTGATGTGGCCAGGCCCTCTGGTGTGGGGCGGCCCTTATTGTCTCTATAGCATTACGCGTAACCCGTAGCAGCCACTTCCGTGCTCAAGCCTCCAACGAGGGAACATGTGGGAGCTGCACCCACCAGAAGGTGGGAGATACTGGCCAGGTGTTAGCCCGTAGCATCAGGACCGAGCTTGTGGGCAATACCGGCCAGGTGTCAGCCCGTAGCATCAGTCCAGATGCCTTCAAAATGTTGGCGGGTGGCGAGAATCGTACCTAGGCCCTATCTCAGGAAAACTACCGGCATACCATGACGGCTGCTTTCTCACCCAAAGCTCCTGGCGAGCGTTGGCTATGGTGACGAAGCAGGCGCTAAGGGCACTCACTCACACTTAGACCCTGTCGACTAAGCTCTGGCTGTGATTGCCGTCAGGTGCATCCGGTGTGGCCGTAATTGTGTTCAGATACATTTAAAAGGTGCAAGTGTGAGTATGCTCTAAGGGCCTCGCCACACCACTCTTGAAACTGCGTTTCCAAGAGTTGGACGCGTTGACACACAGCCACTTGAGAGTTGTAGCCCGAAAACTCTTTTGAGAGTTGTCAGAACCTCGTTTCAAGAGTAGCACTCGAAACTCCAAAACGCCCAGCCTGGAGCACCGCTCTTTTCAAGCAGCCTCCGAGAGCACTTGAAGGGCCTTTGATTTTTGAGAGGTGTCAGGCTGTTATCCTGACTCGATTCGGAAAAAACAAAGCTATATGACTGTCGTTTTTCATCGGTTCTCCAACACCATCGCCCTTAAATTTCGAGAGTGCTGTGTGGCGAGGGCCCCGAAGCTCTTGAAAACCCAACTCTTGAGAACGTCTGACAGCTCTTGAAAAATTTCCCCGTTTCAAGAGTGGTGTGGCGAGGCCCTAACTCTCCACCACGGGGACTCTCTACTTCCCCGGGGCTAGGTCCCACTTGCACAAATTAAGAGATACTGACCGTAGATATCAGAGATCTTTTTTTTTTTTTTTTTTTTTTGGGAGACCGAATTTTTCAGAATCAACAACTGGAAAAACCTGCCAATATTGACTGCTCTGGACTCCAGAGCTGGTTGTGAAGGCTCTTTTAACTGTCATCCACCTGTAATCACCAAACCAGCTGTCCATAATCTGCAGACTCCATAGGCCTGGAAACAGCAGCCCTCATGCAGGAAGATGCCTGAGATGCGTAGACCACCGTAGATATCAGAGATCAACGGCCGAAATCTCCTAATTTCCCCAAATGGGACCTTGCCTTTGTTCCGGCAATCAGTGCTGAGCATTCCTAGCCAAGGCGGGGGCTTGGTCCCACCTGCGCAATTTTTTATTTTTTATTTTTTTTTCCCCGCGCATTTTCGTTGTACCATTTCTCTATTTATGCGTGTCATCCATGCGCAGGGGCCATGCAATCTACTCTGTGTCGTTCCAATTTTAACGGATGTCCCGAAGGACCACATTTTGTTTGTAGGAGGCTACCACGAACAGAATGGCGGGGGNAAAATTGATGGTCCCACATTTTGTTTGTAGGAGGCTACCACGAACAGAATGGCGGGGGCGCCTAAGGACCATGGATTGACAAAATTGATGGTCCCTACCGTCTTCCTCCGAACACAACGCACCCTCATTTTGGCTGCATCTGGTCGGAATTATAGCTTCTATACATTCAATTTTAGGGTGCGTTATGTTCGGGGGAAGTCGGTAGACGATCACCAGTCTCTTTCCGTTGCTTCTTTCTATTTTGGGCATGGGGAATACAAGGCACAATCCACGTGGCCAATTGGTTGGTCGGACTGCCAAAAGTGCGGACGAGACATGGAAAAATGACACAGCGTTGTCCATCGATCTTCTCTTATGGATTCTTCTCCGGATTGCGTGCAGTACGACCCTCTGATTAATCAACGGACTGACTTCTAATCGTGTTGATGGAGGGGATATGACGTCCAGTTTTTTTTTTTTTTTTGTCATATCACCTCCATCAACACGATTAGCAGTCAGTCCACTGATCGATAGAACGGTCATGCTGCACGGAATCCGTAGCAGAAGCGATGACAGAAGATCTATGGACAACGCGGTGCCATTTTTTCCATGCGTCGTTCGCACTTTGGGGAGTCCGACCCAATTGTCCAAGTGGATTGTGCCTTGTTATTGCCTTGTGAAACGGTATTCACCAGTTCGGAGTAGCTGATGCAGATCCCAGGGCTCTATCCCTAGTCCCCACCTTACCTGTGTCAACCCGTAGAGTTGAACCTGCGACCTGTAGGACTGCCAGTGGTAGGTAGGTCATCGTAGGTTACAGGGTATAGGGGATTCGAACTGTAGACCTGTCGGGTAGAAGTCTAGAGAGTCCAGAGGGCTTAGCTGTCGACTTTCCGAATACTTACCTGAAAGGGCCAAAGTCGTAGCTGCTACAGGACCGAAAGGCCAAGTAGATGCTTCTAGAAGTGGCCTTTCGGAGTCAGCCCACTGTAGGTCAAGGCAAGTGGGCAAGTGGTGGAAATCCACCGTGCAGAGTCAGCAGTCCCAATCCAGTCAGTCCGGTCCAGTCAAGCAAGTACCACCTGGGACTGTGTGCACCGTGGGCCAGGGAAACAGGGCAGGCCGACGAGCCACAGAGGTATAAATCAAGAGGCCGCACACAGCCATTCATTCATTCCTGCGGAAGCCATGCGGAAGTGCTGTCTCAGCGGCTTGTGCGAGGAGGTCTGCAGCAGCCTGAAGTCGAAGTGGGCGAGAGTGACGAAGTGCAGCCATAGCGATAGGGTAGAGGTAGCCATCGCTGCCATAGCTGTAGTCTATAGTGAGGTGTGTGTGTTGTGTGAGTGTTCAGCATGTCGCGTGTGGGATATCCGGGGTGATCCTGTGTGTGAACAGTGAGTTGTTGGGCGTTGAGCCACCATAGCCAGTGGAAGTGAACTCTTATCTGGATACCATATCTCTGAGTTCTGTGTGGGCGCATGTCGCCAGTTTGCTGCAATGCTGTTTACATGCATGAAAGGTGTGAATGAGACGAGTCTGATTGCATTGGTATTGGAGCTGGTACCCGCTATTCCATGCGCGCCGTCGTGTGCAGGCCCTGAAGCGCCATAGCAGAGGTGGCCGCCGAGGGATAC
>BFEA01000279.1:1798772-1812053 GCA_003427395.1 Chara braunii | reverse complement strand
GAGAGAGAGAGAGAGAGAGAGAGAGAGAGAGAGAGAGAGAGAGACAGGGACAGAGACAAGGACAGAGACAGAGACAGACGGAGAGAGTGTGGATAATCGAACTGAATTTTCTTTATATGACGACATGTCGTACAGGAGACGCATGTTCGAGGAACACGCGAAAACCACAAGTGTAGTTGTGCAAGAGCTGCAAGGTTTTCGTTCGGCGAGAGTAAGCCAAGTTCGGATGCATCCGAGATGACAGGGAGAGGGAGTCGGAAGCAAACAGCAAATGAGCGCAGTAGACACAACTGTGTGTGTGTGTGTGAGTGTGTGTGTGTGTGTGTGTGTGTGAGAGAGAGAGAGAGAGAGAGAGAGAGACGAAGTTGAATTTTGAAGTCCTTTTTCGGAAATTGAGGACCAATCATACAATATTCATTTCTTTTTGAGTGCCAGCTCAATTCTGTTTGTGTCACTTTGTAGCACCAATCGGTGAGGAGGGCCAGACGGACCATCAAATGTATAAAGAGGCCCTTGTGTTGTATTTTCGGGCCATCAAAAAGCACCCAGCGCGGAGGGTCAGACGGACCATCAAATGTATAAAGAGGCCCTTGTGTTGTATTTTCGGGCCATCAAAAAGCCCCCAGCGAGGACGGCCAGACGGACCATTTAATGTATAAAGAGGCCCTTTTGTTGTATTTTCTTCTCTGTGATGCCTCACGACATTCAAAGTGAAAATGCATAGATGAGTGTAGACGACGGGGAAGGTTCGAGAGAGAGGCAAAAAAACATAGAGATAGTTGGAGCTCGGATGCATCCAAGTATGCGGGCAGAACATCACACCACACAAGACACAAAATGATGAAAGTGAGAAAGTCAATCACGAAACAGGCGCCCCAACAACGGGGACGTTTGTGAGAATCGAAAGCCAATGAGAAAGAACAATATTGTCGACGACAAACACGCCGGGGACATGACAATTTCACCCGGAGATATCCTGGCAGTGACAGCCAGTTCTGCTCTGAACCAAACCGAGAACACCCACTAATCTCTCACGGAAAAAAATGAAATGGAACAAATTTCGTCCGGAGAAGAACGAAATTTTCTTCTAAGTCAACCCTTCTACACTACATGATCAGCAAAAAGATAGACGCTTACCTACCAACATCGCAAATCGCCAAAGCTAGTCTAGCTCTGATAGAGGAGATGTGTCTATGGGAGAAACCAAAAGGTGGACGTAAACCTCTCGCCAAACAGGAAGCGAACATCAACATGAACACCCCACAACTAGCCCCGTCGTGCTGCCGAGGGACACCTTTCACGCTGACCTCGCGAGCGAAGTGGTCGAAAGTGCGACTATCACCGGCGGCACCTGCCACCGTGTTCAAAAATTTAACAGATCTATCTAAAAGTGCAGAGTAGAAGTTATCTTTGGATGACGAACACGAGAAAGAATCATAGATTTCCAAAACACGTCTAGAGAAGTCAATGGCCAAAAGGCTCCAATGTTCGTTGTCCTTGTGCACTGGTGCCAAGACGAGGTCATGAGACAGGAGGTCCACATCTTTAGCCCATCTGCTAACAGCTGCCGAACCTCGCAGAAGCAGTGTAGAGGCGAAGAAAGAGTTAAAGGTGTACGTCTTCTTGGTAGCAGCAGTCCGACCGCAGTCGTCCAGTAGCATCGCCATGTAGAAATTGACGACCTCATCGTTGAGCTCCCCGGATCCATCCACAAGTGCGACGATGTCCTTGATGGATACCTGTAAATTGTACGACGGCAAACGCTCGACGATGATAGTGAGCGGCAACCGGGAGCAGATAACGTCTTCAAGGATTGCTCTTCCATCTCGAGGAAAACCCTGTTCAACAAACACCCGCAGCATACAGCAAGCACAAAGGATGGGGCATTATGAGAAAATGTCGTCCTAGCGGCCATGGTCCGACGAACCGCTACTCTGTGGCCCGAAAAGTTCACGCATAACGTCACCCCTACTTCTGGACCTTCCACACACTATTGATTCTAAACTAGCACTGTCCTTCTTTGTATCCCTGCAAGCCTCGAGAAGGAATTCCTTGCAGTCTTTTTTGGCAACACCCGCTGCCTCGGCAACGAGTCTAGCGCGAGGGCCCAATACGGGCACGACAACCCTTTTGGGAGGGCCCCGAGGTTTAGTGTCCCCAGGAAACGAATCAGTGACATTGCGACGACCAGTGCCTCCCGCAACCAGGACTGACAACCTTGCGAGGGCAGGCGGCTTCTGCAACACGTGTGTTTGTCCACGAGCTTGTCGACCTGTACAAGAAATAGCCACCCAGACAGTTCAGTAGGAGATCAACAACACAACTGCGCAAGAGCAACCAAACAAACAGCACCTCACGAAGCACATTGTCACAATCCAGTTGGCGGCCGCCTACACACCTCCCTGAAATCGACGAAGCAAACAACACGTCACGAACGGGCTGACGAGCGGGAAGCAAGCAGAGGAAGACAGTGCTTACCAGGCTTAGCTTCCACGTCACCAGAGCCCACCGATGGCAGTCCCAGCACGATTGGCGCCCCCGTGCGCGTCGACGCGGCGACGACGTGCTCCAAACTCACAGGGAAACTTGACAGGTTCGAGATGTCGGCGTCGATGACCGGAGACGGCATGAATTCATCCCCATCCCGATGGCGAAAATCCTCCACGTCAGCGACGCGCAATTTTAGTCTGTCCGTCTCCGGACAAAGAGCGTCGACGTCCACAACATTGACAGGTTGGGTTTCCTCCATCGCCACTGTGTCGTATTGTGTTGTCCTCAAGGTCCCATGGATGTCCAACAACACCTCTCCCCCCCTTAACTTCTTGTCCTCGTACGCTGTGTCTTTATCGTCGTCACTCAAATAGAGAAATCTATCTCCAACAGCGTCAGAGGACTTCTTCAGAACGTCCTCTCCTATCGCCTCGTCGTGAAGGCCGGAGTACAAGAGGTCGTCGTATGCCGGCTGAATTGGTTGCTCCATCCCCACGTCGCCGAGTGTCGGATCAATCCGGTCGTCGGCGGAATTGTCCTTGTCCAAAGTTGTCAGAAGTCGACAACCGTCAAGTCCTTCGTCTGTATGTCTCAGATGAATCCGAATTACGGTCGTCTGCAAACCTGCATCAGGGAGGGACATGCTCACAGGGCCCTGGTTCGGATTCATCCGAGCCCCCGCAGTTTCCAATGACGACGACGTGTCCGCTTTCATCGGAGAGTCGCTTAAGACTGCTAACTCAGCGCGTACTGTCACTAGGCATTCGGCTCCGAGTGTGTGGGGCTCGACATTGAAACTGGTCGATAACTCACCCTCAGTTGGACAGTCTGCCTGCAGCTCCTTGTGGACTTCCGTGCACATCATTACGGCGTCCTGACATCGGTCGTCTGTCATGGCGGACACGTCCTCCTGGTTCGGATGAATCCGAATTTCGCCGCCAGGGTTTTCGGAGACCCGGACCACCCGTTCGAGTTCTGCAGACCGCTGTGCTCTCTCAACGGTACTGGCTTCCCGGTTCGGATGAATCCGAACTTCCTTTTGAGGCGAAACCGAACATGGTTGGAACTTGTCGCTGCCGGATCCCTGGTATGTTGTCGTCTCGCTTCCCGGAAGGCACTGAGTTCCAAACGACAATGTCGTCTCCGAGGTTCGGATAGATCCGAAATAATCCGCCAACCGTTTTTGGAGCTGAGCGAAGCAAGTTCCATTCTTTGCTACAACTGCCCTGCCAACAGCATCGGTATACTGTGTTGCGCTGGTGGAGCTAATCACAGGGTCCTGCTCACCAGGCCGCGTAATCCACCCAGGCCTGAAATCGTTCCCCGTCTGCATTGAGGTGCTGCCTGTCACCGCCAGAACCCCACCGTCCTCGTCGCGGTCGACATCGGACCCCTGCCCGTCTCCTGTGTGATGCTTTGTCTTCTCTCCGCTACGAGGCTTTTTCTTCTCCCGGCTGCCCTTTTTCCCCTCTCCGCCGCCTGCGTGCCCCAGAGACCGCTGTTTCGTTGAATGCTGTTCACTTCCACCTCCGGTACCTCGTTGCCAGCCGCCTTCACCATCCCCTTCGTCGTCCTTTCCGCGAGACTTGCGCTTCACAACTCCTGCCGGCGGGGTGACCGCAGGCAACTCCCAACTCACTTGGTTATTTGACGGGCTTGACGCAAGGGCGTAGAACGCGGAGGATACTTCCAGCCAATTATTTGACTGCAATAAATCGAACAACGTTTCCCCGTATGCGCGCAGAGCAGGGTCGTCCTTACTTCGTCGATTGACCTTACTTAATCTCTCCAATACAGCATCGTAGGCGCGAGATTTGAATGTATCGAGGTCCCAACGATCGTCATATATCCACCCTCCACTTACGTCCCTCACAGCCACTGCCCAGTCGCCGTCGAGAAGGACTGGCTGGAAATGGTCTGGGTGCCACACGATATCATGGCCCCAATCTTCGGCTGTGGAGAAGGTGTGTTTGTCGCCCATGTGGAAGGGAGTCGAATGAGCCGTGAGATGCGGATGGTCCGGAGGAACTGGATGGCCGGGTCGAAGACGTTCGGGCTGCGGTGTGAGACGAATAGGCTCCCCCGGCGAACTCCTCAGACGGGACAACCCACCCCTCTTGACAGGCACTGAGGAGGACACAGGCGTGGGACCGCCCGAGGTGGGTGTAGCGAAAGGTGTCCTCGGTTTGCATACTGACGGCGACTCAGAAACTTGGGCATGAAGATGGCCAATTGCCCGTCCAAATCGAAGAGGTCGTCCTCAACGCTCTCCTCCTGCTCAGTCTCGATATTGAAGTCGTCCTCCTCACCGAATGCCAGCTTGTACTTATCCAAAGTGAAGTCGGCCGGATCGACAACATCCTCGTTAAAAAAAACATATTCCAGCCTCTTAATGAAACTCACAGCACCGGCCCGACTCGCTCCGTGGTAGCCCTGGAGGACCGCAATGGGGACTTCCTTCCGCACCACATACTGCGGGTCAAATTTGGTTGTTTGTCGTAAAGGAAGGAGTAGACCTGGCGTCTTTTCTTCGGAGTCAACTTGAAGAACATGTCCTTGTTCGGGTCATAAACGGGCTCGACCACGACATGGTGAAAATCGCATGGGTAAGCCTCGGACAACACTTCATGGGTGATATATTGCACGGTGTATTCGAGCTGCGTTGTGTCCCCATCCATGGCCAAGACTTGCCTTCTCTGCTGAAGCAGACTCCATACCACCTGCGCGTGCGGCTTGCCCAAGAACAGCACGGCATCCGCCACACCACAGAAGAAAAGAAGCTGATTGCATAACTGATTCGGATTCCGCTCGCCGTCCTTGTACAGAGCCCCCTTCTGGGTGAGGTTTCCGATGTCCGCAAAAGTCAAGGACTTGAAAGACTTCTCCTCCACATCCGTGGGTGTCACTTTCTGTTTCCTCCGGAGAGCGGCGTCGTCGTCTTCAGCAACAGATCCCTCATACACCGGGTGAGTCAGTAGCCGAGGATCCTCGAAAAGGATGTGCATCACATCCGACTCCTCCCAGACGCTGTTTCCGAACTGATGCGTCTTCTTCGATGCCGTCTTCCGAACCCACTTCCCCGTGTAGCATCGGGTAGCCCCAAACGCAGACAAAGATGTCATGAAGGAGAGGTTCCACGGGCAGGGAACGAATACCACCAATGTCCAGTAGTCCTGACAAACGAAGCCCAACAACTTACTCAGAGACGCGAATGCCCCAGGGTCCCATTGCGCACGGTCCACAGTTCCACACAAGTCGAGCACGCAAGTGTGGGAGTGTAGCTGATGCCCTAGTTTTCCTAGCGCCTCCTTATGATCTATGGCACTCAATGGGTCGATGTTAAATTGGGCCAGCGTCGTCAAGGCGCTTGTCCTCGTCCACATAATGTTGATGCATTCATCAACGCCCTGAGTTTTTTTTTTGCCTTTGGCGCGATCTCCAGTGATCACCGAAAGGACGACACGCTTCCACTCCGCCGGGAAATGCTGGTCATTGACGAGGGCCGCCGTTCTCTTGATATTGTTGTCGTGCTGACACCCGAGAAAATGAGGGCACTTGTTGATGTACGTGGTGTCCGTGAAAAATTTCCTGCTCTCGTTCCAAAGCTTGTCGTCGAGACCTTTGTCCTTGAACTCTTCCAACAGTTGCTTCTTGGACCTGAAGAACGTGGAGTTGGCATTCCACTCCCGCTTATCCATTTCCTCGTACTCGAACTCCACGTAGTGCCACAGCCTCAGCATAATCCGGTCCATTTTTATTATGTCGATCATCTCCTTGACAATGAACTTCCCCTGCTCCGCCAACTTCTTGCTACTCGTTTGAACCCACACGACGTTAAGGTTCAAGACGCCGTTCAACAGCCTTTTCTTCTCGCGGTCTGTCAAGTCCACCAATTCCTTCCAGGAGTGGACATCCGGCTCAGGAACTTGGACGTAGAAAGTTTTCTCCTCCGCGCCTTTCTTTGGCTTCCCCGTTCCCTTTTTCATTGACGGGTCGTCCACCTTCACGTACCAGACGTGTTTCTTCAGCCCCTGGCTGTCAGTCACAGTGGAGAGTCCTGGCTTGGCCACCTCCTCATGGGTGGGTGGCTTTTCAGTCCAACGCTGGCAGTCGGAAGCAAGGAGTTTCCCTTTCGACCACTCCTCATACAACTTCTCCCCCAAAGCAAAGACGGAGTCATCTGCCATGGTCAGCGGGAGGTAGTATCGAAGTTTCTCAGCCCATTCCTTTCTTTTCTTTTCTTCCGTTGACAGGTTCCACAAAGGCGTGTACGGTGTCTTCTTCATAGCCAACGCCATGAACTGCACCCACTTTCGCACCTTGTCCTTTTTCTTCGACGCATTGCCGAGCACCATACGTGGTTTGCCCTTAATTTCCCAGATATTGCGAATGTCCCGCATAGACAAAACCGGCAAGCACGGTGGATTCTTCTTGTCTTTCATGTTGTCTTCGCAGCTGACATGGGCGTACCCGTCGAACTCGTCGTCTGGGAAGTAGATCGGTCTGAACGGCCATTTACAGAAGTTGTAGTACTCAAACACGGGTTGGTCTTTCACCTTCATCGCCACCCTCGCGTTATGCTGTCCACACACAGGATAATACCAGTATTTCTCCGGCTGTGAGTTGTCGAAGTCAGCAGGCAGCACGCGCACAACAGGCTCGCCGTTCTCTAGAGGCGCGACGATCGGAGCGAGAACGAAAGTGGGCTTTGTGTATCTCATGTCTTTACATTCGTAGCAGTCGATCATAGCCGACGCGATGGTATCAACGAGGAACTCGTCCATGGATCAGTGGTTGTACGCGTCTTCCCAGTCTGGAAGAGCCATTATCCTTTCGGGATGGATGTGCAACACGACGTCCCTCTGCACCCCTGTCTTCATCTCGAGGAAGAACGCATTGTCGAGGTTAAAGGCGTTGAGGTTAATCTCCACGTCGTCATCCCCCTCCCCGCTATCGCCCTCATCTGCTTTCTTCCCCCTCGATGATTTCGACCGTTTCCCGGAAGACTCACCGGTTCTTCGCCGTGTCGACGAGTCTTTTGGCGTTTCATCCCCACCTCCAACCCTTTTCCTGTTCTCAACGGAACCGCCCTCCCGTGTTGTTGGCGTCCGAGCACTCCCTCCTACCTTTCTCTGCCTTTTCAGAGCACCTACTCCCTCTCGCTCTTCCTCATCCAGCAAGTTGCGCTTGCCTCCCGACTGAGTCTTTTCAGCCAATCTCTCACGAAACAGCCCCTGCTCGGATACCTCCTCCTCACCGGCGACGTTCCCACTTGCTTCTCGTTCCTGGCTCAACTTAGTCTGCTATTGCGCAGGCGCAGGCCGGGCCCGGCGAGTCGTCTCATCTGACCCACGCACCTCTCGAACCTGCGGACCACCTGCGCGATCTCCAGGCGAAACCTCGTCCACCTGCATGCCATGAATGAACGTACCGATCCTTTTGACCAGACCACGAGGAGTCGTTGATTCTGAGCCCTGTCGCAGCCGTTCACCATCGCCGCCTCCACGTGGCGTCGACTCATCAAGCAAACCTTGGCGGCGAGATCCATGCAAGCCTGGTTTCAAGGGAGCACGCGGATGGTCGTCCTCTGAGTCGTCTCACATGCCCACCTCTTGATCAGGAGGCGTAGCTGGCAGGCCACCCTGACCTCCCATCCCCCTTTCAGAGCACTCTCCTCCCGTGAACCCAACAGGACCACTGATCGATGTCCCAGGTCTGACGTCCACGGCACTGACAGAGGTACCAGATCTCGCCCAGACCTCGAGGAAGTCTGTCACATGAATGGCCTCGCCATGCCCCGGCGCTAGCGAGACAAAGCTTGGCAAAGACATCGCACGCCGGCCGTACCCACCGAACATCCTCCTGGCAACCTTGCACCCTTTGCGATGTCGTCGACGGAACCATCACTTCTGTAATGCTTCTTCAACGTAAACTTGAAATTGTATTCGCCATCGTCGACCCACTGGACGATGGACCCTGCGAGACGCGTTCTGTCGGCGAGAATGGCGACGAACAAGAGCGGCCCGCACGGTGGTTGTAACGGGTCGGAGCCGTCCTGGCTCGCCCAGTCCAAATACCTGACACGTTTGCTGTAGTCGCACCACAAGTTTTGAGCCCGTCGTTCTTCCTCCCCACCGCCACCTCCCCGACTCGTTTCCCTTGCCGGCGACGACGTCGTCCGTCGACGCTCCACTCCATGTGGGGCAGAACCACCAGCGGAGCAGCTTCGTCCGTGTGTAGCCAATCCCTCAAACACACGGAGGAAATGAACCCACATGCACTCAGAACAGTCAGCACGTCCCAACATCAACCACAACCCACAACACGTATTATGTTATCGGTCACCCGGACCCCAAAAGAACGAAGTTCCGTCATAGATAGACGACAGTGGTCCACACGCCTGCACGTTTCGGATGAATCCGAGGCATCGTGAGCCATCCTCGTCACACTGCCCTTAAGAGAACAAATGGTCGAAAACGAAGACCGCAGGATAGATCGGATACATCCGAAGCAGGCGCAGTCGAAAAACCGACATCGCATAGGCACCTGCACCGGGAAAAGCAATACCTCGCAAGAAGGCACTAGAACGCTGATACAGCAGACGAAGACGTGCACCCCGTGGTGATACGGTGTCATCCGAAGTCGACAAGCGGATTGTAAAGTTCGCCGTCGTAGTTCGGATGCATCCGAGCTCCAAAGCGGTGTGGACCACCCCCTTTCGGCCCGGACCAAACCGAACTCGAGTTTTCTTGTCCTTCTGAGTCAGCTACGGTTGTGACTCGGATGCATCCGAATTCGAACAGCGCGGTCCAGAGACGGTCGTCCACAAGAGGTCGCCATCTACAACACGTGTTTTCGTCATCGACCTGTGAGCACTGGGTAAGCCCTATCCTGCCGTAGGTTTGGTTAGGTTGAACCTGAACTTCGCAAATGTGGCTCGGATTAATCCGAGACGGGGACCGGCGGATGGACCCCACGGTCTGTTGACGCCCATCCAGCAATCCACGGCAATCGCGAGGAGGTCCGGTGTGTGGTGGAGCGACAACAAACCGAGGCGCCTCGGCGAAGTCGGATTAATCCGAACCACACCGATGGCTTTTTCGGATTTACCACATGCGCAGAGGGTATTGACGACGTCGCACGGTCTGATAAACTTGTACGACGAAAGCACACGGTGTCGACGCAGCCTGTCGTGGTCGCACGTATCGGGACAGCCCCTGTCGAAATCGGATAAATCTGAGCGACACCCGTCTTAAACACTCAAGGATGAAGACACACCGTGCGACTTCGTCGTTGAGTGTTTAAGACGGGTGTGGCTCGGATTTATCCGATTTCGACAGGGGTTGTCCCGATACATGCGACCACGACAGGCTGTGCCGACACCGTGTGCTTTCGTTGTACAAGTTTATCAGACCGTGCGACGTCGTCAATACCCTATGCGCATGTGGTAAATCCGAAAAAGCCATCGGTGTGGTTCGGATTAATCCGACTTCGCCGAGGCGCTTCGGTTTGTTGTCGCCACACCACACACCGGACCTCCCCACGATTGCCGTAGTGTGTCATTATAATCTGTGCGTCATCACGGGGGATGTCGTCGTCCTCGTGAGTTTTAGTTGGTTGTTGCTCGCCCAATTCAAACAACAGACATGTTTGCTGTAGTCGCAGCACAAGTTTCGAGCTCGTATTTCTTCCGCCCGAGCGTCACCATCTTGACTCGTTTTAGTTGCATGAATCCGAGGCATCGTTAACCCTCGTCATSAGACTGCCCTTCGTAGAGCGAATGGTCGAAGACGAAGACAGCGGGGTAGTTCGGACACATCCGAACCGGGCAGACTCGAAAGACCGACGTTGTGACTCGGATGCATCCGAATTAGCACAATGCGAGACAGAAACGACCGACCACAAGAGGAGGCCATCGGCATGGTGTGTTTTCCTCAATGACCTGTGAGCATAGGGTGGACCCTATCCTGTCGGAGGTGTGGTTCGGATTAATCCGAGACGGGGACCGGTGGATAGACGGCACGGTCTGTTGACAGCGTGTGATTTCGTCGTTCACGTTTATCAAAACTTTCGACGTCGTAAATACCGTCTGAGCATGTGACAAATCCAAATTCGTCGTCGGTGTGGTTCGGATTAATCCGAACCTCGCCGAGGTGCCTCGGTTAGTGGTCGCACCGTGAGTTTTAGTGGGTTGTGGCTCGGATGCAACCGAAATTAACAAGGGTGGCTCGGATACATTAGTTGTTGCGCCACCACAAGATGGTATGGGCAGGGTGGGCTGTCGTCCTCCTGGTTGGTCAGACATGTCGCCGTCGACAATACCCTATGAGCATCTGATGGCTCCGTGTCCTGTCCTGTGTCCACGTCAACGGAAGGGTTCCTCGCGGCGTTCGGCTGACGCGAGGTTTTATAGGGTTTAAAGATTTGAATACACGTTCGCCTCCTGTGTCTTCGAATCTCTCATGGCAGTCTTCGGATTACTGATCTGTGATTGCACTCAGAGGGGACCAACCTAAGATCGGTTGAACGACTGTCTGCGATACACAGTCTCCCTTCCGTGTCTATGCGTGTTTTCTGCCTTTCTCCAATCTTTGTGTATCGCATAGACACGGAAGGGAGACTAAGATCGCTAGAGACGTCGACAAGGAGAGGATGCGCAGCGAGAGAGCCTGTCTTTATCTCTCTGTCTCTCCATGTGCAGATCCTGCGGATGGTGTTGTTCATTTCGAAATTCGCAATGTGACCCATTAATAAAACGACACAAAAGAAATATAAGAAAAAATTGTTCGTGTCGGCGAGAGGAAGAGTGACGAAAAATGTGAAAAATTCGACGAATGTGGAGGACAATTTACGAATACAGAACCAAACGCCGAGCCAATTCCACGCCGCGACTTACGTGGAAAACGAATAAACAAACCGAGCGCAATAAACATTAATTCGGCGAGAAGAAAGTCCATGTGCAATCCAGAAGAGACACGATTCGTGAGAAACCATGTTCTCGTGTTCGAGAACATACGACTAAAATCCTTATATCGCAGTTCGTAAGAGGGACGACAAATTGACGACAAGCGAGTAACACTTCAAGAAAACATCTAAAGTGACGACACAATCTCGAAGGGCGTGTCACAACATTCTCGGGCTACATTCACGGGTCCCGTTTTGTTGGTGATCACTCGCCCCGATCAGATGGCACACTCACACGTCCACGTGTCATCTCCTGAACATGCGTGGCCACGCTGATGGATGCAGGGCTCTATTCGACAACATTCCGTTGTCGCATAGAGCTTCGCATCCATCAGCGTGGCCACGCTTGTTCAGGACGTGACACGTGGACGTCTGAGTGTGCCATCTGATAGGGGCAAGGGATCACCAATGAAACGCATGCATTCTTGCTCCCGAAACTCCTTCATCTCGCCCCGATCAGATGGCACACTCACACGTTCACATGTCAAGTCCTGAACATGCGTGGCCACGCTGATAGGTGCGGGGCTCAATTGGACAACATCCTGCTGCCGCATAGAGCCTCGCATCCATCAGCGTGCACACGCTTGTTCAGGAACTGACACGTGGACGTTTGAGTGTGCCATCTGATCAGGGCGAGTGGTCGCCAATGGAACGAGATCCGCGGACGCACCCCGAGGTGAGTTCGGGAAAGAAATTGGCCAACGCATAAGACGAACGAAATAGAGGCGCTGAATACAAACTATCGACGGGGACCAAGATGGTAGTTGAACACAACGGCACACACATCCACGTGTCAAGTCGTGATCATGCGTGGCCACGCTGATGGGTGCGGGGTTCTATTCGACAACATTCTGTTGCCGCATAAAGCCCCGCATCCATCAGCGTGCCCACGCTAGTTCAGGACCTAACACGTGGACGTGTGAGTGTGCCATCTGATCGGGGCGAGTGGTCGCGAATGGAACAAGATCCGCAAACGCACCCCGAGGCAAGTTCGGGAAAGAAACAGGCCAACGCATAAGCCGAACGAAACAGAGGCACTCAAGAGAAACTAACGACGGGGACGAAGATGGTAGTTGAACACGACAGCACACATGTCCACGTGTCAAGTCCTGATCATGTGTGGCCACGCTGATGGGTGCGGGGCTCTATTCGACAACATTTTGTTGCCGCATAGAGCCCCGCATCCATCAGCGTGCCCACGCTTCTTCAGGACCTGCCGCGTGGACGTGTGAGTGTGCCATCTGATCGGGGCGAGTGGTCGCCAATGGAACTAGATTCGCGAAAGCAGGCCGGCGCAAAAGACGAACGATATAGAGACACTGATAGAAAACCAATGACCAGGACGATGATTGTGGTGGAACACGACGCTATTGATTCTGTCTTGTTCGTTTGACTGCGCTTGTCAGTTACGTTCGCAAACTTTGTGCGAACGACACAGACAAGCGTTGTAAAATGAACGAGATAAAAGACAGAAAGAGAGATAAATAGATAGCGATAGAGAGCGCGACAGAGAGGCAATTTCCGCCTTCATCACACGGCCCATCCAAACGTCACGATCAAATGGCCCCGAACGTCACCTCAATCACACATTAGACTTACGGAGAGAAATCCCTGTTGGATCACACGACACTGCTCATTCGCGGCGACTGAACCCAATGTAATCACCACCGCGCGAATCCCGACTACAGATCGAGTACATGTGTGGGCATTCTTACGGTCTACGCAAACCCATCATGGCAGGACTTTTCAGGTCGGTGGAGATGGCGAGAGAAAGAGAGACTGAGAGAGAGAGAGAGAGGGAGGGAGAGAGAGAGAGAGGGAGAGAGA
>BFEA01000279.1:1775926-1798380 GCA_003427395.1 Chara braunii | reverse complement strand
AGAGAGAGAGAGAGAGAGAGAGAGAGAGAGAGAGAGAGAGAGAGAGAGAGAGAGAGAGAGAGAGAGAGAGAGAGAAAGAGAGAGTGACAGAGCCAAATAGAGAGAGAGAGAGGGGGGGTGAGACAGAGAGACACCTTTTCCTTCCTTTCCTTGATTTACAATTGTTGTTGGAAACAATGGCCCCGGCGACTTGGTTGATGATCTCAAACCGCAATACGACGACATGTGTCGCGACGCGCGAAAAGGGAGGAGCCGACGCGTCAGAGGGCAAAACCGCGAATGGAGACGTGGGAGATTGCGACGCGAAGGAGATGGCGAGGCGAGCGATATGGCGACGTGGGAGAGAGAGAGAAGCGAGGTAGACGACGGGGGAGACGGCGACGAGATGGCTGTGTCGCTGGCAAGCGCGGGCGACGGGCATTTTCGGCCGTGAGGGTTGGCGACACCTGCGATTGCCTGCTGCTTCGGACGATTGCAATCCCACCTGCAAATTCGCGAAATGGCGCCACCGTCATTCGAATGGCGGATACATCCGCGCGGGGCCCAAAAAACGAAAGTGGGCGGGAAAAGTCACGCTGGATGATGCGTGGAACCGTCGATATCACGGTAAAATCCGCGCAGGGCCCGATAATCAAAAGTGGGAGGGAAAATTTGCGCCAGATGATGCGTTGGAGCCGTCGATAGCACGGTGAGAAAAGGCCAGTCCTCTCGAAATCACGGCCCGCCCTCCCGCGACGGTTTCGGATCGGGCGATTTCGTGAGGACGGTCCGTCAAAAAAGGGACCGCCTGATGTCACAGCCCCCGACGCGGCAGTCCGCCGTTACTGACCCTTCGGTGGGCAGCTGAAGGGCCCCTCAAGCCCCACTCACTGCACTTACTCTTCTCCTGTCGGGCACCAAACAAACGGGGGTGGCTGTCACACCTTCCATTCGCTGGTGTCATTTCTTCCGTGTGCTGCCTTTGCGACGCGTCCGCCATCGCTCGAAGTCGCCGGCATCATATCGCAGGCCCCTTGCGCATCCAGACCCTCGTTCTTCCAGCAATCGTCGATAGCGGGGGGCGCTAACGAAAACGTCACGCGACTGTAGACCTTGCGCGTCGTCCCGTTTGCGCTGTGCTCTTCTTGTGTCGGCTAGAGGCATTTGTCGACTCGCAGGTCAGTAAGAAGCCCATCTCCCTGCTCGACCCTTTCACCATTTCAAGCCCCCACCTCTTCCCGTTGCCCTTCCGCTCCTTCGACCGTGCAAGTCTTGTTCTCTGCCACCACCTGCTCCGCCAATCACGCGCGCACGATCTTGAGTGCACGACGCCCACCGATCAAAACCACGGAAGACCCCATGCAGTGACAGACGCTGACGTCATTATCTTGCACATGACGTCAGCGACAGGCAATGGCCGCGGCTTTCACAGTCATCACCCTCGAGTCTTGGCGGCCCTTAACATCGCTTGTTGACGTCCTCAACATCGCTTGTTGGCGTCTTCAACATCGCCCTCGAGTCTTGGTGCCCTCCGACGACCAGATCTGACGCGTGGAGAAAGTCGCATCGCCCGCGAGTCTTGGCGTCCTCAACATCGCTTGTTGGTACACTTTCTTGGACCCTGGCTCGCGGGTCGTCTTCCCCCTGTCTACTTAGGATATCGCAATGCAGTCGGTCGTGCGAGTCTTCTTCTACATCACCGCCTGCTCCGTCAATCACGCACGAGTCGACATGCGCGCGATCTTGAGTCCACGATGTCCGCAGCTCACAACCACGAAAGTTCCCTTTCAGTGACACACGCTGACGTCACCATCTTGCGTATGACGTCTGGAATTCAAAATGGCTTGCGGCTTTCGCAATCAAGATTGTCAGACGCCTCCGACGACTGCATCTGACGCGTGGACGAAGTTTCATCGCCGTTGCTCCCTGGCATCCTCAAGATTTTGATATGTGATCACCGCTGCGATAACACGTCATTCGACAGACGTCAACACCGGAGACGTCATCTGAAAAACGCGTGTCGATCGACTTTCAGATCCCGTCCATCCATCTCCGGTGTTGACGTCTATCGGATGATCTGTTATCGCAGCGCTGATCACATCATCTCATGTCCCCGATAGCTGGAAGCCTCACGACAAACGCGCACCTTCAACAGGAATAGCCCGTGTCGCACGCACAGCCAACAGTGGCAAAGCCACCCATCCACAACGTTTAGCGACGACCCGTTGCGCACAACGGATACCCATGGCGAATCCAAAACATCCCAGATTACCGCCGATCCCGCGACATCCCACCGCCAAGGGCCAACTTCGAGCTCATTTCTGATCGACTCAGTGATTGAACATGTCTATCGCGGTTGTGGACGACATCAGGATCTTTTTCTTGTTGTCTTGAACGTTCCCTGCCTCATCACCCGTTCTCACACACGCAGCTAGCAATGAGGAACCGCCATGCAGCCGGGCGCGAGACGTCGGACACGCATCAGCAACATTTTGGATATGGAACTAGCGCTTACAAGTTCCGTCACGCCCACAGGAAAACGTCACAGCACCGCCGCCTGTGCGGCAGCCCGTCCCCTCGCCACGATTCGTTTTGGGCGAACTCTGACGTGGACAATCCTCGCGACGATTACAGTCTCAAAATCTGAGCTGAATGAACGCACCAATGACCTCATGGAACGATAAGCTCTTTATCCACGCCGATCACATTTTGATTCCAATTAATCGCAGCCTCGTTTTCCAGAGCAGCTTAGGGAGGCGTGCGCGGGATTGCAGCGGGGGTGAGAGAGTGTTGTTCGTGCCACTTGTTCCGGATGGAGTTCGGATTCATCCGAGCTCGGGATGAAGGCAATAGTAGATGTCATTTGCGATGCCAGTGGTTGGATGACTATGCCCCCCTTACATCCGACCCATTGTTTTCACGCAACGTCCCCCCATCCAGAGTTTTGAGGCGACCCCCTGTCCATGATAACCCGCCACTCATGACTTTTGTCGGTGTTCTTTGTCTCCCACGAGGGGTTATGCAATTCTCAGGCTGGACGTTTTTGTTCGCCTCACCATGGAACGTGTGATGTAGTTCGGATGAATCCGAACCACAACCCTTGGCTCGTGGGAAGTCTCAACGGGAACCGCATCCCTCTGATGTCTCAGGGGAAGGGACAACGACGCCACAGGGGATCGCTTTCGAAGTAAACATCTCCACAAATCATGACTCCGACAGCTCCCCATCTGCTTTTGCCTTCGTTTGTAGCTCGGATGAATCCGAACCACAACCACAGACGAATGAAGGATGGCAGTCGTGGCTTTTGTTAGTGTTCCCCACACGCCGCATTGGGTAGTGCAACACTCACAGAGGACTTATTAGGTCCGCGTCACTCCTAAACATGTGATGTAGCTCGGATCAATCCGAACCACATCCCTCATCGCATCGGGAGTCCCGAGGTGAGTATCACGCCCAGTGACGGAAGGTCTCATCGGGAAAGGAAAATGGCGGCACACGCCACGCGTCCTGAATGCAACATACAATAACCGAAGGTGGGCACTCTTGGCATTTGTTGTTGATTTTTCCTTCCGAGTGGCGAAATGTGAACATTTTGCAGGACGTCTGGGTACCGCCTGACTGAAACCGTATGTTGTGGTCCAGATTAATCCGAACCTCATAGCTCGACAGCAGTAGAGTCTGATTTGCCTGCCACATCGCGCACGCGGGTCTCATGAATCGGGGATGGCACTCTTGGCTTTTGTCTGAGATGTTTTTTTGCACATGGGGTAGTAATGCAAACATCCCAAAGGACGTGTTGCTTCCTACTGGCTCCGCCTTCGATTCCAGGGGTGTCTCATCCTTCTGCCACATCCCTCCGAGTGAGGCGAGGTCGCTGGGCGGTGGCTCGGATTAATCCGAGCCACAGATGGTCGCACGACATCCCATTTAATATCTATCTTTCCGGGGCGGTTGCTCGGATTGATCCGAACCACGGATTGGTAGGCTTGGATGAGCTTCTGTCTAGGACTTTTGTTGGCGGGTGGCTCGGATTGATCCGAACCTCGGATCCGAGGCGGGGCGGTAGGCTTGGATGAGCTTCTGTCGTGCACTTCTGTTCAACTCGTATTCAGAATGACCGTGGTAGGTAGAGTTTGTGCTTTCATGGCTCTGCGAAAAGTACTTGTTATGTCGACTGTGCGAAACGTCTTCTGTAGATGAGTCGGTGTAATGTGGTTGTCCGGCGTCAGTGTGCTGTCCCATTCGTCCCCCAGAAATACAGAAACGGATGTTTTGCACACGGCGGCGAGGGTCGTCCGATTGTTCTGTCCGTCTCAATGTGCTTTACGGCGTGGGTTTTGATAATTTTAGGAAATCCCGCATGTGCTCTGGAACGGGTCCCTGCATGACTTTTAGAAAACACTCCATTGGCTTGGTGAACTTCTGATTGATGACCTTCTGTAAGGGCTTTGCAATGCGATGTGGAAAGATCTATTTTTTGGACGATTTCCGATTGACGGCCTCCTGTAAGGGCTTCGCCGATAAAAAAGTGTTGGGCGTTACAACTGGGAGTGGGCCTCATCGGGGAAACTATCGTTCACCGACATTGTTTACGACGGTCTCCTCTTCCGTATGTCTATCCATGTGTTCGTGTTGTGTAGGGAGTTTAATGTCGTCCAGTCCTTCGACAAGCATCGCCATGACACCCGAGAAGCACATGCGCTTAGCGAAACCCTTTCATCCTTGTGCGAGATCGTTGCGGCATCATGACGGTCAAACGTGGATCGACGATGCAACCGAGGACGACTTCGAGGACGACCCATGGACGACCGTCGTCCCTTACTTGAATCGACATCTCGACGAATGGAACGAAAATGACTGGAAGGCGATGGAGCGTTTCTGCCCATGGGCAAGCCATTACAAGTTTGCCAACATGTTGGAGTTCGGGAGCCTCATTGCACTGCCTGATGGTGTCCTCCATCGAAAGACCCTGGACGATAAGGGTAAACCGGTCCGCTTCCGTACCAGCTTCAGACGTCGCCTCCACTGCGAGTACATCACATCTTCGCCACGAACATGGGGAAGTTCGCAGAAGCAAGAGTTGGTGGACTGCGCTCGTCATTGTTCATTCTTGGAACACTACCCACCCCGTTGCCCAAGGACTTCTCCACAAGCTTTGTCGTACTGTTGTGTGCGGTTGACGGATGACGGATGTCGTTTCGCCGGAGTGCTATGTGTGGCTTCTTTAAGTAAAAGTAGGAAACTTGTGGATGCAGTTGTGCTTGTGTCACGCAACGAGATGGTGCTTTAGGGATCCAAGTCCAAGGCGGTCATGTCTTGCCCAGATGTAGATGGGCGGTCAGACTTGGTGAGAGCAAGTCATGTAAGAGTTTTTCTGTCATTGTGGGATGATGTGGAAAAGAAAGTGTCTGAAATACGTGATTGTATAGGGAATTCCTTAGCACGACAATGAGGGTTTGTGAGGATGAAATACATGTCCGTGTTTTCGGAGAACGCAACAGTCGACGAGCCGCAGATCCATGTGTATGGATCATCTATGAATGCTATGCATGGCTTCCGTTCACGACCTCGTCTGCAGGAAAGCCCGTATGTCACAAAATACGGACGTGTGGTCAGACCTTGTGTTTAAGGGAAAAGGAGACTCCCTTGTGACGACTAAAGTTGACACCGGCGTTGTGGCATTTGAACTAGCACTTCAAGCTTGTGAAGGTGACATTCTATAAGTGTTTCGGATTCATCCGAATCATCAATCAGATACATGCGGGTGCACCCAACGTTGAACGCGATGCATGAAGGGTTCCCCAAGGACGATCCTTGGCCAAACAACAACCCGTCGGATTCGGTATGTGCGACTCGATAACTGCACACCGTCGAGTTTATTTTCTTGCACGCCTTCGAGGCAAGCGAGGCTTCCAAACAGTCCACCGCCCTCTAGATCATCTGGCACTGCCATGTTTCGTAATTGTCCGCGATGGTTTTCAGATAGGACGCCATGAAATGTGGTGCCCGTGTCTGTGACCCTCTGTGCAACAGCCGCTGCATGGCAGAAAGTGACGTGACCGACGCCGACCGAGGCTGCAATCATGCATGTCCACGATGACATCTTGTGTCTCGGATTCATCCGAAGTCGCCGGCTGCGCAAGCGTTTTCGTTCTCATCCCCGAAAAATCGTCTGTTTCCCTAGACACCTTGTCCGGCATGTCATCTTGTGTCTTGGATCCATCCGAAGTCTCAGGCCGCTCGAGCTTGTTCCTCCTCGTCACTGAATGATCAGCACCTGCACATAACACAAAAAACACTTCCCGATTAGAACATCGTGGGGTCATTGCGTTGTCGACTCCCACATGATGATTACAGTGAACAGCGGCATGATGGCAGGTCCGCCTCTCCGATGTGGGTCTAACGGTGGATTGCGTCAAATATGTTCTCAAAGATCCACACCGCAGAGGGGGGCCAGCAATCGACCACTGCTTGCTTGTAAAATATCATATGATGTGTCGATACAACCGACGTTCAGAACTGATTGGTGAGCATCTGGTGCTACGCCAACAAGTTCGTCATGTGGCCGCGATATTCCCCCGCGATTGCTCATTTTGGGGTTCTCGCATCATGGACTCCCTCATGATGACTACAGCAAACAGCGGCAGGGTAGTCGGTCCCCTTCTCCGATATGGATCTTGCGGCAGAGTGCGAAACTCTGCTCTCAAAGATCCAGACCGGGAAAGGGGGTCACCTATCAACCACTGCTTGATCGTAAGGCATCATATGATCTGTCCATTAGATCGGCATTCAAAACTGTTCGGTAAGCATCTGGTGCTACGCCAACAATTTCCGAACACGACCGCAAGGTTCCCTAAGAGTGCTTTTGCCACTCGAAAGCACAGGCCGCCGACTGTTTGGCACTGCGGGAAGGTTGTCAATTTCGTACGACGCGTAAGACTCGTGATCGCTTCCGTCGTCTGTATGCGTGCTGATGGTGCTTGGCATTCAAAGTTGCAGACCGCTCAAGCTTGTTCCTTCTCGTCACCGAATAAGTCAACTGTTTCCCTCGTCCCATGCTAGAAGAATCTCCTCTTTCCCTCAATACGCTTCATACGCGCCGATGATTACCACCTGCACAGTACACAAAAACACTTCCCGATTGGAACATCGTTGGGTCATTGCGTTGTCGACTCCCACATGGTGATTACAGTGAACAGCGACATGATGGCAGGTCCGCCTCTCCGATGTGGGTCTAACGGTGGATTGCGTCAAATCTGCTCTCAAAGATCCACACCGCAGAGGGGGGCCAGCAAACGACCACTGCTTGCTTGTAAAACATCATATGGTGTGTCGATACAACCGACATTCRGAACTGGTCGGTGAGCATCTGGTGCTACGCCAAAAAGTTTGTCATGCGGMCGCGATATTCCCCCACGATTACTCATTTTGGGGTTCTCGCGTCATAGACTCCCTTATGATGACTACAGTTAACAGCGGCAGGGTAGCAGGTCCTCTTCTCCGATATGGATCTCACGGTGGAGTGCGAAACTCTGCTCTCAAAGATCCAGACCGGGAAAGCGGGCAAGCTATCAACCACTGCTTGATCGTAAGGCATCATATGATTTGTCCATTACAAGGGCATTCGAAACTGTTTGGTGAGCATCTGGTGCTATGCCAACAATTTATGAACATGACCGCGAGGGTTCCCAAAGAGTGTTTTTGCCACCCCACAGCACAGACCGCCGACTGTTTGGCACTGCGGGAAGGTTGTCAATTTCTTACGACGCGGAAGACTCGTGATCACTTTCGTCGTCTGTATGCGTGCTGATGGTGCTCAGCATTGCATACTTGACGCACTGGTGGTGTGTGCTGCAATTGTCTAAATCTCAGGGGATTTAAGTGTCTCGGATGCATCCGACATAAGAATCTGCAACGATGCGGACTTGCCAACATTTACCTTCATCATTGTATCAGATTCATCCGACTCTAAAATCAGTTACATATTTGCGCACCCGCAATTTCTACAACATGTCTGATTGGTGACGGGCAAGGCTTGTAGCACGGTTCAAAGCTGGCTGTGCACGTCTAATGTTAAGTCCGATATTTGCCTGCGTCATTGCGTCGGATTCATCCGACTCTAAAATATGTTATACACTTGCGGGCCCGCCATTTCTACACCATACATGTAAATTCAGTGCGGGTCAAGGCTTGTCTTCCGGTTCAAGGCTGACTATGCATCGTCTTTTTGTTTCGTTGCGCTGCCCTCTATAGTGCTCTGCAACTAGCGGACGCATCTCTGTCGCTTTATCATTGCCAAAGTTCAACAACTGTCTCGGCTGCGATTTGGGTCAACGTCTATTGCTCTGCACGCAGGGAAAAGTGAAACGCTTCTCAACATATTCTTCACTGGTGTGATACGACGACGGTCGATCAAGACTTCCCTCCCACGCCGGTTTTCCTTCCGTTACGTTTTCGGCAGGAATTGGCTGGGAAGGGATTGGTTATGGGGGTTGGAGTTTCGAGCAGTGTCGATAGTACTTCTTCTCGACTTGAGCCATGTGCTTCCTCTGGAAAACGGTCACGTGACTCAAACACTCAGCATCGACGGAAGAGAACACAGTTGTCCACCTCCACCGCGCATTCGTACATCTGTCGTGACGTGCTCGAAGACCACATAAACACTGGAAGCGGGGGTCAGTTTCTTAGTGTCGATTGTACATCCAGAGTCTCTTCAGCATGTTCTGAAATGATCGACGCTGGGATGTCGAGCTCCATACCCGAGGGGAATCTCAGTGACTGTAGTTATAGTGGGACGGAGTACGTGTACAGTGCGAACAACTGCACTACTGCTGGTTCATCCTTGGGAGTTGCCGATGGGGGTGATAGGGTTTCCTCGTCTACCCCTCCGCAGTGCCAGGAGAGTCAAGGACCGTCCACGGATGAAATCACTGAGTACCGCTATTCACGAGATAGTCAGAGCTCGCGCTGTCTCTCCGAAGAGGACCGCCACATACGGTACATTTTGCCTGCGCCTATGCCCGGTGAAAGAAGACCTTATTCTATGGCAAACAGAGAACCGGCTAAAAAGACACAGCATCGACGAGCAATGGGCAAACTCAGGATGAAGTCACTTCAGGCAGTGCGAGGGATGCTCTGTTGTAGGCGGATGTGTTGCGCTGAACTGACAGCCGAAGATGTCAGGCCGGTGCGGGAGGCATTCTACTCAAAAAGTTTCACGGAAAGGAGGTGGTGCTGAGCGGGTCAGGCCTATAGATTGCAAAAGGAAGATGTGCGTGTAGGCATACTGTAACATTCTCGACATTTCTCGCAACACATTCTATGTCTACAAAAGGATGTACGATAACGGTGTTGTCGTTAGGGAGCATGGGCACTTGGTCTTGTCTAAACCATCCGAAAAAGTCGTCACGATGCTTGCACTGTTGAAACGATTCATCGACGACCACGCCGATAGTATGCCGAATGACATGGTCGGGAAAAACGGAGTTTGTCGTCCTCGCCGTAGGATTTCTGCGGCATTCACAAAACGAGCAATTTACGAATCATAACGCTCTGATCTTTTGATGTGTCACTCGGAAGTTGTGTCGGAGTCGACTTTCTACGTTATGTGGAGTAAGCAGTTCTGGCACGTGAGTCTAGCTATGTCCAACGCATTCACGAAGTGCGCAAAATGTATATTCTACAAGCAGTGCATTGCTAAGTCGAAGTACGAGAGGGACCGTAAGAAATCCAAAGATAGGATGCGGAAACATCAAGAGCTGCAAGTCAACCACAGGCTGGACAATGCCGCTGCAAAATGGATTCCATCTTGCGGCAGTCCGAGTGTCTGTGCATCATTATCGATGGCATGGATCAAAAGAAAACTACCATACCGCATATAGGACAGGCTAACTACTCGAGGACTTGCACCATGAGAGGATGATGAAGACTGGTCTCACGGCCGTTTTGGTCCATGGCCAGGATCCGTCTATATATGTTTACACATATTTTCCTTACTACACACACGGCCCCAGCAGTACGGCGACGTGTTCAATGCGGACTCTTATGGAGATCCAATCCAGTGGGAAACCTCTACCGCCGTTTCTTCGTATTCAAGCTGACAAAACAAGAATAAATTCATTTGCGCATTGGCAGCACTTCTTGTGAAGTTCGGGATTTTCAAGGAAATAGAAATTGGTTTTATGATAATTGGACACACGCACATTGACGTCGATGCCACGTTTAGTGTTTTCTCCAAGAAACTCAAGGACAATAATGCCTACACAATGGATGAGTTGTTCCTTTTGCTAGAGCGGTCTCATAAGACTCCTCCGCGGTGTATTTTATTTGATTGGATAGCAAATTGGAGAGGTTTTATTTACCCGCATGTTTCAAAGCGCATGACAGGGATTTTGAAGCCTCATTTGCTAAAATTCTACATGATAGGTGATAATCCCGCCATGTCCTATAAAGAGTATTGCACAGACGCTAAGTGGTTGCCCGAGGAAGGTCCTCTTAACTGGTTCAAACAAACAGACAACGGTGGTTACGCTGGTCCGCAGCAACCTTTCGATCCTCTGCTGGTGCAACCGGCGTTCCTCGACGATTACAAAAACGGTTTCGAGGGTGTGAAGAGGTTTTTGGAAGTCTATGAAAAAAAAAGAGAAACTTGGATGACTTTCCGAGACGAAGAGGTGAATAGAATAGATAGGGTTTTTCGGTATTGGGAAGATCACGTGAAACACGAGGGGGACATTATCGACAACGGGGTGCCTTTGGCACCCATCACCGAATTCTGGCCAAAGGCCACCCATGTCGTTGAAGACAGGAGTTCTTCCTCTGATTCGGATGCATCCGAATTACAGAGAGAACCTCTGTTCGTGGGTCTTCAGAGGGACAAGCCTAAGGCCAGGTTTGATCCTTTCGAAGATGTGCATGTCGACAGTTTGGTCATTATGCAACCATCAGACGAGGACATGTATCAAGGAGTGCCTTTTTGGGTTGGCCAGGTTCGCAGTGAAGTTGACAAGAACGAAGATTCGCCAACTTACAACCAATTCAAAGTGGAGTACTGGGTTCCAATCGGAAAAGCGAGCACACTAAGAGAATTGTATGCCGACGCCTAGGAAAAAAAATGGAAAAAAACTCCAGGGCACGAGGAAGAGTATCAACATGTCACAACTGTTGCGTTTTCTTGGATGAGACAAACGAGAACAAATGTCTGCAAGTCCTCCAAAACGTTTACCACCGGTCTTGTGATTCCTCTGAAAATAAGAAAAAATGCAACTCCCGCCCTAGAAAACTGTGTTGGCGCTCAAACACAAAGCGTTTCCGGAGAAGGGAGCGGGCAGGAGGCTACCTCATCGAGAGTGTGATGGTTGTGGTCTTTTCGTGGGGAGAACGTATTGCCATGCTGGCCTGTGCACACCACGCTTAACTCCATGGAATACATCGCTTAATGATTTGTGATCTTAGGGTTACGCGCTTCAAATCAACAAGAGTTCTTCATCAATTTTCGACATTGAGCGTGGGGGCGTTTTGATCGTCGTAGCATGACCTCGGGCTTTCGATCCCGATCTTGATGTGACGCTTTTATTGTGACTTTTGTCTTTTGCAGTGTGCAGACTTTCCTTTTCTTACGTACTTCAAAAACATGGATGAGATTTTGGGCTTCATTGAAATAAAAGTACATGAACGACTGACGATCATCACAAAGGGAGGAGCGTTTCCTTTTCAATATGAGAGAATCTTCAGGATCGTAGCGGGACAACGGACAATGTTTGTCATCATGGTGAGGTTTACTGATCTGAACATTTTCGACATGCGAATATATGAGCGTCGGGGGGGAAATTGGATGCAAGGAGATTTTACAAGAGCTTATGTAAAAGCTTCAGAAGTTCTTTTCGCCTTGAGACGTGCTGTGCTCGGAGCAGGGGGCGACATTGAGGGTTTCTCGTTTGCCATTACGGAGTTTGAAGGTCTGCCTCAACCTCCAATCCCGACTTGCATGGTGGACGGTTCGATATGGGAACCGATAGTGAACGCTCTGCGAAGAGGCTTCTTCTCAAGACTTCAACTTTTTAAGGCATTTGGTGACCAGTCTTACGTTTTTAGAATTTTGTGTTATTATGTCGGATTTGTGAACATTTTCATAGTATAGTCATTTCTTATTATTTTTAATTTTCACCAGTTTGAGAGACGAGTCTCGACACTTCCCAAGTTTTGTGGTCGAATGTCAGGTAAGTTGAAATTTGCACACTATAAAGTATTAACGAAAGTCACGAGTGTCCACCCTGGCTCATGGTCGGTTGTGGTTCAGATGCATCCGACCCAAAGAATAAGGATATTGTTACAACAACCAAACACAAGAGCGTCAAGGGGGAAACTGGATGCAGGGAGATTTTACAGCACCATATCTGCAAGCTGCAGATTTCCTGTGTCCTTGAGACGTGCTGTTGTCATGGCTGGGGGAGACGTTCAAGGTTTCTCGATTTCCATTACGGGTTTCGAAAGTCTGCCTCAACCTCCTATCTCGGCTTGCATTGTGGACGGTTCAACATGGGAACCGCTAGTGAACGCTTTGCGAAGAGACTTCTTTTGAAGATTTCAAGTTCCGAACACTTTGGTAACAAGTCTTACGTTTTTAGAGTTCCATCAGGATGTCGAATTTGTGAATGTTTTCATAGTGTAGGCTTTTTTAGAGATACATCTCAATATTTTCAAATTTTTGTGTTAGAATGTCTGATTAGATTAAATTTCCACGAAAACTTTTTGGTTAATTGTGGACGGTCTAACATAGCCTTGCCAACTTTTTGGTTAAAGGAAACTTTTGAGGTAACCATTACGAATTCAAAATATTGGGACCAGATAACTGTTATCAATTTTTACGGCGTACTTCTCATTTGTCTGCTTACGAATTCAATGGTTGTGTGCCTGCTTATGTAGGCTGGGTGTCCCGCTCTGTTTTTAATTTGTCTTCGCTTTTCAATCTAGTTCTCATGAGTTGTCAATTGTCTTCAAAATCCAGTGAGATCTTTTAAAATAATTATAAGGTCCTTGGTCACTTTAACATATGATAATATGTACACAGTTTCATTCAGATGTATCCTACGCATTCGTTTGAGCCTTCTCCAATGCCCAATCCTCAGATGATAACGTCTCTACATAATATACTCCCCACCACTTCACTCCGTACGATGCCCGTTTGTTTTGAGAAATGTTTGGTAAAGTGATAATGTAAATGCAACCGCCATCTAGTTGAAATTTAAGACTGATGGTTACTAGAGTTCTTAAGGGGTTCCCGAGGGTGCACTTTTATTTGTTAACATACATCATTTGATCTTGGCGAGGACAGTGGCGGAGTGGTGGGCTCATTGGGTAGGGATGTTACAAGTTCATGGTTGCGAGGTCGAACCCGACAAGCGACAAATGATAACATCTCTACATAATTTTGCCCACCACTTCACTCCGTCCGACGCCCTTTTGTTTTAAGAAATGTCTGGAAAGCTATAATTGTTATTGGAATGATAACATATTGGTTAATTTTTCCTCGGAGGGTGATCCGGGCTATGATCATAAGTTCAACCTTTTGATTGCGTGGAGGATATTTAATGAATGATGCACGGTTTATAACATAATGGATTCCCTTCATCCGAATAATGAAATATTTGATTCGGATATATCCCAGTTTTACTATAAAACTAGCCAACTTGTATATTATGAATATCGAAACATGTGATTCGGATGTATCTTACTCATCCTGCTTCTATTCAATTAAACTTCAAAAATGAGCTATTCGTTTCACTCCCATGCACCCTTTAAAGCCTCAACGAAGACCTTTTTTCGGTCACTCATATGCGTCCCTCACAAGGGGAAACCTTCGATATGCGACGTTCGTACTGACTGTCTAAATGTGAGCCAGTTTAGTAAGGATGTATCCGACTTCCGTAATTGAATTTTTCGTCTTGAAACAAATTAAATGTGTTGAGGATTTATCCGTTGAACGGGAACTCTTATCGTTATGTATTAATGTGTAGTGAGCATCTTCTTTTGTCAGCCGTGTATACCTTTCGAGTTTCTCGAACGACAAAAGCACTATTTAAAAAATAATGTACTATTTTAATGAATAACATGTTAATGGGAATCTCCTCGCCAATCCGACGCAGGAAGAAACGCAGAGAAACTAAAGCTCCTTGTAGCAGGTCCCCACACGAAGTACCATCTGTCCATTTATGTTAACATCATACGAACGCGTCATCGACCGACCCTCTGGAGATGTCCCCCATGGCTCCACACCAACCGGAGAATCACGAAGATACACACGCTCCAGAATCAGGATCGTATCCCCAGACACGACACTATGGTAAACCACGAAAAACTCCATCCTCCCGCTTTTTCTGGCAGAAGTCACCCACACCTGTCCAACTAACACATATCAACACTAATATGATTGCCTTCCATTTCCACCCACTGCACAACCAATAATAGAGAAATCAACTTGCCCCAGCGTAACCTCCCAACGTGAGAATGTACAACTTCACAAGCACAACGACAAGCTTTGGTACACACAAACAGAGTATCCAGCATAGGAGCACACTACGCAAATCTCGAAACGTCTTGCACAGTGGCCAAAAAAAAATCCCTACTCTCTTTATATTGCTACCGCAACAACGCATGCAAGAGAACACTTCCTCAAATCTAACACCATCCGCATTTTTTCTAGTTGAACCACGAACCAAACCAAGAACTATATCTATCCAATGAATAACTAAAACAAAGAAAACCAAAAAAACATAACCTAAAAATTACCACAAAAATGCACGCGCACCCAAAGTAATCATCCATCCGCATACCTACCCCTCGCCCACCCCTTCCACATCCCTTAAACCAAAAACGTCCACCACGAATGTCTAATTCCGAACGATGAAACAAAAAATAAAATAATCTCTTTCAAATATTTGATCAAATCTGCATAAAATTTCATATATGAAAAATATAAAACAAAATATGTAGATAAAACAAATAAATAAATAAATATAAAAAATATAAAATTATTTAAAAATTTTTAATAAAAAATAAAAAATAAAAAATAAAAAATAAAAAATAAAAAATATTAATAATAAAAATATTAATAAAAAATAACAAATAAAAATTAAAAATTAAAAATTAAAAATATAAAACATAAAAAAATAAAACATAATAAATAAAACAATAAAAAATAAAAAATAAAATATAATCCTTTTACAAATTTAATTTTTCCTAAAAAAATAAAAATTAAAACTTATCAAAAAAAAAAAAAAAAAAACACATTATATATATATTTTTTAAAAATATAATAATACTGCGTCGCCACCACGATACGCATACAGCAGACGTCTGCACAGGAATAACTGTCATTCAGCTATCCGCAAGCCGAACTCGCCCTTGGGCATGGCGGAGATGGTGGGATAATGGAGCATGAATGCGATGAGATGGCGACCGCTCCGAATAGGCATAACCATGCACCTGCCATAAGCCTTGTCTTGACCAACGACAAGTTGGTAACCCTAGGTTGGCCATGGGAGGAACGGGAGAGGTATGGAGACAGCCAACAGGCAGGACATGCACACCATACAATCAGAACTGTCACCCGATCAGCCGCCTCGCTCGCTGACTATAGATACGTAACACTATGGTGCTGCGCCAACGAACGTAACTCTATCCAAGTAAAGAGCTGGAGACGAACGAAGTGAGAACATCAATAAGCATCGACCCCCGGGAGACTAGATGACAGGCCTTTCGCTACGACTGGCATCGCCTAGGGCTGCTGGCAAACTGACGACACGGGGCTTCAACCCTACCCGTGGCCTCTCCACTCTAGCCGAGGTGCCCGCTTCGGACGTAGTGTTGCTCATGCCCTCCTAGTCTTTGGATCTCCGATAGAGTATATTATAATACTAATTAAAAGAAAAATGGAGGTATTGAGATTATGTCTCGTCGATTGCAACTTGCTGCTTCCTGGCGAAAACGTGAATAGAAGGGTCACGGTTTTTATCGAATTATGTTCCGTATCTTGATGATGGCCGGCGATCCACTACTTTAATTAGGTACCTGGTCATAGTGAATTGATTGGTTGGTTGAAAGTACAAGCACACTAGATTTTGTTGAAGTTGTGTCTGCCCCTTGGAGCCTTAACGAAGCTGGATAGGGTTCGAACAATAGATAGGCTGTCTGTGAATTTTACATCTTTTTTGTATGCATGTGTATTTTCTGATTGGCCTTAGCCCAGTTGGTGGAATCAATGGTTGAATCATTCCTTTTTACTTTGCAAGTCGCTCTTTTTTTTGATTGGTTGAATATTCTGTCGAAATTAGGATAGTAATTGAGATAGGGGTTAACGCAATGATTGATTGCGGTCGGATAGCTCTAGCGAGGAGTACCTCACCCTGCCCCGATTGACCGCAGATTTGATGAAAGGGACGCACGAGCGTGTTTTCTGTCATGATAATATAGAACATAAAACAATAAAATAATCCTTAGGATAAAATATATATATATATATATATAAAATAACTTCCCTTTTTTCCACTCTTTTTCTATAAAAACGACTCAACTAACAATGACCCCCCTCTCGGCCCCCCCTTCCCCCCCAAAAAAGTAGAATGGGCTACTCTTCCTTCCTACGGATCCTGCTATACTACATACTCCAGGAAGACCACCAAGTAAGACGAGGACCTTTCTCACTTAAAAGTTGGATAAGGCAATAATAATAATAATAACATAAATAAAAGATAAGAATATTAAAAATCAAAACGTACATTTTTCTTATCCTTTTACTTCCTTTACTGATTTATATTTATATAGATATAAATATCAAAACCAATTTCTTTATAAAAAAAACAATACGTACGATATAAAATACCTACCAATTATAATAATTACCCCTAACATCACGACACTAACAAGTAACATAAAAATGCAGGATCTACCACGATTTAATAAGCCAAAATATCCTATCTCATGACACTAGGGGCCATAGACCGAACAAACGCTTATTTATCAATACAACAACATATCTTGAACACACATAACTAATGCCAAGCCCCCCTTAACACCGCATCAGCCTGAACCTGCTCCTCGGCCAGACCCAGCACCATAGACTCTTCCCATCTACTAGCTATTACTATAGCAAGCCTCCCTCCAAGAATGTCTGCACAATAAGATCCCTTAACACGAAAACCTAACAAACACAAGACCTATGAGACTCCCAACCCCCTGCCAAAACCATCCCTATCCCCACCAACCAACGACTACCCCCACATACATAATAAAACAACAATAACAACACAACAGACTGCGTAGATTTTTCATATTTTACACTCCATATCACTATTAACCAATAATTTTTTCTCTTTTATAAAAACCATTCCAAAACCTCTGAACAATCAAAAACCTTCCCTTTCTGCACAAACTTCACATCCTAACCCACACGTTTGTCCATATATATGTATTTAAAAAAAAAAAACACCCTGTACTAACATTGCACTCTAATCCGTCGCATGCAGAATAAATCAGACACCAACAAGGGATGGCATCACGAGCTGGCTGAGAAAGCCCGGCGGTTCATCCACCTGGCACCCCCAAGCGTGCATGCGCAGATTGTCATGCTAGCTCTCCCGGAGCAAGTACTCAATCAAGTACATAATGTCAGCAACGCGCAAGCCCCCTTCCTCGTTGAGAACCTGCACTTCTCAGACTGGGCGATCATTGTTGCCAAATGGCAAACACTCAGAGGAGAAGAGGGACCCATCATTCAAACGGATGCCAAGGACCTCGCCGCCATTCTAAAGCAAGCAGCATTACAGAACCGGGAGATAGACAAGATTGTCGTCAAAACAGAGAAGGTCATCCTTGATATGCATGGCTTCAGCTCCGCACATTTGAATGCCACAGGTGATGTCAACACCGCTGACAACACTGACGAGCACAGACTACAAGTCATTACACACCTCAACCCTTCACAAGCCGAAAAAGATTGGTATTTGAAGAGGCGGGCGGAGCGACAGCAACAAGCAGCCCAGTCTGCCGTCGCCGCACCCACCCCACACAAGACCAACTTCTTCAGAATGGCGCCAGATGCACCATTCATACCCGTCTAAACACCCAGGTGGATTGAAAGTATCAGAACCAGATATGACAAGAAGCTGTGGCTGCTAGACCCCTTTAACCACATTGCCCCCAGCACCATCCAAGCGTATGCAGCGCTTGCTAACCTGTCGGAAGCCAACAGAAAAATTTCCTAGAATTAAATAATCATTTTAGAGTAAAATTACATTCTAACTTTCAAATTTTCATTCCATCTTAAAAAATGTCATTCCAATTTTGAAATTTTCCGTCTTACTTAAAAACTTTCCTTCCAAGAATGGGGTATTCCTTCTTATTTGAACTACATGCTAGAGATGGATTGAAAGTCTGGATAAGTTCATGAAATATTTTAATTGGACTGTCATTCTAAGGAAGGATTTTCAGTCATAAATAGGTTAATCCAATCTAAATTAGAAGATATTTGTTGTAGTAGAATGAAAGTTTAATTAAAATATTTCATAAACTCGTCCAGACTTTCATTCCATCTTGAACAAAAAGATGTAGTTGGAAGGCAAAAGTTCATATTTAGACGGGAACTTACCAAATTAAATTGGAAATTTTAGAATTGGACGAACATTGGAATGAAAATTTATAAATATGAAGGATTTTTTTTTATGGAATGTTTTTTCAACTTTCATTTCTCGTGGGAATTTTTCTGTTGGCGGATCTTGCCAAATGCAGAGAGGAGGCCAAAAAAACCACCATCTCCAGAATGGCAATTGACGCCAACTTCCCGATCCTTGGACCTCTTGACAGCTCCAGATGTCGCAACTGCCGCCTACTGCTCCACTAGAAGGCGGTGCAGAAACCTATTGTCGAGCTCCATGAGTTCAAGAAACTATGGAACTCCGGTAGACCATACCTGAAGTGCAATTGCCCCATGCATGGAGGTGTGATCACATGGTTTGATCACATGCTATGGTTCTACATAGCAAACCTCGATATTTTTGTGGTTGATGTTCCCTCTGATATGATGGGGATGATGAAACTTACTGACAAACTGCAGAATGAATGGAAAAAACCTATTAAGCTGCAGGTCACCTTCCTCTACATGCGCAGACACATGATGAACCTGACGCATCTGCTGGTTGCTAACCGTCTATTCACTGCAGACCAACTCGCGGATGGAGAACCTTACAGGGAAATGCCACTGGCCAAGAAATTTTTGGCAACTCTGCTGCCTGCTGCAAACCAGACCCAAAACTCTCCACCTTCAATCACCAAACGCAAGGTTTTTCCTTGCGCTTCTGCCATCTGCCCTTTTGCGATCTTTTGGTGGTTTGGGCAATGTTGTTTCTTTTTGCCCTACGTGTATTGTGCATTGCTGTGCTTGGCATTGCGTGAGGGGGTGTGCGTGCAATGATAGGGGCAGTATGCTGTGATTGTGCAGTCGGTGGGGGCGGTTGTGCAACAGGGTGAGCGTGCGTAATGTTGGGGAGGGGGGAGTTTGCGGGTGCATGGGTGGGTTCACGGTGGGCTATTGGTTGTGTGGGTGTGTGTGCAGGCATTTGGGTTGGGGTGGTGAACGTGTTGGTGGGTTGCCTTGCGACTGCGTCTGTAGAGTCCATCTCCTATCCTGCGCAGCTTTGTAAGCTGACGTTCGTATGCGACAAGAAATGCAAATGGACGTGGCACATGACACTCGTGACCACGAACGTCTATCAGTCGCGACTAATGCAGCAACTCTATCATGCCACGGTCACCGCCGGCCTTACGTTCACGCTTCTTGACAACTTTTGTGTTTGTTTAGGGATGTGCTCGGTGCACAAACCCACATTCTACAAGTTTATGCGCACAGAACCGGGGGGGGCGGAGGGGTGGAATGCCAAGGTCGTACGGCAGGGCATAAAATATTGCGAGTTTGCCATTGACACTGTGATGCGCCGTGGTGAGCTAGTGACATTGATGGTTGATGGTCGATATGACTCTGCCAGAGGCGCGCAACATTGCACTGTCACCACGATGGAGTACGAGACTCGGCTTGTTGTAGGTGTTCACACTCTCCGTCCGAAGATTGAAGGCAAGACATCGAATGCGCTTGAGGTGCTAGCCGTCGTGCAACTTTTGCGAGAGGTGATGGACAAGGGGTTGAAGATCCGGTGCGTTGTCTCGGATGATTGTGCGGCGCTGGGACCAAAGTTGCGAGCTATGAGCATCGAGTGGCGAAAGGATTGCCACCACAAAATAAAAAACATTCGAAAGCACTTCCACAGTATGCTGCAGCTGAAGGAAGCGAAGAAAGTGAGCAGCCCGCACGACTGTGTATCAGAGGCGCAGTTCATGCAGTTCACGAAGAAGCGGCTAAAGAAGGCGTTGGAGCAGCGTTTTGGACCTAACGTCCTCACACCTGCTGAGGAGCAGCTGAAGAAATCTGACTTCGTCGCTGTCGTCATGCGAAAGATGTACCCCTACGGATCGAGGTTCAATGCTCGAGCGTTGGAGACTGATCCAGACAGTTTGACAGAGTATCATGCGCATGAGGTTGGGATGTGGTTCCTCCGCGCTTTCCAGCTGTGCAGGGAGGAGGGCGGAGACGCCGACAGTCTACACCGTGACATCATATTGGTCGCCGATCATTGGGCTGGTGATCATTCGGGATGTGTGGACGGTAGGGAGGTTCTGTGCGAGAAGGCCGGTGGGCGTGCACGATTGCCTTTGTATAGCCGCACGGACACGGTCTACGAGCTCGTTCTGCGTGTTCTCGATAAACAATGCAGCACTAACATCACGCCGTACTACGTCGAGTTTCGGCACACATCGGCGGTGGAGACTTTTCAGGGCACCATCATTATCTATGCGAAGAAGTCGGTGCATTTCGAGAAGTCTTTCTGTGCACGTTTGTCGATCACAGTGATTTGGTGGAACAGTCACTGCTGGCGAGACCCGGTCAGGTATGTTGCTCGCATTGCTGCGGGCACTTCCATACGTGCGAGACCAGGCTTCCGTCGACACTACGGTCACGAGGCGATCGACTGTTGGGAGGACAGATTGACGGCGTCAGTGTTCGGTTCGGCTCATGTTTCAGACTGGGCTCGAGAGCTTCTGCGGGAGGAGGTTTGTCCTTATGGAGCCGCGCCATTGCCGCGTGAGTTGTTCGTCAACGCGACCCAGTGGAAGTCGTTGATGATGCTGCCTCAGATTCCGACCATGAGGCGGTGGGGGAGAGCCGTGTTTCATCATCGGGCACATGGAGGACGATGCGGTGCCTGCATGTGATGATTGGGTCCAGACATTGAGCTCCGAATCTGAGGGTGACGATATAGAGTTGTTCAGCGTTTGACTGGTTGAATGGCTTTATCGTTGACCTGACATCGGTATGGTGATCCGATTTTCATTGAGCATGGCGTTGTTCACACACATCTCATGGTGTCTTGCTTGTTACGCTACATTATGTCTGTCTCTTTACTTGTATATATATATATATATATATACATATATATATATATACATATATATATCTATTTTTGCTCAGTCTGACTTCCAAGACTAGTGGCGAGGCTGCATACTACCTCGTAGGGTTACATTTGTATTTTTGTTCGTTTGAGTGCTAGTCATGAGACGAACCTGTGAGGAAAATTCGTGAGGGTAATATCTGTACATATGGGAAATATAGGCCCAACAATATTTCCAATTTCCTATACGTACCCTTACTGCGAATAGCAGGCCCGGACTACCCCCTGGACAGACAGACCATAATGGCCTAAGCTGATAGACGGTTCTATAGCCTATAGTCGGGTTCGGTACAGGCCGAGAGACCGAAACTGCAACGGTGTTGGTCGGTTAGTCAGTCTGGTATAGGTGTAGGTTAGATTAATGTACTCTGTTAGTAGAAGGAGGGAAATCGATTGGGGAACAAGGGACTGGAACAAACTCTGTTATGATATTCGTTCGAGTTGGTTCATCATCAACATCATATGAATTGTGATCTTGCTGAGGTTCTTAATATGTTGGGAGTCTGTCGGAGAGTGAGAGTCATTGTCTGACCTCCCCTATGTGTGCATGGTTGAATTCATCAACATCATATGAATTGTGATCTTGCTACGGTTCTTTATATGTTGGGAGTCTGTCGGAGAGTGAGAGTCATTGTTTACCTCCCCTATGTGTGCATGGTTGAATTTCGCTGCTTATCCTTGTCTGTGTGCAGTTTTAACTCTGTCACCTCTCCCCCTCTTCTTATGCATGTGTGGGCGTGTTTGAGATTTTCTGCGTGTGAGTGCCGGAAAAAAATCGTCATACATTATTGTGATATATATATATATAATGTTTTATTGTTTTTTTTTTTTCACACATGTGATGGTATCTTATGTCAGTTTTTTGAACTTGAGTGGCGAGAGCGAGGATTAGAATCGTTTTTTTCACACATCTAATGCTAC
>BFEA01000279.1:1706617-1720852 GCA_003427395.1 Chara braunii | reverse complement strand
GTTCCAGCCTCGGCATGGCTCAGCATAGCTGGGCCAAGTAGTGGTGGTTTGAGTTCCAGGCCTGCAAAGAAATGAACGGAAGATATTTTTCCACAAATGGCCGCACTGTAGCAATTTCTTGGCAAAAGAGGAGGTGCTACAGCTTCTCCATTTTAATGAGTTGGAGACCATGCGTCAGACACGCTCCTACTGTCCAACACTCATAACTGAAAACAATGTCGTTTAAGTCAGCAGGGGTGGCATCATAAAGGTCATGAAAATGCTGTGTAGTCCCCTATACTTCAAGGGATTTATTTGAAGTATGACGGCAGAGGACGAGCAAATTTCCTTCAAGTATCTGGGACTCCACTGCAATTTCATTACTTTTGCTTACTTTGACTGATTTCCTTGAAGCATGACAGTGGAGCACAAGCCAATTTCCTTGAAGTATCTCATACTCCAATGCATTTTCACAACTTTTTTTAGCCACCCTTGCTGCCTGGTTGTTTTCTGTTGTGTGTGTTGGAGCGCGTCTGACGCCTCGTCCCCATCTCATCAAAATGGAGAAGCCGGCCTTTTTCCTCAAGAAATCACTATAATGACATCGGGACCAACGAGAGCTGCCGAAGATGGCCGCATCTGTTAAGGTGCCCTTATCATAATAATCCGTGAAGGGCTGGTAGGTAAATTAGACAAGCAACACACCTGCGAAAGTGCAAGCACTTTAAAGAAGGAAAGAAATAAAGAAAAAAATGGAAAACACCGACGAGAAGAGAGAGAGAGGAAGAAGAAAGAAGGAAGAAAGGAAGAGAAGATGAAAAGGAAGAAGGATGTGTTTCTTTACAATTTTCTTTGCAAGTCCGTGGGAGGTAGAGCTCCGAATTAGCATCTGTTTCCTTATTAACAAGTTTCTTTGCAAGACGGTGGGAGGTAGCATGTGTTAAGGCGCCCTTCTCGTAATAATCGACGAAAGGGCTGGTAGGTGGAGCTGCCAATTTCATTACGGGAGATCCGCCTTACTTAAAATAATTAGGGAATTTCCTCAGAGAGCCCGGAATGGAGCACAGCTGCACAAGCCGTAAGCTACAAGGGCACGAAACCCTGCTGGGCTGCGATGTGTGCTCATCACATTAATGATGTCATGTGCTCAGGGCTTAATCACACACGTCCCCCCAAGTGAAGGCTCGCTCCGTCTACTGGTCACGTATTAACTGGTGTGCCATCGGCAGTGCAGCAGTCCTTTGAACTTTGAAGTTCAAATTTTCATACAGCTAAAGACTGCTAGATCGGGTGGACCGAGTCCACCACCCAATCCCATTATGCGCAGAGACTAGGCCCTAAGTAAGTAGAGGCTCTATGCACTGGTGTTTCGTCCACGTTGCAGTAGTCCGGCAGTTTTTTTTTTTTTTTTTTTTAATTGTTCCAATCTATTCGTGGGGAGCAGCACGTGCTGGAACCGGGTTCAGTAGTCCGGCAGGTGTAATTTGATCACCTTTGTTATTTGAAAGCTGCTTGATTGTGTGGATTGAGCCCGCGACCAATTCCCGTTATGCCCAGAGTGATCTACAACACACGGCGCGAAGGTCAGGCTCTATCCATTCGCATGCCCTCTGCATTGGAGTAATCTGATCTGGTTCAATCAAAGGTAGCCTTGTTGGGTGAGCTGCGCCCCTCACCCAAGCTTGTAAGGCGCAAGAGGGGCTAAATTGCTGCATGCTCTCAGTGTGAAGGCTCTGGTGCGTCTGCAGCAATTCAGTTCATTCAATTTATTTGAAACAAGATGGCATGATTGGGTCCGTCATTCAACCGTGTCATGCGCAGAGGGCTTGATAAGTGAAGGCTTGATCTGGTGCTGCGTTCTCTATGCTGCAGTAGTCTGACTTAGGGACTCTCGCCGAAACCCCCCTGTAGAGAACAAAGCTTGGGATAATCGGTAGAAGGCGCCCGCGCCAAAACCTTTTCGGTTTTGGGCAGCCAAAGTTTAGCCGTTTGGTACTACCGGCCCAATGACTTGCATGCGGGGTACTACAGGCCCACGCGTAGCTCCAAGGGTCCTACCGGATCATGAATCTGGGGCGCCAAGGGCCCTACTGGTTCATGAATCTGGCGCAGAAACAACACCAAATTCTTGAACCGGTAAAAACAGGCCCAGGGAGATTTGGCCACGGCGCGAAGGCGCCTTTCACCCAGGGGAACGTTGTTTGGGCCGGTAGTACCAAACGGCCGGACTTTGGGCGGCGTGGGCTCTTTCTACCAATTATCCCACAAAGCTTTCCCCTGGCTGAGGCCCAAACAGTAGAGGCTAATAGCAGAGGCTGAGGCGGGCTTCCTCGACTAGTTTCGACTGCTGCCTCAGGGGATTAACGTCCCTCGCATGAAGTACCTTCGTCGATACACCCTCCTCCATGATGGAAACACACCGTCATCTCCAGAGACTCCAGTGCGCCTGGAAAGGCAGGGACAAGGGGCCTGGTCCCATTAATACGGAGCATTGGGTTTAAATCCTGATGAATCGGGATGTGTTTTGAGCAGAGATGCAGAAAAGCAGATCAATCACAACTCTCTGCATCTCTCCGGAAACACGTCCACATACAGGAATTAAATCCAGTCCTCTTTGCTGATGGGGCCAGGCCCCAGGTATCTTCCGCTTTGCCCTTTCGACTTTCCCCCCACTCCATCAAAGCGTCTCCTACCGTTGCTCTCGCAAATGAACTGTGCAGAACTCATAATCTGCACAGGCGGAATCTAGGCGGAATCGTGACCAAGGAGCACTTTGCGAGGTGACGTCATACTCTGTCGTGAGGTGGCGTCATTGTCTGCCACGTTGTCATTTCGGGCCTCACCACACAACTCTCGAAATGTGAAAAAGACAAAAATGTGGCGGGTGCATCTGGCCATGTTCTAGCTCGAAGTTCATTCTGATTCTGCACATTTCGAGAGTGGTGTGGCGATGCCCTTCAATTTGGGTGGGATCTCTATCATTGCCGTTTTGGGTAACCCACCGCTCGAACGCAGCAGCAGTTGGAAACCTTGGCTTTTCCCAATTAAAAAAAAAAAAAAAAAAAATCTTGGCTTTTCTTCCTAACTTTTAGGGCATACTGACAGAAGGACTTCTTCGACTCCAGCCACCAACATCCAGTGCGAATGCAGCCACCAACATCCAGCGAAGACCTCCAAGTACTGTGAACACCACAGTTTCCTGTTTGCGTAACTTACAGTGCGAATGCGGCGACTGTCGGACCGACTTGACGGTGTTTCTAAAATTAGAATCTCTCGATGGACGGACGACGGACACCGAGGAGAGGGGAAAGAAAACGGAGAATTCTTCGATGGACTTGACTTCCACGCTCTAGGGGAACGTTGTATTCGGGTACTCCCCGTGCGACCGGCAGGTCAGATTCGCAGCCAAGCATAGTAAAAAAAGCGATTATCCGCAGCCGTTAGATGATGGGGCCGCCCATGATGGCTGCAAAGTGCCGCCATCCATGGGGAGCCAGCTGTCTGTTGAGGCCGCTTTTATGATGGAGACCACGCGCACTTCTGTACCACGCGCACTTTTATGATGGAGACCACGCGCACGGGGATTCCCTGGAATATTTGGTTGGACAATTTGGTTGTCAAGACATGAAAATAGAGGTTTCGTTAGGGAGCGGCTGTCTGGGCGGAATACATTATAAAATTTTGTACTCGTCCAAATGATCCTGGTCCAGAAATGGTTGAAATGCATGGTGAATGTTGCATGGTGTAGGGAGCGGCTTCTATTGTCAAAGAAAAAATGCCCCTGAGTTCGCTTTGCGAATTGACTGGCACAGGAAGCCTGAGGAAGGTGCTCAGGTCAGCTTCTTCCTGATCAGAAGGTTGCCGCCTGGTTCTCGAAGCATTGGGCCAGGTATCCTGATCTGGTCCGCGTTGATACCGTGTCAGTGTGTTTCTGGTTGATTAATGTTGGTGTGTGGCATTGGTTTCCTCGTGTGAAATGTTGGTCTTGTGTGGAAATACGCTGAAGCATCAATACTCGGACGATTGATTCATACTCTCTCGCTAATGTGAGAGCTTTTCGAAGTGAAGTTGTATGGTGTTTTGTATCGTACCCTTGTCGAGCTTTCGCATTCACTCAGCAGAATGCTAGCATGACGGGTCTGCGTAGGTACTATAGTCTTCCCCCCAACAAAATGCTCGTGCGTTATATTCGAGTACAATGCACCGGGCCGGGTGTGGTGTGCGGTATTAGTATATAAAGCACGTGCATTATGCTGCGAATTTAGGGTACCTCTGAAAAACACAAGATCCCGAGAAGAAAGGGGCCACTCAGCCGCCACTGTTAGAACACTGTGGCCTCGTTGCCACTGGGCCAAGTATTCGAATATTCGGCCCCCCATACCGGCTGTATGTACCATTCAAACTGTGTGGTGTAGCATGCGCTGCAGCTGTGTATGAAGTAGATGCAGCTCTGCCGCCAAGATCTGCTGTTGCCATCAGCCGCCAAAGTCCGCCATGCCATCCGCTGAGATTCCGCCATGCCAGGACAGCCAGCCCCCAAGATCTACCATGCACACCATTGGTGACCCGCAGGATCTATAATACGTGCAAAGAACTCTCTCCAAGATAGAGCCGAGGCTAGATAGACAGAGGGGGGGTGAGTGAAGGGGGGGAATACTTCGTCGAAGTTGCACGTAGCTTGCTTTATGAGCTGTTTGTAGCAACATATGTGCGTACTATTTGGATTGGGTTAACAGCAAAAATATTGCTGTTTGGGAAGTTTGGCAGCAAAAATGTCGTCCGTTCGAAGTTTCCTTTGCAAAAATAAATAGAGGTTTCGTTGCAGCTTTACCGGGAACCCATAGTTTGCCAGCAAAAATGTCGCGTTTTGCCAAGTTTCACAGCAAGGGACCCGTAGGCCTCTGGCCTCAGGTACTCAGGGACTCAGCGTTCGGGCCTCAGGTACTCAGGGGCAATCAGTGGGCATAGACACACCTGGTCACTTCCTGCAAGAAGATGGCCAGATGGCAGATGCACCTGCCAATTTTTTTGTCTTTTTCAGATTCCGAGAGTGGTGTGGCAAGGCCAAACGCTCCAGCCGTTTCTTCCGCTGTATATGGTTCATTGGGATGGGAAAATTTGCATGTGTACCCAATCTAATTTAAAGATCGGAATACCCTGTGCCGGGTGCACCCAGTCCCAGCGCCCAACTAGACTGAGCAGATTGAGGTAGAAGGTCTGTTGCGCATACCAGTCTCGTGTACGCTGTTGCACGGACCGGTTTTGTGATTGTGCACTCACCATGTAGTTTTTCTGGGATATTAAAACCTCGACTACATTGTTTTTGAGTTTAATCTCTCAACTTGCATATCTAGAAGCAGGAAATGGGCTGTGCAAATTGTTTGCAGACCCTGGAGCAATGTGGGCCAAGGTTGATACCGCCAATTAGGAGCTATACCCCGCTTCTGGATTGCTCACATTAGGGGTGTACCCGGGGATATTATGCGGATACCCAATTTGGCCAGGCCGTTTTCGGGGAATGAACTTAATTTTGTGCTCCGCAACCAAGGCCGTCGGCATACGCAGGCCGGACAAGCAGGGTGTTCCCCGACGTTGGACAGGGTCTGGGGTATGGATGCAAGTTGGTTGCTGGGACTGGGTACAGCAGGAATTCCCATCTTTGGATGCAAGTTTCCACCTTCATTTGTGATATGGGACTCTGGGCGCAATGGCACATGATGATCCCCATGAATAAAGTGGGAGCCCCAAGGCAGAAAAAGCAAAAAAAAAAGAAAAATAAAGAACAAAAAAGAAAAGAAATCTGACCGCATTCGCGGCCATACCCGTATGTATCTGACTGTAATTATGTCCAGAAATATGTAAGAACGTCGTTCTGTGAGTATGCCGTAGATAAAAAACAGCAGCCAGCGACATTAAAATTGGAACGATACAGAGAAGATTCGCATGGCCCCTGCGCAAGGATGACACGCATAAATCGAGAAATGGTCTAATCCAAAAAAAAAAAAAAAAAAAAAAAAAAAAAAAAAAAAAAAAAAAAAAAACAACAACAACAACAACAACAACAACAACAAACATGACCCAGCGACATCTGGGCCGATAGTCTATCCCCACGGTCCAGATCAGGATCCCACCACCACGAACGAAGCATTGCAGAATGGCTTTTCACACACATAAAAAAACGGAAAAAAGTATCCGTGCCCCAGTTCTTCGACAGAGAGCCAGGCGGCACCCTTCTCAAAAACAAACTGGCCTGCGCACCCTCTCCTTTTTTATTCTTTTTTTTTTGTGCCACTCAATTTTACTTGGCCAATTATCGACGTCCCTTCTGTCATTGTGCTCCGCTCCACTACACAACAAATTGATGTTGTCCTTTAAAAAAAAAAAAAAAAAAACATTCATGTTGAGTGTGTGTGGTGGCGCGAGGACCGTTTTCATTTCTTGGAAATCACAAGATCCCCGCCCGCGCCGTCAGGGAGTCCAATCCATCATATAGCGACGTCAATCAACAGACGGCTGCCTCCAATGGATCCAGCACTGCGAAAAAAAACTCATCACGGGCAGAGCATGGAATTCAAGTCCATGCAACAGTTTTCCTTTTTCCAACATCTCGGTGTCCATCCGGCATATATATATATATATATATCGTCAAACAGAACTGCCCGGTAAACCGTAGGCAGAGAGGGAGAAGAGGACAACAAACGAGGGGCTGTGACAAACTGTTTCGTCGGAGTTTCACCGACTCATCAGGAGGCTGAACCCTAACAGTCTATAGAATCCCATCACTGATTACACTGTAAGTGATAATCCACCTTAACCAAAATCAAAGTAGACTATCACTCACCCACACCAGATGGAAAACTCTACAGACTGTCGGTTCACACCCCATCACAAGCCAGCAAAACACCCACGAAACAAAGAAAGGTCTGTCACAGCCAAAAAATACACTCCAGACATATATATATATCGTCAAATAGACAAATAGAACTGCCCGGTAAACCGTAGGCAGAGAGGGAGAAGAGGACAACAAACGAGGGGCTGTGACAAACTGTTTCGTCGGAGTTTCACCGACTCATCAGGAGGCTGAACCCTCAACAGTCTGTAGAATCCCCTCACTGATTACACTGTAAGTGATAATCCACCTTAACCAAAATCAAAGTAGACTATCACTCACCCACACCAGATGGAAAACTCTACAGACTGTCGGTTCACACCCCATCACAAGCCAGCAAAACACCCACGAAACAAAGAAAGGTCTGTCACAGCCAAAAAATACACTCCAGACATATATATATATCGTCAAATAGAACTGCCCAGTATATATATATATATATATATATATATATATATATATATATATATTTGACGATATATATATATATATATATAGATAAAATTTATATTAATATTTCCCCCATCCAGCAACTCTAAGGGCATTTGGGAAGGGCCGATTAGAGGTTTTGGGCATGGTTCACGTCACACTGCTGCGCCTTTCCTTCTTCTTTTTTTTTTCCCGGCCACTTGCTTCCGGCCTTTGCGGGAGCCGACTTCTCTACCCTCCGACTTTCTTACTCTGGGCATACTCACACGAGGACCAAAAAACCCAAAATCCCAAAATTTGAGTTATTTTTTGGGTCACACTGGAGAGGCTCGCTACCCAAATGCCTCAAACCGTGACCCTTCTGTCACCGGCCTGCGGGACCGCGGGCGTACCCTTTTTGAGACCACCTCCGGAGGTGGTCTCAAATTACCTTTCGTTTTTTTTTCTTCTGTTTTCTCTATTTGAAGAGAATCGTGGACGAAGAAGACAGCCCGCCAAACAACTGAAAGTGTGACCAGGTACATTTAAGTTGTAGATAAGGCCCAAGCGTTATTTTTTTTTTTTTCAAACAATCCGTCTTTTCGTTCCCTGTGTGACCGGGCGCAGTTGCCGTGAATGCAAAGTGTCAGGGTCGCGACTTTGTCCTTTCTGGACGACGTCTGCCCGTGTGGTCGGGGACCAAATGCCTAAAAAAAGGCGAACCAAATGCCTCAAAATTTTGAGACTTTTGGTCCCCGTGTGAGTATGCCCTGTGTGAATATGCCCTCTCTCTCGTTCCCCCGCGGCGGCGGCGGACCCCGCCCGTTACACCCGGGGCCTCGGCCCACATGCCAGCGAATAGTATAGTTTACTAGTCCGTACGGTGTGGGACTGTTAGGAACTGTCGATTGCATTTTCAACGGACGGTGGGATTATGCATCCCGCCATTTAGGGCAGGGAGCCTTAAGGCTCCCTTTGTCATTGGGTCTTAGTTGCTTTAGGGGTCCCGTGTGGAATGGAGGGAGAGGGAATACGGTGTAGAATACTAACCTCTTTTTTCTGGTGTAGAATACTATTCGTTTTTGCCGCCTCCTACAACAGAGGGCTGGCTGCACTACTCTTGAAATGTGCAAAATGAGAGTGAATCTTCTGCTAGAATATGGACAGATACACCGCCACTATTTTTGTCTTTTGTGCATTTCAAGAGTAGTGCATTGGTTGGTATTGATCTAACATGCTTCTGACGAGGAAGGCCCTCTGGTAAGTGCTATATTACGTCAGCTGTGGTGACCACACGGGCGGACCCTCGTCCAGAAAGGACGAAGTCGCAACCCTAACACTTTGCATTCACGGCAAGTGCGCCCGGTCACACGGGGAACGAAAATATGGATTGTTTGAAGAAAAAAAAAAATAACGCCTGCGCCTTATCTACAACTTAAATGTACATGGTCGCACTTTCAGTTGTTTGGCGGGCTGTCTTCTTGTATTCTCTTCAATTCGAGAAAACAGGGAAAAAAAAACGAAAGGTAATTTGAGACCACCTCCGGAGGTGGTCTCAAAAAAGGGTACGCCCGCGGCCCCACAGGCCGGTGACAGAAGGGGCACAGTTTGAGGCATTTGGGTAGCAGGCCTCTCCAGTGTGACCCGAAAAATGACTCCAATTTTGGGATCTTGGGTTTTTTGGTCCTCGTGTGAGTATGCCCTGAGGCTATGAGTAAGGGGAAAAAAAAAGTAAAAAAAGTGGGTGTTTTCGTTTTCTGGTTTTCTGTGGGCTCCCGTCCTCTGGCTCTGCCTACACCCAAAGGAGGTCCCTTTAATAAAGGGCCTGGCTCCACTATACTATCGAAATGTGCAAAACGAGAGTGAATCTTCTGCTAGAGCACGAAAAGATACACCGCCACAATTTTTTGTCTTTTGTGTCTGTCGAGAGTAGTGGAGCGACGCCCAACTGCACCCCACTATCGTGGATGTGCAAAAAGGCGAAAATAGTGGTCCTTTTCCCGAAGAAATAAAAATAAAAAAATTATGGAGGTGTATGACCCAGGAGGCAAATGCACATGCTGAATCTTGTTCGTTTCCCGACTGCCACACAGACTAGTAAACTATACTATACTATTCGCTGGCATGTGGGCCAAGGCCCCGGCTGTTGCCTGTAACAAGAGTATTTATATTTATATTTATAGATGTTATAGGTGTTCATAGATATAGAAAAGAAAATGGAAAAATATCCAGCGGTCTAGCTCAGTTGGTAAGGTCGCGAGTAGCATTCAGGAGGTCATGGGTTCAACACCCATTGGCCTCATGCCTTCCTGGGCTTACTTGGCACCTGCTACCCAAGAGACAGACCACTGGATCCCCCGATCGGCATCAAGCAACGTCTGCCGTGTTCGTAGGGGAGGGGCCTGAGGGGAGGCACGGGGGATCGGTCCGCTTTATCCCTGGTGCTACCGGCCGTCCCCTGGCCGGTATCCTGCAGGCTCGAGGGGCCGTAAAAACACGGCTCTGGTATGCTACGGGTTTCCCGTATGCCTATAGGTAGGAATAGTGGTAGGTAGGTAGTGTGAGGAAAAAKTGAGAGAAGAGTATAGTTAAACCACCACTACCTTTCTCATATGTGGGGCCGCGGACCTCAAATTCAAATTCAATACGTTATTCGTTAAAATAGGACATTATATTGTGTCCTCTTTCGAACGAATTCAGTTTCAGCTGCAGCCTAAGCAACCTAGACATACCCATCCACTCACCCATCCACTCGCCCCATATGCGGAAGTGTGCTGAGATCCATACTTGTTTATAATGAGCAAGGTGTGCCTGATATGGGGAAGTGTGTCGAGATCCATACTTATGTATAATTCCGATGAGCAAGGCGCCTTGATTGTGTCCTTATCGGAGAAGTTTGATAAGTGTGCTGAGATCCATGCTAAGTCTTATTTTCGATTGTGATGAGCAAGGCGCCTTGATTGTATCCTAGTTGGAGAAGTTTGATAAGTGTGCTGAGATCCATACTTATTTCTGATCGTGATGAGCAAGGTGCCTTGATTGTGATGAGCAAGGTGCCTTGAGCAGCACAACCGGCGGCCCCCACTAATCGATAATCACAGCAACACAATGAAGTCGACTCCTTGTTGTGTTTGAATGTTGGAACGTCAAAAGTTCCGGTGGGCAGAGTTGAGGAAGGGAAGAAGGGAACTACCGCGCTTACTGCTCCGCAATTGAGCCTTCCCCCAATCCCCCATAAGAGCAGCGTGGTGCTCTTATGGGTGCCACATAGTGCGCCGGCCCGCATCAGGGCCGGCCACCTTAATCCAGGCCGACTTCATGTCGGGCACTGGTCTTATGGGTGCCACATAGTGCGCCACGTTGCGATGGTACGAGCAAAAATAGGGATTTGAACCCCCAACCCTACGTTTCTCACACATGGCTTGTGAATGATGTAGTGTAAGCTCACGCCCGTGCCTATATAAGTCAGGCGCGCGCTCGCGGCGGAATAACCAACAGAAAAAAGGTATGGGTGCACCTGAGCAGTGGGGCGAAACAGGCAGTTGGACACCAGGCGACCACTACGGTGAATTCAGAGAAACCACTGCCCCCATAGAATTGCTCTTAGCGAGGCCGTTACGTGATGGCGCAGGGGCGACTCACAGCACGCGGAAACGCAAGCAGCAACGCGGACGGCACGTGGAAATGCAAGATGAATCTCACGCCCGCGATTGTGTCTAAAACTGCCATGCACCAAAAAAAAAATTCCACAAGTGGACTAATTCTAAGAGCAGTGCAAAAGCAGAACAGGACGAGCGCAGGTGAAAACAAACGAGCACCGTCATTGGAATTTCGGATATCGGCAGACAACAGCCTCTTCGCCCCCGCCCCCTGACAAGAGTCTTATGTAGGTTGTCGTACATGCAATAATAATCATAGAGCGCAACACGAGTTGTTCCACTGCACGAAAAGAGAGTGAGAGAACGTCATTTAAGGGCTAGAAGACACGCGAGAACACAGATGCCTTCAAATAGCAAAATTGCAAACCGTCGTGACAAGCAAGGGGCAACAATCCAATTTTACGCCTTACTTTCCACACACAACATATAGAGGAAGAGAATCGCACAAGGCACCGACATCAAAAGTTCGGATGCCGGCGGAGTACAGCCTCTTCGCTCCCCCCTGACAACAATCTTATGTACCACAACCTACATAAGATTGTTGCCGGGGGGGCGAAGAGGTTGTAGTCCGTCGATATCCGAACTTTCGATGTCGGTGCCCGGTGCGTTTCACTTGCAATAGAAATCATAGAGCGCAACACGAATTGTTCCACTACACGACAAGAGACTCAGGTGACGAAGTCCACACATGGAAAAGTCATCCAACTACAAGAAAACAATGTTGAACTGCACGAAAATAGTACCACTGCCATACCCAATACAATTGCCATAGAATGAAATACATTTATAGAATTTTGTACAAGTCATTGAAAACTGTCAAAGACAACGTCCTTCAGAGAGACAGGTTGCTAGTTGTTGTCTAATAACAGGCAAATCTTTACTCGATAATCTGAAAGGGGGTCGATCACCACGTTGCAATAGCGTTGCAAATGTCAACATGAACACCGTGCAACTAGCTCCATCAACTTGCCATTGAACTCCTTCCACAACAATTTTTCTGACCATAGTCTTCAAACTCCTATCTGACCGGCTATGTGAGGTATGACGTTCTAAATATTGTACAATGAACTCGAAAACACTACAGTAGAAACAAGAATCGACTTTAACGCGAGGAAAATAGTCAAAAATTTCGAAGACATTGTCTCTCAAATTAACGGAAAGTAGGATCCAGTGATCGTTATGTTTGTGCACCGAAACGAAGATCATATCGAAGTGATAAGGATCAACGTTCTTAGCCCACCTCTCCACCCCAGTGTGCCCTCGAAGTTGCAGCATACTGAAGAAGAAAGAATTGAAGTTGAAGATTCGAAGGTCTGATGGCCGTGCACGTGTCGCGGATGCCGTCGACCCCAAAAGGGCCATGTAGAAATTCACCACCTCATCGTTGATCTTGCAATTGGCTTGCAAAACGGTGAGCATATCTTTTGCCGTGATTCTGAATTGATCATCTGCAAAGGAAGAGAGGACATGATGAGGAGGCACCACGCTGCGAGAAACATTGTCCATAACCCGCGAGACTCGAGGCGCAATCGCCGTAGCGAAATGCCCCCCCCAGGCTGCAGGTGTTGTGGCCCGAGCTACACATCATCGACCAACGCACATGCGGGGAAGTGAGAAAGGAAGTTCTAAAGGTCGTCGTTCACCGCACGACATGTCGCTAAGTATTTTTCATACATGGCCTGACCGCTAGTCACAGATGGTGGATATGTCCCCTTCTCCGAAGGTAGAAGGGAAAGACATTCGTGAATGGCTAAGGCATGCTCCTTCTTTCCAATCTCAACATCAACCCGTGATGCCTTTAACATATTCTTGTTTCTTGTCCTGAATCTCGGAAGTTTCTGTAATACACGTGCCAGATATTTTGAGAAACTTCTTTTTTGAAACGTCTGGACCCATGTGAAACAGTGAACAAACAGAACCCGGAATGAATATATGATTCCCAGGAGGAGTTCGACGAAAGTGACAATATGAAAGATAATGTAGCCCACTAGCATGCGTGCATTCAGACATAAAACGACGAGCGTTGTCGAGCCCGAGACCCCAGCACATGACGACGAAGACCACATCCGGCCAAAAAAGAGGAACGCCTACCAATGTTGAAGTTCAGATTTCGGCGGACTTGCAGCTACGACTAGCAGACAGGGACCAGCCGGGTTTGGTCCTGCCATTGGAACTGCGATGACCGGAGGAAACCGAAACTTCGAAGGGTATGTTTTCTAGACCGCCGGTATCCGCACTACAAGTGTCGGCACGAGGTGGAAAGTCGGCATTTGCCGATGTGCGGATTCCAGCGGACTTGCAGCCACAGTTCGCAAACATTGACCAACGGGGCATGCTCCACCTCGCGCCGTCACTTGTAGTTCGGATGCCGGCGGACTTCGGAACAGACCTTCCGTATTACCGTTTTTCTGGCGGTTTTCGCAGTTCCAGTGACAAGATCAAACCGGGTTCTGCGACCTGACCTGCTGGTTGTAGCTGCAAGTCCGCCGGAATCCGAACTTCGGCATTTGTAAACATTCCTCTTCTTTGGCGTGATGTGGTCTTTCGTCGTCATGTGCAAGGTTCTCGGGCTAGACTGCGCTCGTCGTTTTATGTGTGAATGCACACAAGCTCGTCGCTGCGAAAATCGTTTATCGGACGGTCTGTTTTGTAGTCCGCCGGTATCCGCACTACAGGTGTTGGCCAGAGATAGAAAGTCGAGACGGCGACAGAGGACTTGTAGAGGGAGGAGCGGATGAGCGGTTGCAGAATAAAGCGTGACGGTGTGTTAAAGAACAAAAGGCCAATTGGTCCTCGCTGACAAGTGAAGCGGAATTTTGTCCATCTAACGTGGGGCATAAGCCGGCAAGAGGGTTGACAGACAGCGTCGACAATCCCGAAACGCGGGAGTGTTGACATGGCGACGATCGTCAATGCTTACCAGCTTGTTTTTCTTTCCGCTCCTTCGTCGGCGACGTGAGCGCTGGTAAGGCGAGGACAGCCAGTGCCGGAGTGCCTACCCTGCACTTTTTTGGGGACGTGACGTGCTGGCGGCCCCCAACAACCCCCCCCCCTTCCTCCTGTGAGCGGTGACGAGGGTACCGGAAAGCACGACTGGATGAGCGCCAAGTCCCTGGCCGCGAAAGTGTCTTTGCGGAGAAGGGTGTCATCTTTTGACGGGGTGGACGAAAATGTTTTAGCTTGCACGTCGCCCAGTATGCTATTAATGACCTCGTTGACGCTAAGACGGCGAATCGTTTTCGCCGGGCTCACTGTCATGATAGCCTCAACGCACCCGTCGGGGTGATGCATGGCTGTGGC
>BFEA01000279.1:1695214-1706472 GCA_003427395.1 Chara braunii | reverse complement strand
TTTCGCCGGGCTCACTGTCATGATAGCCTCAACGCACCCGTCGGGGTGATGCATGGCTGTGGCCAAGTGGTGGGCGTCATTTTCTTCGTGGTCCACGGAAAGGCCACTAACCACCTGCGTCTCCATATCCATCTTCGTCGCGTCGTCATCGATATCACCTTCACCTGGTCTGGCGTACACCAGACCGAATGAATTAGACGTCTCCCCACAGACATCCTCGTCTCCGACATCCACCCTTTCCTCGTCTGTAATACAGAGTCCTCCTTCTTCACCGTCTTCCCCGTCGCGCAATGTAATCCACTCCTTCTCTCGCCCTTTGTCTCCTTTTTCCCCCTCCTCCCATTCTCCCTCTTCTTCCCCGCCCTCGACTTGCACCCATTCTTCCCCGCCGTCAGTCTTACGCGACTCGGCTCCTTGCAGCCGCATCAAGGCGTATCCCAAGGAGCGGTCGTCTGTATGAGCAGACGTACCACCTTCCTTCGTCCTTGCCTCCTCCGACTGCAGGCACGTCATGGACGAGGTACGGATACCGGCGGACTTCGTTGCAAGGAAGGCGGAGGGCGCTGCACCAACAATCTCTCTCTGTGACTCCGCAGATCGGCCTTGTCCAAGGGCCGACAGCATCGCCTCCCGCATAGCCAGGGCGGCGCCCATCTCCGACGCCTGTGCTCTTGTAGAGCTCCACTGGACCAGTGCACTCGCCTGAACGTCGTCCGCCTTGGTAGGGATGCCAGCGGACTTGCCCTTCACGGCGCAGACAGGATCCCCTGCACATGAGCCCCGCCCCACTTCACCGGAGGACCCGAAAGCAGTCCACGAGGGACGGGCCGCCTGCTCCAGAATCGTTGAAGTGCGGATGCCGGCCCACTTCGCTGCCTCCACGGGCACAGGGTCCTCCGTGTGCGAAGTTCGGATGCGGGCGAACTTCCCCGAATTGCCGCTCCCTGCTCTTGGGGAGTGTGTGACGTTCACCCCCCTTTCCCCCACGCCGCTGTGCGCGATCCTGCCCTGACCGACAGGGGCAGGCGATGATGCCGGCGCGCTTCCCCCTGATGTCGTATGGCCACTGCCTCCGCCACCTCCTTCCTCGTGGCCACTGCCTCCCCCCCTCCGGCCCGGGGGGGGCTCGGAGGTCCTCCTCCCACACTACCCTGGGTCCCTGTCGACGGGGGTACTTTCCAGTTCACCTTTTTCTTCGAAGGGCTCGTCTCAAGGTCGTCGAAATCGTCAGATAGTTCCAACCACTGCTTGTCATGAAGTTCCCGGAACAAGCGATCAGCAGTGGCAATTATGGCCGGGTCGGCGGGCTGCAGGTTGCTGTTCTCTAACGTCACTTTGTCCACCACAGCACTCCTCTCGGTATCCAAGTAGTCGGACTTGGCCAGGCGCTCGGACGGCTTCCATTCCCCGTCAGTGTCGACTATGGCCATGACCCACTCCCCCTTCCGAATTGGGGGCTGGATCGTCCCCGGGTGCCAAATCATGACATGACCCCAGTCTGCCTCCGTGGAACGCGTGTGGTCGTGCCCTTTGAAGTGGATGTTCTCATCCTTCCGAGAAGGATGTTGCAGGGGGACTTGACACCATGGACGCAAAGGAGGAGGCGCAGCAGGCCGAGGTGTCAATCTCGCTAACAGCTTACTAGGGGTCCTCCGCACGGGCGTCGCTTGTGCAGGCTGGTTTGTTGAGGGACTCGCCGACGAGGAGGCCGGGGATGGGAGCACCGGAGCAAGGCGGTAGTCGATGTCAATTTCCTCGGTGTCGCTATCCTCCTCAGGTGCACCGGTGTCGAAGACAACACCGGTGAGGGACTCTACGTCGACGTCGATCAAGGCACCGTAACTCTCAAGCCTCAAGACCGGCTCGGATTCGACAAAGTACAATAACTCCAGTCGGTCCAAGAAGTTCTTCGCGTTCAGGCGCGTGGCGCCGTAATAGTTGTCTAGCAGCGCCAGCATGTGTTCCTTGCGGCGCATGTACTCGATGTCGGTGCCCCTCGCAGGACGCTTCTCCAAGAAGAGGAACTCGTAGATCCTGCTCCTTTTCCGGGCCCTTAGCTTGAACCACATGTTTGTCGAAGGATCCCAAACGCGTCTCGGCTTCTCAGTCTTCGTAATGAACTCGCAGCGGTATGCTCCCGAGTTGACCGCGGTTTTCAGGAAATCCAGCGTGAATTGCAACCACTTCGAATTCCCCTCCAACGCGATGACGTTGCGACCACCCTTCAAAACGTCTCACACGACTTGTGCATGCGCTTTCCCGAGGAACATGATGTCGTCCCCCTTTTTGCAAAGGAATTCCAGCAGATGGACGAATTGTGTGGGGTTCCGCTCCATACCCTTGTACACCACGCGGTCACGCCCATGTATCACGACGGGCCATTCACAAGCGTCGAACGACATGTCGGATATCTCAGTGGGAGTCACTTTCTGAAGTGCACCCACCGCGGCAGCATCACCCGCCGCCAACCTGGCGTCGTAGACAACAGATTTGTTCTCCCGCAAGTCGTCTCCTTTGAAAAGGATGTACATGCGGTCGTCCAAGGAGTACAAGTTGTGGCCGAAACTTTTCTTCTGCTGCGTCCTCCTCACCCACTTCCCGGCCATTGCCTATATGACGGACAGATGGTGTAGGCTGGTCATGAAGTAGTAGTCGTGCTCACGAGGGTCAACGCAACTACTGTCCAGTGCGAGGGGAAGAAGTGCTCCAGGAGGGCATTCAAACTCTCGAAGACTTTAGTTGTCCACTGTTTGATGTCCACCAGTTCGCACAAGTCGAGAACACACAAGTGGCATTTCGTGATTCCGACCGCCCTCTCCAACGGCACGACCTTCATCTGCGCATCCAGAGGGTCGACGCCGAACGGGGCAATAGTTGTGACGTCCTTGAAGTCATTCCATAGAATGTGCACCATCCCTTCGGCCAGCGCGACTTCCATGCTTTTCGACTTGCTGCCGGTCAACACGGAGAGGACCTTATTCTTCCAGTCGATGGGCAACTTCTTGTTTTGGACTAGCTTTTTTGTCCCCTTGATCGACTTGTCGTCCTCGCAACCCATGTAGGGCGGACAGTCCTTGAACAAGGAGGAGTCGCTGACAAGTTTCCTGCTCCCGTCCCACAACGCTGCATCCAGCCCCTGCCCTTCAAACTTTGCCAAAATCGCCTCTCGTTTTTTCAGGAAGGGGTACCTAGTGGTCCAGTCACTGTATGGCCGGTTCTCATGCTTGAACAAGTAGTAGTTCCACAACTGCGCCAATATGCGATCGCACTTCACCAGTTGCACTGCCTCTTGCATCCCCAGCTTCCCTTGCTTCGCCAACGCGAAGGACCCTGTCTGCACCCAGACCACCTCGCAGTTGCGAACCTTCTTCAATAATCGACATTTCTCATTGTCGGTAAGGGCCTCCATGCTCTTCCAGCAGTGTGGATCCGGCTCGGTGACCTGGACGAACCAGTCACCTGGCTCTTTTTCCTTCTTGCCTTTCTTTTGTGGCCCTTCGACGGGGACATTGCAGACGACCACCTTTCGCCCGTCCTTCTCGTTTTCGATGTGGCTCACACTTGGCTTGAGGCCCTGCAACTTCTTCTTCTTCGCGACCCACTTCTCTCCTTCCGGTGCCAGCAGTCTGCCCGTTTCCCATCTCTCGAAAAATTTCATCCTGATTTCTTATGCGCTTTTCCCTGCCATCGTGAGCGGCAAAAAGCATCGAAGGGCAGCGTTCTGTTTCTTGATTCCTTGCTCAGTCTTGTCATCGGCGAGAGACCACAAGTGATTGTACGGCGTCCTGTGGAGCGCCTCTGCACAAAATCTTCGCCATGCCTCCACCTGCGCCTGTTTCCCGCTGGGGTTACCCATAACAGCTTTCGGGTAACCGAATTCCTTCCAACACCACCGAATGTCTCTCATTGAGAGTTTAAGCTGTCTCGGAGGGGCCTTCAGGTCTTTCTTGTTGTCCTCGGCGCTGACCAGAAAGTACCCCTCAAAGTCCTCGTCCGAGAAGTACACCATTCGTGCAGGCCAGTGCTCGAAGTTGTACCTCACCGCCACCTCGGTGCCAAGCAGCGCCCTGGCCGCAGCCACGTTATGCTGGCCCGCCACAGCGTAGTAGTAGTATTGTCGTGCCAGCTCGTTCTCTCAGTCTTCCGGCTTCAGATAATCCGCCCGCACCATGGGCGTCGGTTAAACCAGCCTGAGAGGCGCGAGCTTTAGTGTTGGCAGCTCGTAAGTCTTCTCGGTCTGAGAGTAGGCTGTCGTCGTTGCGTCAATAATGGCCTGTATTTGCACGGGATCCAAGGAACGCTGGTTGTATGCCGCCTCCCACTCGCCGATGTCGACGACTTGCGACGGGTTAATGGCGAACTCCCGCTTTGTTCGCACGCCGTTTTTCCATTCCAGGAAGTATGCCACGTCAATGTCGATGACACCTCTGGGATGGACAGGGGCCGACTGGGGTGGCTTCAGAGCCAAGGCCTGACGCTTTTGACTCGTCGCGCCGACATGCCCCTCAGCTCCCTTCCTTTTCCCTCCTCGCTATCATCAAAGCGACCGCGTTCCTCACCCTGCAAGGGTTGTACTGAACCACCGGAACCCATTTCCTCACCCTGTCGGGGCTGTACTGAACCACTGGAAAAGAACCCCGAGCACATTTGCACAAGAAGCGACAGTTCCAGGTCGCTCAAAATTTGGCAGGGATCGTCGAGGTTGAAGTCGCTCCTCTCAACCTCGTCAAAAAACTCCCTGTCCGAAACAAGACCTCCCTCCGCGACTTCAGTGTAGAAAGGGGTCCTCAAAGCCCCCCCACCAAACCCCTGGAACAGATCCCATGAGAGAATCGCCCCTTTCGCACCTGTGAGAACGTCGCCCTTCGAATTGTAAACGACATGCATCAGGTAGCACTGCTTGTCGTGGTTTTTTGATGGCTGCCATCCCTTGACCAAGCCGAGCACTCTTCGTCCTTTTCTATCTTCCACGAAGATGACAGGACGGCAAGGCGGTTTCATGGGCTCGTCATCTTCGGCGAAGCACCAATTGACGAACCACTTCGTGTGCGCATGATTCGACCACGATTTTGCGTTCGTCGACTCCCTCCCCGAGGTCCCCGTAGGCTGCTCCTCGCCTCTTGACGTAGACATTGTGTCTGCACCAGACGTAGCAGAGGATGTATTCGAAAACAAACGACACCGCCAACAATCAGCAAATGGGGAACTTCGGATACCGGCGGACGACAATCCAGGCAAATAGAAACGCAGAACACCGCAAAGGGAAAAGCAGGTGCGCTGGCGGCGAGCGAACAGCGTAAAGGGTAATGGTGGTTGTCGACAGTTAGCGCGCAAACGGGCAGCTTTAGAACTCTTTATAGCAAATGTTAGAAGTTTGGATTCCGGCAAACTTCGTCCATCGGAGGTGAAGATTGCCCACGTTTCTCATAAACGGACATGTGGTTATTATAGAAGATCACTCTACCATCGGACAAAATGTATCATGAGTGATGTCCGGATTCCAGCGGACTTAAACAAATGTTGATGGGCCATTGTGACAGGGGCCGACCTTGAAGTTCCGAGGGAGACGGTGCACGAAGTTCCGACAGAGAAAGACGTGTTCGGGTAGTTCGGATGTCGGCGAACTTCCGACAGGCTGGTTGAGAAGGCGAAGTCCACCCACATCCGAGCGCGGAGGAAACGAGTCGTCTGGGCAAGGGCGGACACGGGCCGTTGTCGCATGAGGCCGCGAGAAAAAATGACAGAGCAATATGAATCCGCACTTGTGCGGTCACCGAAACTTGAGATGCAACGGAGGTCCACACGCACGTACGAGGTCTGGTGAAGGTGGGGGTCTGACGAAGGGGCGTAAGGAAACACACAGTCGGTTCGAAGGCATTGTGGAAAAGCGAAGTTCGCTGGGATCCGAACATAGGGCGGGTGCTGGAGAGAGACGCGATGTGCGTGACGAAGGCTCTGCACTTTCGTGTTCAGTGCAATCAGCTGCGAGTCAGGAAAGCCACGACGTCGGAGGACAGATAGAAGCGTGTGGAGATGGATAGCGTCTCTCTCCAGGATGAATTATTGTAATGGATTAATTTTCTTTGTATTTACCAGGATGAATTAAAAGTCCCGTGGGTTCATCTCGTCGGCATGTGGTTTTCGACCGCAAGTAAGGACAGACTTATAGTTCTACAAATACAATTAGAGGAGAACAATTTTGAAGGCTTACAATAAGTTCATTTTACATTTTGTTAAGGTTGTCTTTGCCGAGCCCGACTTTTCAGGGAAAATAACAATCCTCTTAACGTCCTATAAGTTTGTTTCCAAAAAATACCAAGATCTTTTTTAGTTAAAGTTACGATTTATTGTTCTATCAATGTCTTTTCCCTGAAACTTGTTTTCCTGAAAATCTGATACTGAAGCCCTGAAGTGTTAAAAATGCATACTCAAAACATTGTGTAAGCAACTGCTTTAAAGAATGACTATATAGCCCTTTGAAGTTAGGGTAGAAGAGTCTGGGTTTTCTCGACTTTTGTTGGGATGTTAAATAATAAATGTGTTTTCGAAAATTCGCAAGAACGTCTTTAGTTGACTTAAAATTTATAGTTCTATAAATTTTTCTTCGCTGGACTTCACCTTTTGACAAACTTATACCGAAGCCCTAAACTTCTAAAGTACTAAAAATGTACACTCACTGAAAATGCTAAAATCAACTAGTTTTGAAGAGGAATTCGTAATCCTACAAAGTTACAAAACAAGGGTGTATTTGGCAAAAAGGAATGGTGATGCTGATGATCTCTGGAAAGGAGAGAGTCTGTAGAAGGGAGGGGCGCTACTAAAATGAAGGGGGGAGGGCTGAAGTTTTAAGGGGCTAAATTAGTTGTTAAGGAGTCTAGATGAGGTTTAGGGTTTAGGGTTTAAGGACGAAATTAATGAACAAAGACCCAAGTTAGGTGAGGTAAGGGTTGAGCTAAGGCAAATTTTACAGGGGATAGAGGCTAGTTAGAAAATAGGGGGTTTGGAGTATGCTGAGGGGTGGGAGATGTCTGAAGTGCCTAGATCCTTTCTTGGTATTCAGATCCTATATTGCAGGTTTATGCCAAAGACCTGAGAAAAAAGGATATAGCAAGGCAAGTCGACAGTCAATCCTGTGTACAAATGGAGCAACCGATGCTGGTTAAGGGTCCTTCGGTTGAACGGGAGGAAGCGTGTGTGTGTAATTTTGTTGTATTCTCTTTCTGATTTGTCGGTGGAATAGGAGTCGGACTCATGCTCCCCAGAAAGAAAAAGGAGGCAGACCCTTAGGGCTCTGTTTCTAAAAAGAAAAAAAAATCTTAAGTTGAGGCTACGATTTGTAGTCCTTAAAAGGTGTGCTCAAAGAAAAGGTGTAATCGGCTGCTTGTAAAGACGATTTATAGTCCTATAAAGCTAGAGGGGCAGAATCTGGCTTTTCGCGACTTTTGTCTGGATATAAAAAACTGTATTGAAGTTCTAGAAGTGTGTTTCAAAAAATAGCAAGGATTTCTCCAGTTGAGGTAAAGATTTATAGTTCTACAAATCGTTTTGTCGGACTTCGTTTTTTGACATTCTCGTACTCTGAAGCGTTAGAGTGTTAGAAACGAAAACTCAAAAAAACAATAAAATCAGTTGTCTTTGTAGAAGACTTAATAATCTTGAAAATTTAAAGGACCAGAGTCAGGCGTTAAGTGTGTTCAATGCTAAGAATTCGGACTCCTAAAAATGAGTTCGGCGAAAAACCATTTAAACTCGCTGACTTTCAGAAACACTTATAGAGCAGGAGGGTTGCCTGCAGTAAGTATTTTTTTTTTCAATTTCTAAGAATACTATTTTCAATAAAATAAGTATTATCTGATCACAATACTTCCTAGCAAATCCTGCTAGCTTTCACGATAAGCTAAATATTCTTTAACCTTCTATTTTTGGAAATCGGCTGGTTTCTAGTACGCAGAGCTTGACTTGCAATCCTAAGTTTTTTTTTTCTCTCTCTCTCTTTCTCTCTCTCTCTCTCTCTCTCTCTCTCTGTCTCTCTCTCTCTCTGTCTCTCTCTCTCTCTCTCTCTCTCTCTCTCTCTCTCTCTCTCTCTCTCTGCGCACATGAGAAAGAGAGAAACAGAGAGAGAGAGAAAAAAAAAAAAAAAAAAAAAGAGTGAGAGAGAGAGTTATAGTACTATAACGCTTACACATCTCCTTTGTGTACAAGTGTGTGTATGCGTGTGTGTGTGTGTGTGTGTGTGTGTATGTGTGTGTGTGTGTGTGTGTGTGTGTGTGTGCGTGTGTGTGTGTGTGTGTGAGGGAGAGAGAGATCCGACCCTAAAACTCAAGCTGTTTTTGTAGAAGACTTATAATCTTGAAAATTTAAAGGACCAAAGTCTGGCGTTATGTGTGTCCAATGCTAAGAATTCGGATTCTTGGAAGTGAGTTCGACGAAAAAACATTTAAATTGGCTGACATGCAAAAACACTTCTAGAGCTGGAGAGTTGCCTGCACTAAGTAGAGTTTTTTCCCATTTCTAAGACTACACTTTTTCAATCCAAGAAGTATTTATCTCATTCACAGTACTTCCTAGCAGTTCCTCTTAGCTTTCAAGATAAGCTAAATATTCTTTAACCTTCTCTTTCTCGAAATCAGCTGGTTTCTCGTGCGGTGAGCTAGACTTGCAATCCTAAGTCTCTCTCTCTCTCTCTCTCTCTCTCTCTCTCTCTCTCTCTCTCTCTCTCTCTCTCTCTCTCTCTCTCTCTCTCTCTCTCTCTCTCTCAAGGCTATGGCAAAGTTTGCCACGCTGTGCGGTGGTCCCTGGGGAAAGAATATCTCCAGGATGTACCCCGGATTGTCGAAGTATCTCAAGGTAGTACTTTGATAAAAAAAAAGATCGCACTGTACTCTAGTACTGGGAATTAGGATTTTTTTTCGAGATAGGTGAAAGATATGTATGTGTCTCACCGGTAGTCGTTTTCTCTTTGTCCTTTTTTTCTTGTTGTTCTTTTTTTTCTTTTTCTTTTCTTTTTCTCGTTGTTTTCTATTTCTCGTTGTTTCCTTTTTCTTGTTTTCTCAGGTTTTTCTCTTTTTTTTTCTCGTTTTGTTTTTTCGTTTTTTGCTTTCCTTTCTTTTGTCTTCTTCTGTTTTTCCGATAAGTTTAGGAATCTGTGATCTGTGGTCGTAAAAACGGAAATTTTGCGAATTGATATCTTGAATACAGATCAGTTCTTTGGCCATTTGCTTTGATGGATGGATGCGTGAAAACGGAAGAATCCATCCCCAATGGACGTGGGAAATACGGGTTTGTATTTAGACATTAGAATTAAGCGTGCCCTGAATAGAGATATATTCCTGCATCAGAAATAGATGTCTTTTCTGAAACTTGGAATTTTGAATTTGTAGGATATAAGAGCACGCTTGTTAGTCATTATGAAAAGTCAAGAGATAGCCCAAAACGGTCTGTAACTTTGTCAAATATTGGTCTTCGAACATTCTGCTTATATGGGAAAAATTATGATCTGACGGGATTTTCGAAAATTCCTATTCCCCGAGCGCTGTATGGATACTCTGTATCGCTGGATGCTCTGTATCGCTGCAATATTCTCTCGCTCCATTAGGTGACATCATTTTGGGATCGGAGGAATCTGGTCGCTTTTTTGAAGCATGGGATGATCGTCGTGATAGGATTTTGGCTATTACAAGTGGGATGATTTTTCGCTCAACAATTCGAAAGGCAGTTTACCCACGATGCATATGATCGAATCCCAGATGAAACATGACGTAAAATATGACCAGAGGGGGGCGAGAATCGGTCCGCCCGGAAGAAAGACGTATGATAGGCGTTGGCTAGCCGAAATGACAAGTATCATGGAGAAACAGAAAGCGCGAGAAGATCACGTCGAGTTCTCTGTGGAACGATCCTAGTTCAGGGACTTGTGGAGACAATACTCTGTGGGAATGGGAAGAGATGGGCGGAACGGACGAAAAGACACCAACGAACTTAGAACCCGACGGGATGGAATTATTACCTATCTTGGGTGACTGACAAGAGACTGGCGCCTTGATTGGATGATATAAGAATAGAGAAGATACGAACCACGGACATGGGAACACGCTACTAGACTGTCGAACCGTGTGCATAGTTGTAGCAACGAATAGAGTAACGAACGTGTTTGAGTGGGTGGCATGTGAATAGAGTAGATAGTAGAGGTCCGAGCACGAGGATGAAGTTGAGTAGATCTAAAAAAAGTCGATGATTTGAGAAACAAGGAATACACAGGTGACTATAAAAGAGGATGAGTGCTATGCAGTTATCATCAATCCTCTTGAGTCAAGGAGTTATTGTGCTGAGGTATTGAGGAAGCCTCCTGATGAGTCTGCCATGTACGCTGGCTGCGAAACGCGTCGAGGCAATGCGTACCGAGGAGAGGAGGGTGCAATATATATGGATGTATTTTTTCTCCATACTCTTTGCCTTTGGTTTCTCTGGTGTATGCTATCCTAGTGTTGTCGCGTCTGTGTGACGTATGTCCCTAGGGTGGTCTCTTAATTTCCTCTCTCTCTCTCTCTCTCTCTCTCTCTCCCTCTCTCTCACTCTCTCTCTCTCTCAACGAGAAAGGGAGAGAGAGAGAGAGAGAGAGAGTTATAGTACAATAACGCTCACACATTCGCTTTTGTGTACAAGTCTGTGTGTGTGTGTGTGTGTGTGTGTGTGTGTGAGAGAGAGAGAGAGAGAGCTCCGACCCTAAAACTCAAACACACCAGCTTTCAAAAGTTTAGAAAATGTTATTTTGAACTCGCTGTCTTATTTTATTAGGTTTTCACGAACAGAGGATTTGTGAAAACCTAACAAAAATAATTGTGAAGTTTGGATAATCATTTGTTAACCCTCTGCCAAGTGCTTTTTCGCTTTGTTTGTTTCTCAACAACAAGTATCCTAGGAAAATGGTAGACCTGGCGATCCGGGATACTGGAGGGGCAAAACTACTAGCCAAGTGCTTTTTTGCTATGTCTGTTTCTCAACAACAAGTATCCTAGGCAAATGGTAGACAAGGTTGTGCGGGATATTGGAGGGGCAAACTACCTAGGCGGGAAATTTGACTCCAACATAGGAGGCGAGCGCAAGAGAGAGAAGGAAGGGCCCCATGCCATTAAACCAGTAGAACATCTGCCATACAAAAATAATTTTTCAAAATGAGCCTGTTCAAAGAAAGCGGCAACTCGGGGCAGGTAGGGAGGCAGAAAAAATAAAGGAAAGAAAAAAAAAAAAAAAAAAAAAAA
>BFEA01000279.1:1674790-1692972 GCA_003427395.1 Chara braunii | reverse complement strand
AGAGAGAGAGAGAGAGAGAGAGAGAGAGAGAGAGAGAGAGAGAGAGAGAGAGAGAGAGAGAGAGAGAGAGAGACCGACTTTTGACGGTATGTTAAAACCCGTGTATAGTCCTATAAATTTCTCTTCGCTGAATTTTGCTTTTTGACATTCTGTTACAAAAGCCCTATGGTTTTCGATAGCATGTCAGGGTCGTGAAACGGTTTTCACCTTTTCAGTATCAGATGTAGATCCCATAACTTGAGCACTAGACCTTACCTCACCCGTGTACAATACGAAGTCGAACCCGTGACCTGTGTTTTTCACTGTGTTTTGGTAGTTGAATGTTGTTTGTCCTAGGTCTGCGTATCTGTCGGGTCTTCAACCGTATATCTGTCAAGTAAGGGTCATACTTGTGTAGAGGTCGTAGTTGCTACAGTCCTGAAAGCCTGTGAAAGGTCAAGGGTGTAGCTGCTGCGTTCCCGAAAGGCCAAGTCCACAGACTTCCGGAAGGTCCGCAAGTGGCCTCTCGAGGGTTTCTCACGTTTCGCTAAAGGCAAGTAGGCAGTAGGCAGTCCAACTTTGCTTAGTCATCGGTACCCAGTCCCAGTCTCACTTTGTCTAGACAGCAAGTACCCTGTAAGATTGTGCACCAGGGGAGAGAGAGAGAGAGAGTGAGAGAGAGAGAGAGAGAGAGAGAGTGAGAGGGTTTGCGTATCGAGAGAACGAGGAAGTGTCATCGGACGTTCATCCAGGTCATATAGCCATCACTCGGCTGTCAACGAAAGAAGAATCAGAAGCCCAGTCGACGTCGAAAGAAGAAGAGGAGGCGTCAGCACCTTAGCCCCGGAAGGCTCCTCTAGCCCGAGCGCCACCTGCCGTACGGGGAGGATCTGCTCTGAACCCCGAAGTCCCTCCAGACGCCGCTAGTCGACACGATGGAGCCACAACCTCCCGCCGGCGCCGCCCCTCTTGCTCACCATCTCCCTCCTCCACCCCCTCCACGCTTCATTCCCATCCTCCTCCCGGCCCGGACTTTCCGTCTTCATCCCGTCTCTCGCCGCCCCCTTCCTTACCTTTCTTGTCCCCTCTCCCTCATATCGAATTCCCTCTTAATTACCGTATCTTCGCCAATCCACTTTTCTGTCACCATTTCATTGCGCGACTTCTATGTAGAATCAATCCCCATCGCGCTCCCTCCTTTCCTCTCAACATTCTCCTTTTTTGTGTCACCTGGAGACAATACAACCATATGGAGTTGTATTGTAGCATCTTTGGGACCTTTCGTGCCATGAAGACCTACGAGTCCCTACGCGACAACTTCCTCCGCACCATTCCAACCCTATACCGCAACTATCTCCTATCCCTTTCCCGACCCAATCATCGATTCCCTCGCGTGCACCGGATCGTCCGCTTTGTCGATCTCTGTGACAAAGCATCTAACTACTTCACTCCCCTCCCACCTGAATGGCCTACACCCCCCCATCACCCACACCTCGTCGACTACCGCCGAGCGGATTTCCAGTGATGAAGCAGAACCAGTGGAGATCCGGCGGACCATGATGGTGTCACCTGGACGACCCCCGCCAGCAGAAGGAGCAGAAGGTTGCACATGACAAGGCTGAATGGTAGAGGATTTGCAAGCCAATGGAGTCGTGAAAGTCTTGCAATTGAAGTTGGCGACAACATGGAGTGTGGCCCGATCTAGTGCTGATACGCTCGGTTCCTCACTCATCCCCTCGTCCCCTTCCTCCTTCTCCGCCATGTAAAGTAGTTTTCATTCATACAATCAGGAGATTGCATAATTTTGGAACCCCTTGATGGTCACATATGTGGCGCGACAGCTTCCGGACATTTGCCATCTTCCAACMCCCCCCCCCCCCCCCCCCCCTTCTTTTTTTTGAATCATGTGTGTCTTTTTACAAAAAGGCCAACAGGGCCTTGTGTCTGTGTTTTTGGATTAATGCGCATTGCTGAGACCCGTGTTTTTTTTGTCAAGTTCTGTTGGTTTTTGGAATTCCATCTTTTCGTTATTCAGGAAATGCATGAGAATTACACGCGCCTTAGCGAGCTGGTTGGGAATTTGGCTCGACAATTAGGAACTTCGGAATGCACGGAACCCAACGTGTCCTTTTTGTGTGTGAATGTTCCTTACTGCGTCGTAGAAAACTCTAGGGAATTTTTGTGAATATGAATAGATGTAGGACTTTCTTTTCCCGCGTCCACTTTACGCGCGGATATGGTGTTTTCAATTTTTGAATTAGCGTAGGATTCAGAAAAGAGTTGTAATTGTTTTGGTGCCCCTTTTTGCTTTCGTAATTGGCGCCATGCATGCGAGCTTCCTCCTCTTTGCTTCCTTTGACGCTCTTTTCGCACCCTCGCTTACTCTCTCTCTCTGTAACCGTTTCTCATCTCTCCTTCGTCTTGCACGCCTTTTCTCTCCTTATTGGTCTTCTGAATCTTGGCTAAGTTTCGTGATGTCCTTCGCACCCTTTGTCTTTCTGCTCTTATCCTTGCGCCAGAATACCCTGTCGATTTCCTCCTCCCCTCTAGCCAAGGAGACGCGTTGTGTAAGAGGAAATCTTTGTTACTCAACGATTCTGATTGGCTATGATCAGACTTCGTAGGATTGACATGGCTTTAGTCGGGCGATTATCCCTGAACTCCCCCTTACCCTCCCTACCTCAATCTTCATTTTTCCTAGCACCTACCTCCTTTTTCGCAACTATAAATTCCTCAAGGGCCCCTGAAAAACTCTCTCTCAACTCGTCGGCCAGCTTCCGGGAAGCAGTGGTTAGGTGGTATGTGTAAGAACAGGCTAGGTCGGACCTTATATGCGAGCATATTTCGAGGCAAGAGTTAGACCGATCAGGCCAAGGCTGCACCCTGTCTGGAAGGAAGGTCGCATAACAGTCGCTGTCATTGCAAAGACAGTATATATATAGAAGATGAAAAATAAAGTTAGCATCAGACATGGAGTGGTAGGGAAAGGGACATATTCCGCTTCGTCAACAGAAAATAATGTAGAACAAGGGAGAAGAAGAAAGAACGCAAGTGCGATCAGCCATCCATCAAGAGCGCTTTTAATTAGGACCGAAGGCCGAAGCGCAGGTATCAGGAGGACAGGTCGCAAGCTTAGCGTATACGAACATAACCATCCCACTGCAAATCCGAGAAGGATAGGGGAGGGGGAGGTGTCAACCAGAGTAGCTATGGAGAAACTCAACAACCATTACACCAAAAAAAAGAACCACAGGAAGTTCAAAAAAAGACTTATATGCCCAAAGTGAGAAATCACATTGTCATTGTGAAAAACAATTAAAGTCTTTAGCAAAAAGATCATGGGGGATAGGTCGGGGAAAGAGAAAGGTAGCGTAGAAGAAGAGAAACTTGCCCTCTTACTGCATCCAAGTGCGAGGGACAACCAACCAGATCCACTGGCGGGGTGGGCTCTCCTTGAGGCCTTTCTATTGCCTGCCACTAGCATCGTCATCAGAGGGGAGACCTTTCTTTGTCGTCCGAAGGCCGAGAGTAAGACAAGGGGGGGTCTTTTAGGGAGGGGGTGAAAAAAAGGGGGGAGGGGGGAGGGGAATGGGATGCAGGCGTCTTGCACAGGGGGGGAGCTGAGGGACGAGGACGACCAGTCTAACATGGCGATCGTGGACCGTGAGGAGAAGCCGAAGGCCCAAAGTGTCAGGATCGGGTTGACGATCATGCTGCAAGCGTTCGCAGTGTGAGAAGCGTGAGTCCTGCGCCTGCTGGGTAGCAGCCGGGAAAGTGGCGGGGAAGAAGAGGACAGCCAGCAGGGAGAGCAAGGCAAGGTAAGCGAGGAAGATGCACGCGGAAAGTTCCATGGATGATCTCTCGACTGTCTCTAATTGCCCCATGTTCAATGAGAGAGTCTCGGTGATGTTATCGCATCAATCAGGCAGCAAGGACTCGGAGGATCACTGCGTGGTGCCTCAGCTGGTCAAGCCAACAGGTCTTGCAGGAGAAGCGCAGCAGCGAGGAGCGCAAGGGTACAAAGAGCACTGAGGGCGGCGAAAAAGAATGCAGTAGCGCGAATGAGGCGCGAGAAGTGCTGCTAGCGGGAGAGCATTGCGCATTCCGTCTGGCAGACCCAACAGAGTACTTCCCCGATGAGAACGTTGGGCACAAGCGCTAAGCAGAAAGCGAGAGAGCAGAGGAGCGTGAGGAGAGCAAGCGGGTCCAGGCCAGTAGGCTTCATGACGATACCCCTTCCTGTGACTCGGCGGCGTCCTCCTTGTAGTCCGGATCGATGTCGACGTCCATCCTGGCGCCTCGAGCCAATCGCAAAACTGGTCTCCCCTTGAATCACGCGGAATTCGCACTCAACCGGAAGTGTCTCCGTAGGCCAAGCTCATCATGCTTAAGTATACTTCGATCGAACCGAGTCGGTGATGCAGAAGCCTGGACTGTCATCGATAGAGTCCCTCGTCCGTAGATGTGGGCCGATTGGTAACCTTTCTCAAAAGTTATCGAACCCTCGCAGATAATCGGTTGCGATTGTGGCCAAAAAGGACGCCTGTTTTTCTGCGGGCATAGCAATACAATAAAGCTAAAACAAAAGGGGGGGGGGGGGGAAGAAGAAAGAAAGGAAGAAAAAAAAGAAAGAAAAAATGAAAAAATAAAAAATAAAAAATAAAAAATAAAAAAAGAGGGGGGCAACTAAATAAAACCAGAGAAAATTGACAAAAAAACGGGAAAAAGGAAAAGGCAAAAAGGAGCAAAGGAAAAAAGGGTGGTTCAGGGGAGCTTGCTCAGAAAGCAACTTCCGTATCGTTGCGAGGGCAGGGAGTCTTATTTCAGTCTGTTTGCGCGTGCAATGCAAGTCAGGATCCAGTTGCCAATTCTTATTCTACATGTCCGTCCGCCAAACCACTGTACTACCTTATGAAAGCTAGCGCACGGTTCCGTGGTCCCATTTAGCCTGAGTGGAGGAAAAAAAAGGGGGGGTCGGAGCATACAACTCTTTCGGGAATCAACAGGGAAACACAGGAGGAGGGGGGGTGGGTTTCAACCTACTCGAGCCTAGCCATTCGTACCTTGGAGGTGTTAACTCCTTGGATCTCCTTCAGGACTTCCCGGATCCATCTTCTTACCTGGATATGCGTGTGTGTGTGTGTATGTGTGTGTGTGTGTGTGTGTGTGTGTGTGTGTGTGTGTGTGTGTGTGTGTGTGTGTGTGACCCACCCGCTATCCCTCCCAAGGGGTTGCTTAGGACTGGACGGGTCAGTTGGCGCGGGGGACAACTAACCCTGCCAGGTCTGCAATCCCCCGAACACCACACACCCACACAAACACATACACAGACAACATTAGTCCATACCGTGGTTCTCCTCTAGGGACTCAAGGGTTGTCTGCACGTTCACCCTACTTGGATGATACATTTGATGGTTCTCGAAAACTGTCCTGACGACATTCCATCACCCGCGTGAGTCATCGCCGTTATCCGTCATGCAGGTCACCAGGCGTCGGATCTCGTGCGTGGCCTCTGTTGGCTTAGTACGCAGAATCAGGATCAGAGCAGTCTATGTCGTGATAACGTGCAGTGATTGCGCCGTACTCCTGTTGGAGCGCAAGCGTGTGAACCTGCAGGGTTGGAAACCCAGGCCCCTTGTTCTGTCATTTTTGGAAGTGGTGAACTCACCTTTCTCGCTAGAAGAAATCGTGATTGTCATGGTGCGAAAATTGGCGACGATGTCCTGGCCATTGTTATCAGTAACCTCCGTGTTTTCCTTTACTTTAATGTAGTCAGCGGGGTAGATCCATCTGGCATCGGTACTCTGGTCACAATCCTTCCTGAACCAGACCCTGGCCGAGGGTATATTCAAAGAGCAGATATCGTCCACGTAACGGTAGGTGTCGTTGAAGGAAGCAACCACCTCGCTCAGTCCTTCTCGCAGCATCCTACACATCGCTTGGTATTCGTCCATGAAGAAGTACACATCGCACCAAACTGGTGAGCAGGACAGACCCATCCGTATTCCAAGCACCTGCCTCCAAACCTCACCACCTAGTTGCACGAGGCTGTGCGAAACGCACCATTCAGTGACCCATATTATTTCCTTTTCCGTAAAGAACATAGATTCGTCAGTGGGGCAAAGATGCCTGCTTGCCCACGAGGGAATCAACGCGCCGCTCTCGGAGACCCGCACCTTAACCGAGTCCCTTGGGCTCTAATCACACTTGTGTTTCATGGCGCATTCCACGAAGAATATGACCGCAACAACCAGGCTGTGCTCCGGTGTGTCAGTGGGGATCAACTCGAAGCATCTAGTAATATCAGCAGAGAACTCTGGTGTGAGGATTGTCGCAAGGTTAGCAGCAATCTCACCGACCGAAGAAGTAGGCCACCAAAGATTGGGTTTGACGTCGTACTCTGCCTCCATTAAGTTGCTCCTATCTTTGCATAATTCTCTTACGGAGGGGGTGAAGAAACAGAGCAGGCAGGCACAGAGCTCGGCCATGGACGAGACAACAGAATTCGCCGTGTTTGTGATCCAACGAAAGGACCACTTGTGCGCTTTGAAGACTGCCATGAGGTATGGAAGGGAAGCTCCGGCGTGAGGTAGCACTACCAGGTGCTCGGTCTCCGCATGGATGGCTGCTTCTATTAGCTCAGGTTCCTCGTGCAGTAAGACAAAGTCAGGACTCGATAGCCTTTTCACTGCGAATTCTCTAATAATGTTATCGCATACGAAGGTTGGGGTGTTCGCGGCTTTATCTTTGGCAGTAACCAGGAATCTCCCAGTGAGGACCTCGATTTCCGTCTTCACATTGGCTTGGCCGATGGGCTCAACAAAGATGTGCCTGTGCTTCTCCCAGTAGCTGCACATCTTCTTCCTCGCCTTGTCAAGTGCCAACTTCTTCACCAACTTCCTCTTCCTATCGCAAAGTCGCGCCACGTCATCTATGCATTCTGCAATCTTGTCGAGCAACTGTCCCAGCTCGTAGAGGGCTTCCTCAATGTCAAAGGCTTTTAATGGAACATGGTTGAGTCCTTGCTTCGGCATGGTTCTGAGCCTATAGTTATTGGTGATGTCTGGGTTCATGGTCACCACATGCTGGTGAGTTGATTCTGGAAGGACCTCAGTCGGTATGTCGCTGAGGAGCGCGAGGTACCTTAGTAACCTACAGGGGCACCGTGCAGCGTCATAGTCCCTAGACCATTGTTCAAGATTGAAGTCTTTGAAGGTCCTCTTCGGTCTGCAGACGAATGCCTCGATCGGGTCGTTGTACGTCCAGCCGATCATGGTGTCGTCAAGCCAGGAGTCTGCCTCCTCCCCTACCACGCGTTTCAGTGCGTCCTGGATGACCCTCCTGACAGAGAAGGCTTCCATAATCTTGCTCGTGTATCTAATGTGCAGGAAGACCTCCTGAGTACGCTTCTTTCTTTCCCACTTGAGTCTTCCATTCGGCAGAGTTATCATCTTTCCACCCATGTCAACATCCTGCGGGACACGGATGGTGCATGCAGTGAAAATTGGTTTGATTCCGACGGGAAGTGCCTAAAAAACAAGGGGGCCTTCTCACCAAAAAGAAAAAAAGAAAAAAGAAAAGAAGAAAAGAAGAAAAGAAGAATAAAGGAGAAAAATAGAGAGAAAAAAGGAGAGAGAAAAAAAGGGGGGAGTGGGGAAGGGGACAAGAAGGAAAGAAAGTAGGTACGAAAAGAGGAAGGGGTGTATAGACTAAGAAGGGAGGGAAGAGGAGTGTGACCGTGGAGATTCAGCGCGAGCGGAGGACCCCCTGCGCTGATATGTCTCCTTCAGAGAGCCTCCGTTTGATGCTCCAGCCTCCTGGTGCTCATGGAAAGTGCTGATTCAACAGCAGACAGCTCCTCGAGGGAGTAGCCCGCATCAGCCGCTGCATGGGACGACTGACCAAGTGGACGGACCGCAACTAGAGTGGCGAGGATAGGTGGCTGCTGCTCGGCTGCTTGCGCTTGCGGAGCCTAGTTGAGTCGCGAAGCGCCTGCTTGGTCAGCGGCTTGCCGCTGGGAAGCTGCATGTTGCCGCAGTTGCTGCCGAGCTGCTGGAACCGGCTGGAAGTTAAGCCACCCTTGGCCAGGGAGAGGTTCCGGGCAGCTTCTTCTTCTGCGTGCAAGCCTGCGCGGTGACACCAGTGCTACCTTCGCGGTCTGGCAGGAACCCCCGTGGGAAGCAAGATCCTGTCCAAGGCTGGTGGGGTATGGTACCTCCATAGCCTTTCATCGCGAAGAACTGTTTCCGCAGAGAGTTGATCGTCCTTCTCGAGCTCGGTGATGTAGTTGGTCATGATCTCCCTGATGAACATGAAGATGACACAACCCCTGACCGCGTCTTTCCAAGTGGTGCGCAGGAAGGGAATGAACATCGAAGTCCTAAACCTTGTCGAGGACAGGTTCGGAAAAAGGACGTCAGGATGGGCTAGGAGATACCAGATGGCATGGTCGACCCAGAGTGGGCCCCGAAGGCAATCCTTCTGATCTTCTTCCTTCTGACAGCTACATTTGAGATAGGGACGGCCAGCACTCTAGACCTTGCGGTCAGGGTAGTCAGATCTCTCTAAGTGTCTTTGCCAAAATAGACCCGGGCTGGCCGGGTCAAGGTAGTCAGATCTCACGAAGTGTCTTCGCAAAAATAGACCCGGGCTGGCCGGGTTTGCAAACGCAGAGTTGCCTGCTTACTTCAAAAAAAAAAAAAAATCATATCCCATAAATCTCCGTTCAAACAGGTCCGTATCGTATATCGCAGAGTTTCCTTACCGGTCTTAAATCTGGAAAAAACTTTAAAGTAATGAAAATACGTATTAAGCAATATATTCCCGAAAATGAGCGTGCACAAACGAGCAAAAATCGAGAGAAGGCAGAAACGCAACAAAAAAACAGAAAAACCCGAAAACAAAATTGGTTACAACCTTTCTTTTTTTTCTCAAGTGATCCTATTAAGCTCCCTGCTTGCACTCCACCAGATCACCCGTGCTTACCCTTTTCCCAAACTCGGTAACGAGGGGATTACCTCCCCAAATCGTAGTATTTCGCCAGTCCGGGGTACAAACTGGAAAGAGTGTCTTTCCAGTGACTCCCGGATACTTTAGCAAACTTTGCTAAAGATGCGAGAGAGACCTCCGGGGGGTGATCCCGGAGGCTTGCTTCTAACATAATAGCAGTAACCGCTGCCAACGTGGCGTCGTCCGAGGTCGATGATCGGGACATCCTCAACATATTGACAAACAGAATGGATTTCTTGGTCGATTTTCTTGAAAAAGACGAAAAATCCTGCATTGACTGCACTTTCAAGACCCCTGATTCGGCGAGATGACGTTGGGTCCTTGTTTTGGGAGCAATATGCGCAGTAATCGGATCAGGCGTGATGCGTATTCTGGCCCCTAGGAAGTCAAAAGCATTCATGCCCTCATCCTTCCTAACCAACGACAAATTCCCATCATAACATGCTTCAAATTGATCGAGGATCGGACCGGCATCTTCCTCTGACCTTCCCTCCCCTATGTTACATGCCACGATAATGGCTACATCATCAATCATTCGTATTCCTCTAACTAGGTCTCTGGCCCTCCCTAATGACATCAGAAAAACGAACTCGGATCTCGCGCAGACTAGGCAAGCCAAAGCTGGGCTTGAACTCCTGCCCATGGGTATCCCCGAGGTCTGCCTCAAAAACTGTCCTGCACATTGTACGTACGCATGGTTAAGTTCAAAAACGACCGCACTCATAATCTTGTCAAAACTCAGTAGGATAATACCATCACTCTTCCACAGGTTTCTTGCCATCATGCAAATCCTTCCTCTCTGGCTCACCCGGATCCCCCTCATGCCCTTTCTTATATGCCTATCGATCACCCATCTTACTGCATTCAATACCCTCTGATGAGTCAATTTCGCGAACATATCTTTCACGTCGTAGCTCCTCCCTATCCCACTGCTCCCTTTCCCCCGCAGATGCGTTTGAATGTTGCGACATCTCTCCCTTAATTCGTCGGTAGAGCGTAGATTGAAGTGATCATTGTCACAGAGAGCGAACAGCATGTACCTGATGGCTCTTCCTACCCTCGATCCAGCGACTTTTGCCGGGTCATGAGTCGCCGGGGAGATCGGTCTCCACCTTCCTAAATCCTTATCCTTAGGTAGGACGTATGCTTGTCCGATCTTCCCTCCCTTCCCCCACGCGGCAACGTTGTTCATCCCAAGATTGGTATACTCCTCCTTTATTCGTGAAATGATCCGGTTTTCTCCTTGCTCCACTGGCTCGTAGCTCGGGTTCCAATTAAATAGCATCTGGCACGCATGCAAGTACAGGACCGGGCAGATGATTAGAGTGGCGCTGGGGTTACGATCAATCGGTACGGCAACCAGATGCGCGAATCCCGCCAATTCTTTCTTCACTTCTTCGCTACTCATCGCTTTCCTCTCAACATGGATACATTAGAGAAGGAAACTGTTGTTGAATACATCACGCAGAATGCGACGTGGATAATGAGATAGTCATTAGAGAAGGAAACGGTCGTGTTCCCAGAGTATAAGTGCTGAGCTCGTTTTTTTTTGTCAAACTTTTCGATAATGACATGAGATATAGAGGCCGAGAGGTTGAACGCTGGTACCAGGATGTAATTATAAGTGAAATGGATTTGATTATTGCTCCTTTCGATATCGCACATCAGCACCATTGGACCTTGGTCGTGGCTGACTTGAGGAGGAGGAAATTCGAATTCTACGACCCCCTCGACCCCGACAAGGAGTTCGATTTAAAAGTGACCGGCGGGTTTGCAAAGTTTTTATTCGAAAGATCGAAATCGCAAGGCAAAGAGGTGGACACGAGACCATTCAATCGCATATGGAATGTAGAGGGCATTCCAAAGCAACATGACACGAACGATTGTGGGGTCTTTGTACTCACGTACGCGTCACTTTTGGCACGGGGCCAACTTCCGCCTTTCTGTTTCACCGCAGATGACATACCCGCGATACGTCGTCGGATGACATTGGACACAGTGGCTCGTGAGTAGTGTGTACGTGATATTATGTAGTATGATTGCGAAGGGAGCGGACGTGGTTGGCACGAGGTGGCGCTTGACAAAAAACAATGTATATAAAGTGTTAATTATTCCTCGGTGCACTGTGTCACTTGCCCTTTGCATGGTACCTTACACCTTACACCTTACACTATACACCTTACACCTTACACCTGACCCCTTACACCTTACCCCTTACACCTTACCCCTTACACCTTACCCCTTACACCTTACCCCTTATACCTTAATCCTTATACCTTACCCCTTACCCTTCACACCAAAACGCCCATTTGGAATGGTTTTTGCACTTCAATCATCTAAAAAATGACAATTTCAATTTTATTCAAAAAATATAAAATGTCCGTTTTGACGAAATCGCTGTTGAAGTCGATCCTGCGGACCAGCACAAAACTGCGTTCAAGATGCGCGATGGGCTCTATGAGTTTACCGTAATGCCCTTCGGTCTTACGAACGCACTAGCCACGTTCCAAAGCTTCATGGACAGGGTCCTCCACGAACAGATTGGCCGGTTCGTGGTAGTGTACCTGGACGATATCCTAATTTTCAGCAAGTCCATGGAGGAACACCTCAAGCATCTTGAGGAGGTACTTGTCATCCTCAAGAAGACGCAGCTCCATCTCAACTTGGAGAAATCCGAGTTTGGGAGGGATAGCGTCATCTATCTTGGGCACCGGTTGTCTGCTGCAGGCCTAGAGCCTGAGGCAACCAAGATTGAGCTCATACGCGATTGGCCTCAGCCTGTGAACATTCGTGAATTGCGTTCTTTTCTTGGTCTCGCGTCGTACTATCGGAAGTTTGTACCCCGTTTTTCTATCATTGCTCATCTATTGTCGCGACTAACCAGCAAGAGTGTGTCTTATTCCTGGGATGCCGCGTGTACGCAAGCGTTTCGAACTCTCAAGGAAGCCTTGGTAAGTTATCCGGTACTCCGCATTGCAGACCCCAAACTGACCTTCGTAGTAACTACGGATGCAAGTCAGTATGGGATCGGTGCAGTGCTGCAACAAGATGACGGCGATGGCATGTGGCCACTCGAGTACTACAGCAAACGCATGCCCAGCGTAAAGGTAGCCACTTCCACCTACATGGGCGAGCTTTACGCTTTGCGCATGGCGTTGGATCACTGGAAACATTACCCTTTGGGACGTCAATTCAAAGTGTTCTCAGATCATGAGACCTTGAAGTGGATCAAAATGCAGACTACTTTGTCCCCTACCTTACTTCGCAGGTTTCATGAGATTGACATCTTTGATTTTGAATTGAGACACAAAAAGGGTTGTTACAATCGAGTCGCTAACGCATTGTCTCGCCACCCTGAGTACATAACTTGCCTTGTGAAATCCTACGACCTCCGGAAGAAACTGAAGGAGGAGATCGTAGAGCACACAGCCAAGGATCCGGAACTTAGTTCCATCCTTGAGCAGCTGCGGGCTGCTCCTAGTAGTCATCCTGATTTCCACGAGTATGGAGGACTGATTTTTCGTCGATACGGGAACCATGACCGTTTGTGTGTACCCAACCATGAGCCTCTCCGCACACACTTTTTGGACTTGGCTCATGGTCGGAGCGGGCACTTCGGCATGGCTAAAACGTACGCTAATTTGCTGACACAGTTTGATTGGCCTGGTATGAAAGGGACTGYTGAGAAATTTATAGCCGAATGTCAAGTCTGTCAACGAATCAAGCCATGCAGACAAAAGCCCATGGGGCTACTCACACCCCTACCCATTCCTGATCGTCCCGGGGAGTCCGTCTCCATCGATTTTACTGACATGGGTAAGGTAAGCAAGAACGGGTTTTCACAAGTCATGGTGATTGTTGACCGGTTTTTAAAGTTTCTCAATCTAATTCCTTTACCGCCTTACGCCCCAACAGATCTAGTGATTCGCGAATTCCAGCAGAAATACCTGTTGCAATTCGGAACCCCGAAGACTCTTGTGAGCGATCGGAACCCGCGTTTCATTAACACTGAATGGAAGGAGTTCACGTCCCACCTTGGAATCAAACTGTGCATGGCATCTGGCCGACACCCCGTAGCCAACGGTTTGGATGAGGAGATCAACCAGGCTGTATTCCAACTACTCTGTGCGTTGATCATTCCTGATGAGTAAACATGGGATGAGGAGTTGTATTCTGTCAAGGGGTTGTACAACAACTCCGTCCATTCTGCCACCGCAACGACACCTAACAGGCTGCATTACGGATGGTATATCCGTAATCCGCTTTTCTACTTATTCCCTGAACAGTCAGCTGGTTTAACACCCGGCAGACCCGGCTTCAGAGCTAAGTATGATCGCTTGCTTAAAGTTGCTGTTATAGCCATGACCACGCGACAGCATGCCATAATTCACCATGCAAACAAAAAGCGCAAACCATCGGAGATTCAGGTAGGAAGTTATATCTGCGTAAAAATGTCTGAATTCTCAGAGGAGGAGGGAGTCTCACGCAAACTCCTCCCACTCTACAACGGGCCTTGGGAAGTTTTGGATGTAATTGGGGAAGATCACTTTGGCCCTTCGTATGTTGTCGACGTGCCAGCTCACCTGCGCACGTATCCCGTGTTTCATGCATCTAAACTGAATCTCCATCGTGACGCCGAGACATTCGATTACCGCGAAGATATGATCCCTCGCGCAATCAAGGGCGGACATGAGATAGATAGAATCAAACAGCATGTAGGTAAAGGGAGAAACAAACAGTACCAGGTCCATTTTATATATCACCCGTTAGATGATCTCAACTGGATCTCCAAAGAGGAACTGCTACGCAACGCAACGCGCGTTGTTAAAGCTTACGAGCGACAGATCGCTGCTAATGCCACACCAAAGATCTCAGCAAGGCTCTCTGCAACAGAGTATTCCAAGAATCTCTTTGCCTTGCTCGCCTATGATGCGTTTACCGAGGACTCAGAATCAGTTACTCGCTCGAAGGGACCTCGCTCTTGAGGGGGGGGTAGTGTGATAACCCGTCCAAACACGGACCGAAATACACAGCTGACTTCTGAGTTTTGCTCAAAGACTGAATGCCCTACTGAGTTCCTCGCCTGCTAAGTCTGTGTGTGTGTGTGGTTGCTAGACTGCATGTCTGTCTGAGTGCTGGTTGGCTTGCGTGTGTGACCATGCCTGTCTGAGTGCTGGTTGGTATGAGTACGTGTGTGTGGCCCGCCAGGGCACTTGTTCGTTCGTTGGGCCCTCAGGGCCGGTACTTACCTGTGGCCGTGGCTTCGAGGGGTTGCAGCAGGGAAAAAGCACTAAAGTAGCTGGTATGCCGGTACCGCACCCGGCAGGGAGGTAAATATGCCGGTACCGGAGGCCGAGCAGAAGAAGACAAAAGTGGCATTTTTAGAGGTCGGTAGTGTAGGCTAGGTCTGGCGGGTACTAGTCTGAGTCTAGGGCCTGTAGGGGCAATATCAGAGTCTGCAATGATGTTCCCTCCAAAAGGAGGAAGAGGTACCGATTGCTTGGGAAGGCCAGCGGCCTGGAAGTCACCGCCCAAGAGGCAAAGCAGGCCGCTATATCTTCCCGCCGGGCGGAAGACCCGGCCTCTTTTTCGGTGTGCAAGTTTGGCGACACACTGGTGGAGCGTTGGAGGGAGCAGCGCTGGCCCGCTGGGTTGGAGCTGCGCTGCTGGGGAGGAAGAAGAAGGACTAGAGGGAGGAAGAAGGAGGAAGGAAGGAGGAAGGGGGAGGAGCGCCAGGGGTACTTACCTGGCTATGGTGGCATCCATCTTCATCACCTTGGTGGGCGCTGCTGCAAGGAGTCCCCAACCAGGGGAGCTACACCAAGAAGCTTCAAGGCAAGGCTGGGCATGGCGGCCTGAGCTGGAGCAGCCATAGCTGCTCTGGGTTGTCCTTTAGACGTCCGTGCAAGGCCTAGTAGTCCGCCATCGCCTCGGCCTATGTGTGTGAAGAGTGGGGGAGGCAGCCATGGCTATGGTGGACCTTGAGTGATACCTGCAGTTGAAAAGGGACTCGGACATGATTCTCGACCAGTCATTTAACATTGTATTATTATTTCTTGTATGAATAAGAGAAGGGGGAGATAAGGAGGAGGAGATTGTTGGGCGAAGAAGAAGAGCCTTGTCATTGTCTTTGTTGGAGTACATCTTCTTCTTCTTCTTTCTTACTTCTTCTTCTTCTTCTACTCCTCTCTCACCTCTCAAGTGCATTCATTTTTTTCTGCAATTGGATGGCATTGTACTTTCCAATGGATGTGTATCTCGAAATCGGCCAGGGTCATAACAGGGAAAACAAAGGTCTATTGGGAATAGCTCCATCAAAACAACCCGGGCCCAAGTCCCACTTGGTACACTTATTCTCAACTTCATTTCTGACCGTAGATTACGATGATCAAGGGCCAGAAATGAAGTACCAGGGTACTGAGTGGGACTTGGCCCCGGGAAATACTGCTACCATTTAACCCAGCAGCTGTGGTGCAGGCAACGGAATGTGATTCCCAGAACAGAAATGACCACAATAGAAACAGTATACACAAATAATGCAAGCGTTTCCTCCTTACGTGAGCTTTCCAATTGGTGCAGGTGGGCAAAACATGGCGTCGGGCGGGGATGAGTCTCTTTGCTGCTGGAGTCAATACTAGCATTGGTGGCAATCCGAAACGGCGGCGATGTCAACTGTTGTGACGGTAGACTACGTCTGATGGCGTCCATCGAAAAAAGGGGGTGATGCCCACCGCTGTGATATATGCCCGGTTGGGCAATGTATATGGAGCCAAGGATCCGCAATGTGATGAAAAAGACTGAATGGATAATGTAATGTCCGTGAAACAACAACAGGCAATGTAGATCCTTTTTTTTTTTTTTTTTTTTTTTTTTTAAAGAAAAAAAACACCAAGTTTGCTAGGCGTGATGGTATGACCGATCACCCCTAGCAACTTAGTTTGTGGCTCCAATCTATTGGTGGGGAGCAGCACCTGCAGGAAAGCGGGTCCAGCGTCCCTCATACAATGAGAATAATGTCTTGCTGAAGAATATAATCCTGTGACAATTGAGCTGAGACCTGCCTCTTCAGTCCGTTGAGGACTGCGAGATATAACCATACATTTCTAGTCTGCCTATGTTCAGAGAATAATTACAATAACAATCATTGTTGATTTCTGACTTAGGCTGCATGACCAAACCATTGGTTGTCTACTATTGCCATAGTTGAAGGCGGGAATAAATTTGAGAAGTTTTCTGGGGACCTCAAATGATTGCCTTGTTGAATTATCATCCATTCATGAAAACTGAGTTGAAAATCCCTCTTGAAGGGGGCAACAGTGCCCTCTCCCCTTGGCCATGACACATGACCCAAACCCCCTCCATTATCCCCCCCCAACCATTGTATTGTGAATATCCTTCTTTTGTTGGAATGTTAGAAGCTTTGATTGGGTGTTACACCATTGGGCTCGAATCCCAGTTTGAATATAATGTTTAACTATTTCAGAAATTTTCCAACCCTCTATCCTTACTCAGTCCAAAGCATGTGTGCAACGTTTGTACCAGAGTGTCCATATTATAGCTTTGCGAGAGAGGGAGAAAAAATTATGTACAAAACCCGAGGATGAGGGGGGGTCCCATGCTCCTAATAGGATAGCCCTCCAATCCCAAGGCCAATCCAAGTCTGTCAATTACCTCCAAATACAATCCCATCTGCGCCACAAGAGTACCGATCCAGGACATTGTAAGAAAATATGTTCAATTGTTTCTCTTATCTTGCGGTTAGGAAATGTCATGTGACAGGATTGGCACCATGGGAGTGCTAGTCCTCGTTGTTCGAGAGATGAGTGATCTATCAACCAATCATTAGTCGGAAGGCAGCGATGTATAATTTGCCATTGTAGTGATGCAAATTTAGCTGGACGGAAAGTCTGAACGTCTAGATTTAGGTGTCTCGCCCAACGATCTTTGACAATCGCCTTAACATCCACCCGTGGTCGTAACATACGATATGTAGCTTTAACCGTGAGGGAGATAAGTGATCTTGGTCTACCAGTTTTGGTGGTTTGCCATTTCCATTCCTCTGGGTAGAGTGCAAGTTCTGGTATGGGGCATCTAAGATTAAAGGCCCTCCAATGTAGATCCTGATACATACAAAATGGCATAAAGTAGCGCAGTGGAAGACTCAAACTTAAGTCTTGACCTGACCGGGACTGGCGCGACATCCCATCATACACCACCCATTTGAGAGAAATAGGACGGACTGCACATAGAAGAAAGGTCCGTCCTTGTATACAAAAGTCGGGGAGATACCACGGATGAGACGGGGGGAGAGGCGAGAAGAAGATGGAGGCGAGGGAGTAGACCAAGCTCGCGATAGCGCAGTCCAAAAATAGTCCCCTTGCCAAATGTCCAATCAATGTCTGCCTCAAAAATGTCGGATCGGATCCTGGGCGCTATGCCCACCGTAACCTCTGCCTCTATCCTGTGCTTGTAACCTCTCTATCTCTCGTATCTGAAGAAGAAGAAGAAGAAGGAAGGAGGGAGGGAGGGAGAAGAGAGGGAGACTGGCGAAGAAGAAGAAGATGTCGCCTTCCACTCTGTCTCACCTGCAACTGCCACCACTGAACTGACTGTCGCCCTGTTGTCGTCGTGTGCAAGTCGCGGCGCACGAGGAGTCCCAGCTATGGTCGAGCTCTTCAACCGAGTATTTCTCGGGATTCGCCTCCATCTCACTGCTGCTCGATTGCACAACTTCAAGTGCGAACTAATTTCCCTTTGACGAACCCGTCTTTAAGGATTGAGCACGAGGTCATCCGAAACAAAGAGGCCCCCTAATAGTGCAAACTAGGACAAGGAGAATCACATTCGCGTTTCTGCCTGGTAAGGGTCACCCCAAACAAAGAGCCCCCCCAATTTTTACGCACACAATTATTATGCTCAGTAAATTTCACCCAAACAAAAAGGCCACCCCAAATCGTGTGCGAACTCACTCGTGGTTATGCTCAGGGAAACTTCCCCGCTCTGCCCTCCTCCCCCCTTCGGAGTCTCTCATACCATCGTAACCACAATGTTAATTTGCCATCTTTCCGGTCAGGTACAACATAATGAGGGTGTGTTGTATTCAGGAGAACTCTCTCTCTCTCTCTCTCTCTCTCTCTCTCTCTCTCTCTCTCTCTCTCTCTCTCTCTCTCTCTCTCTCTCTCTCTCTCTCTCTC
>BFEA01000279.1:1585946-1600139 GCA_003427395.1 Chara braunii | reverse complement strand
GAGAGAGAGAGAGAGAGAGAGAGAGAGAGAGAGAGAGAGAGAGAGAGAGAGAGAGAGAGGAACATTTTCGTCATTGGGCCATTGGCAAGACGGTCTTGTTGTGGGTGTCTTTTTTTTTTGTTTTTTTTAATGGAACATCAGCAGAACCCAGTCGTAGTAAAACAGAGGCGTCTTCTTTTTGTTGAGTAGCCTCCCGCTCTCTTTGTCGCTCACTCTATTATCCTGCCCCACAAGAATGGGACTTCGCAAGTCCTGCTCACAATGGGGCCCCATGGATCCTGCCCAGAATTAGACTCCACGTGTCTTCATCCAATGAGGTTATTGGTTTGTTTGCTTTAAATTGTTTTCGTTTTTGCTGCCTATGGAGTACGCTGCATCTTTTTTCCACGACACGCTGTCCTGATGGGATGCCTTAGCCATAGATTACTAAAGATCGTTGATTAATTGCCATCCATGGTCCTCCTCCTCCTCCTCCCCCTCCTCTTCCTTCACGTTCTCCTCGTCATCCTTCTCCTTTCATTTTCTGTCCTCTGTCTGAACTCTCACTTCTCTGTCCATATCTGTACTAGAAGAATTTAGAGCATCGACCAAAAAGGGCAAAAAGGAGAAAAGGTACAGGTAGATCTGCAGTGCAGTGTTTCTCCTCTTTATCCATCATGTTCCCACCTGTAATGTCTCCTCTGCATCCATCGTGTTCCGACCTGAATGTCGCTGCATCCATAGTCAGTGTAAACTTTGTGTCCATTTGTGTCATCGTAGGCACAGGTAGCCATTTGCGTCAGAGTGAGCACAGGGACCCGTGGCTGCCCGTTCAGTGATTGCTAAGGGGAAATGTAACGGTGAACGGCCATTCACGCTTTGATGGGGTTTTTTATTCCAGGACCCCCCCGGGAACGGGAAAGGTGGGAGGGGGCTGGTGCAAGGGCCCCCTATGGCCCAATGATCTTCAAAGATATAAAATAAAAAAACATTGGACCCCATCGGACCCCAGTTGATTTTTTTTTGGAGGGGGGTGGTCGGAGGACGTTATAAAGCTTGATTGATTGATTGATTGGGGATTGTAAAATTCATGATTGACTGATTGATTTCTTGATTAATTTGGTTTGTAAAAAGGGGGGAAAAAAAAAGAAAACCGCCTTGATTGATTGAAAGATTTATTGATTGATTGACTGATTGAAAAAAAAAAGAAACAACGGCGGACGCAGCAGGTTTCAAGTTGGAATAGGCAAAAAAAACACGAAATGGCACTGAGGGAAAAGCACAGTTGGAAAAGGCAAAAAGAACTGGTGGCAACCGGTGATGTCAGGCCCCCAGTTGAAGAAGGGGTAATGACCGGCCGATGTGGTACCAGGCCGTCCCGTGCCGTCACAGGCTGTCCCGGTATCCCCCACCCGCGGTCCCAGGCCGTAGTAGGCTGTCCGTCACTCGCTCGTAGGCCAGCCATAGGACAGATTGCGAAGCCTCAACAGTTCCTGCTCTACATTTGGCTCCCCTTCCTCCGCTTCTCGTCCTTCTATAGCATGTCATTTCCATTTCTCCTCCCGTTCGTCATCCCGTTGGCCTGTCCGCCACGTTTCCCCTTCCGTTTCTCCTTCCTTTTGTCCTGATGTTGGAAGAGGTGTAGCGGCCACAGTAGAGGCGGTGCGCCTTGCTCCAGCACCAGGGACACGAACATTGATCTACCGGCGGGACCGATCACATGTGGCAGACAGGCCAATGTGAGGACAAACGGGAGGAGAAATGGAAAATGCCCTGCAATTGAAGGACATGAAGAGGAGGAACACGTCTGATCCCCCCTCATTCATCGCAGGGGGAAAAACAAAAAAAAAAACACGTGTGATCAGCTTTTTTGTTTTCCCCCCTCATATGTCATCTTCCCGTTGATATCTTGTTTTCCCCCTTGAGCGAGGGGCCAATCACACGTGGCACACAGGCCAACGCCAGGAGAAATGGGAGGAGAAATGGGAGGAGAAACGGAAGCAGAAATGAAAGGAGCAACGGAAATGCCATGCAGTGGAACGACGGGAAGAGGAGGAAGGGGAGCTCCTGTGATCGACTTTTTTTGTTTTCCCGGGCAAAACAGAAAAAAGCCACGTGTAATTGGCTTTTTTGTTTTTAAAAGGGCCTTTACTCGATTCAGCCCCTGTTCAACGAAAGCAGCATATTGGGGTTCGTCGCCCAGAGCCCAATTCGTAAAAACTGATCAAAAGACATGTTCTCTGGGTCAAAGGTCACATCCTAACTAAAGCAAAAGACATTTTCAAAGGTCACAGTTGTGCCCCTCGACGTACAGTTGCAAAATCTAAATATTTGGGTCACATCTGTTCATCCAGGGGGTGTGCAAATCATGTCTTTTCATGCAGAGATGTGTCTGTACATGCAGTCAATGTGTTTGTTTGTGCAGTAAAAGTGCCTGTTCGTACAAAAGATGTGTCTGTCTAAAAAGAAGTCAAAGAGTTAAGTCTCAGTGCAGATTCAAGTCAAGGGGAAAGTCTAGATACAAATAGGCAGTCCGAAATTGAGGCCTACAGGCCGCAGCAGCAGCAACCCTTGAAGGAAAAGAGTCTGGGACACATTCCACAGAGGCTGGGACTGGGAAAGGACCCAAGACAGACAGAATTCAGAACTCGTTTGGGGAGGCCAGCACTATAAAAAACGAGACTGCCTCCCCACAAGGCAGATTCCCATATGCATTGATGCGTGAAAGTGTTGAGGCACTTGTGCGCTATAGTGCTGGGATAGGCGCTGGCTGAAGGAGAGTTGCACCACGAAGAAGAGAGGTTGGGCGCTGGCTGCAGAGGAGCCATAGCTGCACCAGCGTATGTTAGTAGTAAAGGGTTAGTAAGTAGGATATCAGTGAGTGACATTCAAAGTAGATCTTCGTAGGTGAGAGTCTGCATGTACTGTGAGGTGAGAGAACCAAGACATAGTTCTAGAGAGAGAGAGAAGACAGGGAGTGAGTCTGGATATGGTGGACACTTACCTGTTGGCGCCACACTTGTGATCTGAAGGTGGACGATGGTTGAGCCAGATTCCGCATTGTTGTATGACGAGGGAGACTTACCTCTTGTTGGCGTTGAACTTTGGAATTCATGATACTCTTTGTATTCATTGACATTGACAATATAAGTTGCGTTTCTTGTTTTTTATCTCATCTCAATCTGGTTTCGTGTGAAGCCACTATGTACGAGTGATGACATGTATGCATGTGGATTGATGCTCTCAAGCAAGTTGTGAACAGTCAGGTTCCTTGCAATTCTGGTATTGGAGCAGATACTTGTTCTACTCATTGCGCTGGCATGAGTAAGGTCGGCGAGAAGGAGAAGAGACCACTGGCTTGTTGATGATGCTGGCGATGGTGGAAGAAGTGGTGGATAGGGATATGGGAGAGAAGTGCGTCGAAGATGAAGGGGCAGGAGAGATACTTACCTGGAGCATGGAGTGCGGAGCGACGAGGAGTCTTCATCGATGATCGCTGCAAAAGAGAGAAGCACTTTTTTCCCCTTACTTGGTTGCATGTGTGTGTGTACCTCTACTCCTTATCCTCTCTGGGGTCGTTGTTGCTGTTGTCAAATCGGGTCATAGGGTCTGTAGTCTACATGGTTGAAGTCAAAGGATCTTGTCACGTTAGATTCTAAAGTGATTAGAGTCCTTCTATCTCCTACCCTCTAGTCTGAAGTCCGCACTGTAGTCAAGATAGAAGCACGTTGGGAGGTGGTGGTAGTTGGCCACATCAGAATACAAACACGGTACAAGGCTTAATTAAATTGGGCAGAAGTCTTTCCCACGTATCTCATCGAGTAATCACTTCAATGCCTACCTGCGCAAGAGGACAAACAGACTTAGTTAGTATAGAACAAAAGGTGAAAAAGTTCCCAACTCGACAGCAAACAGGAAACATCAGATGGACCTTTGACCCATAGTAATTGTTCTGATCAGTTAGGTATCTGAATCTGAAGGCAGGCAGCAAGTAAAAAAAAAGGTATATCCAAATTTTGAAATTCGTTATTAATGCATCAGCGACACTCACATTTAAAAAAAAAACAGACAAAACAAAGTTGTTCATTCCATCCACATCCACTTAGAGTAGCTTGAGGATTGGTTGTGAGGCCTACCTAGTGGGACCTGTGGAGGGTTCCCTGTGCTAAGTTCCACCATGGTGGACGACTTCCCGATGCAGGGCTGGATTGCCCTTTCTGTTCTGTTGGGCCCGTTGTTCCGAATTTTCTTTCCCCTGGGCTTCGGGAGAGTGTGTACCTCCCGAATGATGGAAACAAGATCAGGCAAAATTATACAGGGGTTGCCGGCGGCAGAGCAGGCAGAAGTGGATCGCCGCCTGGCTGAAAAGAAGAAGGAAAAAGAACAGAAAAAGAAACAAAAAGAAGAAGAGGTAAAGAAAGTGAAAGAAGAAAGAGAAAAGTTGGAGAAAGAAATGAAAGAGAAGGAAAAAAAATTATAGGAAGAGCTAAAAGTCGTTGAAGAAGAAGAAGAAGAAGAAGAAGAAGAAGAAGAAGAGGAAGAAGAGGAAAATGGTGACAGGTTGTATCGTCGTCAGACAGAACGAGAGGAGTCTAGCAGGCCAACGAGCATCAACGTTCAGTCCGCGAACATGAAATGGCTTGAGCAGTATGGGTATAGGACTCCCATGTATGTTGAGTCAGAAAAGGATAAAAATGCATTTGTAGAACTCTTAGCCGCAACAAAAGATCTTGCAGAAAAATAGTTTCTCCTTCAAGAAAATAAAACGGAATTAAGTAACAAAATGGTAGCCGCGAAAAAACAAGAGTTAGAAAAAAAGAAAAGATTGAATGAAGAAGGAGAGCGGCTTCACAGTCAATTGCAGGAACAGGAGGCACAAGAACAAAAACCTGCTCTTGACGATCGACTTTCCATCATCACGGATACACTTCTCCACACTAATCAACAACTGGCAGCATTAACTAAAAATGTTCAAGGCCTCAAATAACACCAATTTGAGTTCGAAGGGGTCTAGAACAACTTTTTGCAAAGATCCTCTTAAGAAATTGACAAACATATAATCGCTTGTATAAAGAGTCTACATGAGCAGTTGGCCAAGAGATTGGCAGATCCCGTCGTGGCCAAGAAAATATTAGGTGGCAGCGGCGGAGGAGGAGGCGACGATGGAGACAGGGATGAAGGTGATGGAGACCGAAAAGGAAAGGGGGTGTTGCGAGAAGAAAAGGCAAGGCCAAGTAATAAAATTAAAGTCAAAATTTCATGGACATATACAGGAAAAAGAAGGAAAGTGTGTTGCATTGGATGGCGGCAGTAGAGTCCTATGTCTATGGACAACGGATTCCGTATTGGGATAGAATTCTGATGGCCACTTCGTGCATGGCCGACGATGCGATAAGTTTCGCCATTTCGATACAAAAGGAAGCGGGTTGCAGTTCGATGGTAGAATACTCTCAACAAACTCGCATCGAGGACTTTCTCAAAGCCGTCAGGGAAAGGTTTGAAGATAAAAATTTAGCACGAAGAACAGAACTACTAATATTGAACCTTCCCGATAGGAAATGGAGAAGTACTTCAGCACTTAAAGCGACCATAGATGAATTACTACAATGCAGTGAACATGGATTAACCCCGGCTCAAATTTTGAACAACGTTGCTCGTGCACTACCCGACCCCGTCAGAACTCAGTTGTATCCCCGTACGAAAGAGGAGGGGATGACATATGAAAAGTTCAGCAAGATTGCTTTAGGTCATGCTGGTTTTTTGGCCGAGGCCAATTATTCCCATTATTGGAAAGATCTGCATGCGAGAAAGAAATGGCAAAACCGCACTATCTCAGGGTCAATAACTGGGAAGGACAACCTCCTTCTGACTTTTGAAGAAGGATGTGTCGAATCACTTTCTTGGGACCAAATAGACTATGAACGTGTCGAATCACTTTCTTGGGACCAAATAGACTATGGTCTTGAGGAAGAACCCAACGGGTTGGTAGCTCAGGAGGGGAGTTACGCAGCCGATGCAGCCCGCGGGGGAGGGCGACAAGGAAGAGGACGTGGCCGAGAAAGAGGAGACCGCGGACGTGGTGGAAGAGGACCCGGTACCCAGAGGGGTGGTGGCGAAGGTAGCTACTACGTGGGTGGAAGGGGCAATGTACCCTCGCAAGGTGACTGTGATTACAATTTTGCATGGGGAAGAGGAAGAGGCACGTGGTATAACAAGTGGGATAAGCCATACCCACCTCATCCAGGTCTACCCGTAGGGGAACCTTAGAAGAAACTGTGAATTACAGAAAAGGTTTGGCAAGAAAGGAAAGTTGCTGACCAATGCCTTAAATGTGGGGACCCCGACCACATTGTCCCTTATTGCCCTGATTATAGGATGGCAAAAAGGAACAACCAGTACAGGTCCGAGTTGCCTCTACAGGGACTTCGGGTGTTGAAAAAAAGAAATCCTCTCATTCGAAGATCCCACTGGCAGAAACTGAAGAGGTAGATAGTCCCCATCTAGTACCCTGTCCAAAGGTGGCAAGCGTATGCATCTCTCTAGATGGATCCCTCCCTAGCATAGGTGATGAGTTGGCCGCTCGTCGCCAAGCTTGGACTGAGATGAAAAGACAAAAAGGGCAGCTAATAATTGCACACCTTGAAGTCAATAAAGTAAGAGTAAGAGGTATGATTTATAATGGATCTACACGCAACTACATAAGTAAAAAAAGTTTGCAAAAGTTGCGATTCGGGCTGAAGATAAAGCAATTAGATAAACCCATAGTAAGTAAGTTAGTTAATAGTACCGTAACTATGATGGATAAGTATGTTGAAGGGGTTAAGGTATACTTCTGGCTCGAAGCAGAGGGTAAGGTGGAACGCGTTCTCCACTCTTTGACTCTCTTGGTGGAAGATAATCTTCCTTTTCACATTCTACTAGGAATGGATTGGGGGGAAGCTGCAAATGCGGATATAAAGATGCGGGACCATGAGTGTTGGCTCCGTAGTCCGCAAGGTGGAAAGAAAAAAATCCGCCTTTTTCATTAGTCAGTTAAGGAAAACAACTTAGCTCATTGTTGTATGAGTGCCCCAGCGTTCGCCTGCCATGTGAAAAAATATAATTTGTATGATCAAGTTCGTTGCATATGTGCGCTAAGTGAAAGAGGGTGAAGTTAACGAAGAGGCAAAATCCCCTGAGATTGAAAAAAATTTGAAAGAGTTCACAGACGTGGCAAAGTCCCCTAGTGGTGTAGTGGAACGACCAATTAAACATCGCATTGAAATTATATCTGGAAGTTCAATTCCTAAGGGGCCTATCTATAGGATGTCACCAAAAGAGTTGGATGAACTGCGGACCCAGCTTGATGAGTTGTTGGAAAAGGGGTGGATCAGACCTAGCTCTTCGCCCTATGGTGCACCTGTATTATTTCTACCAAAGAAAGATGGTGGAGTACGCATGTGTATAGATTATAGAAGGCTTAATGATATAACCGTTAAAAATGCTGAGCCATTACCAAGAATAGATGATTTGTTGGATCGAGTGCAAGGTAGCAAGTACTTCACTAAGATTGATCTGAAGTCTGGCTATCATTAGATTGAGGTGGAGTCAGAAGACCAATACAAGACTGCCTTTTGAACAAGGTACGGGCATTATGAGTTTGTGGTGTTGCCCTTTGGTCTTATAAATGCACCTGCAACTTTCCAAAGAACAATGAATGAACTTTTCCGCGAATGGCTTGATAAATTTGTCGTTATATATCTTGATGATATTTTGATTTTTAGCAAAAGTCTGAGTGAACATTGTGAGCACCTTAGACATGTGCTAAATAAGTTGCGTGAAGCAAAATTGAAGTTATACCCGGAGAAGTGTGATTGGGCTAAGCGTCAGGTTTTGTATTAAGGACATGTGTTTGATGGTGATGGTATTAAACCGAAAGATTGAAAAATTGCAACCATTAGAGATTGGCCAAACCCCCGCACTTTGATTGAGTTGCGGTTGTTCCTTGGGCTAGCCAACTATTATCGGAAGTTTGTTAAACACTTCACGATAATTGTTGCGCTCCTTCGCAAATTGCTTAATTAAGAAACCATCTAGAAGCGGGATTCAGACTGCACGACTTCATTTAAACGCTTAAAGAAATGTCTAATTAACTACCCGGTTCTGAAAGTTGCTGATCTTTCTTTGCCCTTTGTCGTCACGACCGACGCCAATGAGTATGAGATAGGTGATGTACTCCAGCAAGATGATGGAAATGGGTACAGACCTGTTGAGTTTATGTCCCGACGATTGCCTAATGAGAAGGTAGTCGCTTCCACGTATGAGAGAGAGTTGTATGCTCTCAGAGAAACTCTTGATCATTGGCGACACTACCTACTAGGAAGACACTTCAAAGTGTTCTCTGATCATGAGACACTTCGCTGGCTCAAAACGCAAGTACGGATGACACCTAAGTTGACTAGGTGGGCCGCTGAAATCGATCAATATGACTTTGAGTAAAAGTCAGTTAAGGGTAAGTACAACATTGTTGCTGACGCATTAAATCGAAGATCTGACTTTTTCTATGTCGTCGTGACATACTTCGATATGGGCACTGACCTGCAAGATAGAATTAGGGATGTGTATTCCACGGATCTTGCCTATGGCACTATAATCAAACGTGTACAAGAAGCGCCACAAGAGTTTCCTAACTACCGAGTTACACAAGGACTGTTGTTTGAGCAAACAAATGTGAATGACAGGCTTTGCATTCCAAATGTGGAAGAAATCAAAAGCTTGATCCCGGGGGAATGCCATGATACAGAAGGTCATTTCGGCTGGAAAAAGACTTATGCATGTCTGTTGCGATCCTACACATGACCTCGCATGAAAGCCGACTGCATTGCCTATGTGCAAGGTTGTCAAGTGTGCCAAAGAAACAAGAGCACAACACAACCTCCCCTTGGATTACTAAAGCCCTTGCCAATTCCAACAGGTCCAGGAGACTCTGTATCCATTAACTTTATGGGCACCAAGGTGAAAAGCAGGAATGGAAAGACGCAAGTTATGGTTGTCGTTGACAGATTTAGTAAGTATGCTGTATTTGTAGCATTACCAGCGGAAGCTAAGACTGAATTAGTAATCCGGGAGTTCTTTTACCATTGGGTAAAGGATTATGGACATCCCTTAATGATTGTGAGTGACCGAGATTCACGTTTCACAAGTGAACAATCGCAACAACTCATCAATGTCTATGGCTCTAAGTTAACTATGTCATCAGGTAAACACCCCGAGACCAACGGTCAGACCAAGCAAATGAACAGGGTTTTGCAGCAAACATTGCGCATGTATATACGTCCCGACCAGATTGACTGGGATGAACATTTGCCCAAAGTTGCTAGTGCCTAAAACAACTTTGTTCACCTATCTACATGCAAGTCTCCGATGAAACTGCATTTGGGATGGCGACCACGAAGACCCATTGATCGCCTAAATCCGGATCAAGTACATAAGTTTCCTCTAGGGACAAGTGAATTTGCAATACAGTATCAACGAGATATTGCGAAGGTAAAAAACAATATAGTGAAGGCACAACACCAAATGGTTGAACAGGCAAACAAGCATAGAAGACCATCTCACTTCGCTGTAGGTGATTTGGTGTGGGTTAAGTCCAAAGAATTTACTCTTGAGGAGAACATTTATCAAAAGCTATTACCCGCCTACAGAGGACCTTGGCAAATTCTTGATATGATTGGAGAAGTAGATGAACCTTCTTATGTAGTTGAGATTCCTCTACATTTGCATACGTATCCCGTGTTTCACGCCTCAAAGCTTCTACCCTGCGTGACAAATGAATTGTTTCCCAGTCGCAGATCAGCAATACCACCTAGTATGGATGGAAAATATTACATGGATAACATTGTTGCTGAAAGCATTTTTCAAACCGAACGAAGAGGTAGACCCCAGCGACAATATAAAGTAAGATTCGCCTATCAAGACCCAAGTGAAGATCGCTGGTTTACAAGAGAAAATTTACTTGAGTTTGCACCTCATATTGTATCTGCATATGAGAGAGCTTAGAGAGGAATAAGTATTATTGATAGATGAAGGTTTTCTCATAGGACTTCGAATCTAGGCCGGCGAGAGAAAAAGGGCCTTCACCCGATTCAGCCCCTGTTCAACGAAAGCAGCATATTGGGGTTCCTTGCCCAGAGCCCAATTCGTGAAAACTGATCAAAAGACATGTTCTCTTGGTCAAAGGTCACATCCTAACTAAAGCAAAAGACATTTTAAAAGGTCACAGTTGTGCCCCTGGACGAACAGTTGCAAAATCTAAATATTTGGGTCACATCTGTTCATCTAGGGGGTGTGCAAATCATGTCTATTCATGCAGAGATGTGTCTGTACGTGCAGTCAATGTGTCTGTTCGTGCAGTAAAAGTGCCTGTTCGTACAAAAGATGTGTCTGTCTAAAAAGAAGTCAAAGAGTTAAGTCTCAGTGCAGATTCGAGTCAAGGGGAAAGTCTAGATACAAATAGGCAGTCCGAAATTGAGGCCTACAGGCCGCAGCAGCAGCAACCCTTGAAGGAACAAAGTCTGGGACACATTCCACAGAGGCTGGGACTGGGAAAGGACACAAGACAGGCAAAATTCAGACCTCGTTTGGGGAGGCCAGCACTATAAAAAACGAGACTGCCTCCCCACAAGGCAGATTCCCATATGCATTGATGCGTGGAAGTGCTGAGGCACTTGTGCGCTATAGTGCTGAGATAGGCGCTGACTGAAGGAGAGCTGCGCCAGGAAGAAGTGAGGCTGGGCGCTGGCTGCAGAGGAGCCATAGCTGCGCCAGCTTATGTTAGTAGTAGAGGGTTAGTAAGTAGGATATCAGTGAGTGGCATTCAAAGTAGATCTGCGTAGGTGAGAGTGTGCATGTACAGTGAGGTGAGAGAACCAAGACATAGTTCTAGAGAGAGAGAGAAGAGATCAAGAGAGAGAGAAGACAGGGAGTGAGTCTGGATATGGTGGACACTTACCTGTTGGCGCCACACTTGTGATCTGAAGGTGGACGCTGGCTGAGCCAGGTCCCACGTTGCTGTATGACGAGGGAGACTTACCTCTTGTTGGCGTTGAACTCTGGAATTCATGATACTCTTTGTATTCGTTGACATTGACAATATAAGCTGCGCTACTTGTTCTTATCTCATTTCAATCTGGTTTGGTGTGAAGCCACTTTGTACGAGTGATGACATGTATGCATGTGGATTGATGCTCTCAAGCAAGCTGTGAACAGTCAGGTTCCTTGCATTTTCCCCCTGGATATGTCCTCGTCCCGTTGATATTTTGTTTTCCTTGAACGAGGGGCCGATCACACATGGCAGACAGGCCAAAGATGAAGGCAATGGGAAACTGGCCTGTTTGCCACGTGTGATCGGCCTGTCTGCCACTTGTGATGAGCGCGTCGTTCATTGGGCTTTTTTTTTTTTCTCACGGCTTTTCCTTTTTTTCTTTTCCAAACGAGCATTTACTCGACGACACAGCATGGATCAACGACACTGAATGTTATTCAACGGGGGAAAAAAAAACAGCCAGTCACACGTGGCCGCTTTTTTTTTTTTTTTTTAAGGTAGTTGATTATATTCCCCCTTGATATGTCGTCGAATAACGTTCGGTGTCTCTGATCCGCGCGGTGTTGTCGAGTACATTAAGAAAAAAAAAGTCGAGTACATGACCGTTTGGGAAAGAAAAAAAAAAAAGCGCTTATGAGAAGCAGGGACTGGGGGTATATTTTTAGGAAAAAAAATAAAAAAAAGCCCGATGAACGACGGCCCGATCACACATGACTTTTATTTTGCTTTCCCCCCTCATAACTTGTACGAATTGCTGGATCGTTAAATTTATTTATGCGTGTCCTCCATCAGCTGCGAGCATGCTAATGACAACCACTGCTGTTATTATATTATATATACACATATACATTGATATTTGTGAGCGCGACCACCTTTTTCGTAAATTTCCCTTTTGTCCTATTCCTGTCTCCTTTTTTTTTTCCCCCCATGTTCCATCCAGCAAGGTCGTGGTTGGAGTAGCACGTGCCCTTATCCGGTTAGGAACTTGGTAAACCTTTTGAAAAATTCTAGTTTTCTCTAGAGGGCCATAAACTGGCTATCATAATCACTTAGTGAACGACATCTGCTTCCAATGGAATTCGAGAGAGATCTGTATTTGGACAGTTGACACGGGCGTGCCAACTGAGATAGCCCTGTCTGTTTCTTTTTTTGGTTAATTTCGATTTTTTTTTATGAGCTGTGTCGGATCTGCTAGGGTGCTGGGATTGGCAGACACCTGCTGTAAAAGCGGTCCAGCGGCCAAAAAAGGTTATTAACTTCGCACAGTTTGGTTTTCCGGTTTTGGCCCTCAAACCCTTCGTTTTCTCCGTCCATCACAGTGATTGGAAGTCGTTCGCTCCCTCGCGTTCCCCTTTCTCTTCATCCCCTCTTCGTAAATTCGTAATGCGTTGTCTTCTCGTTCCCAAGTGGCCGATCTGCCACGTTTGCTACGCTGTTGTCCCCTACCTAATATTCCCGTTCCTCCTCTTCCTATCCAGTAATGCATGGTCTTGTCGTTTCTCCTCCCCCTCGTATCTTCCTCCTCCCGTCGTATCATCATCATCGACTTTTTGTCGCTCCAGTTCCCCGTTGCCGTCCTCATCATTCGGCCGTTGCGGCCTTGAAAATGGCCAATGTGGCACGTCTCATGGGGATAGTATTTCATCAGCGTTGCCGTTCTGCCACGTGCCACGTGTAATTGGGCGTGGTCCCCTCCGTCGTCTTAGAGTTTCGTCCTCTATCCAACCTTGTAATGCATAGTAATTAGCTTTCCCGTCCCCCTTGTCCCTTCCCGTTCGCGCCGTTAACGTTATCGTCGGGTTTTTGTTGATCCTTCTTCCCGTTTGGTTGATCCTTTCCCACTTCCGCATCTCTCTCTCTCTCTCTCTCTCTCTCTCTCTCTCTCTCTCTCTCTCTCTCTCTCTCTCTCTCTCCCCACACACACACACATACACACACACACACACACACAATGCCGTGCCGCAGTGCAGACATGGCAGTCGCGGTATCCCCCACACGTGCACCCTTACTTGGAATGACGAAGACGATAACAAGAGTTGGGGGAGGCGGGGCGGCGGTTGGGGGCGCGCGCGTGTCCTCTACACACACACGCACACACACACAGACACACACACAGAGAGAGAGAGAGAGAGATGACCGTGATCGCCATTCTGCAAGCAGCAAGCAGCGAGCGCTGATTTCGCAAGCAGCAGGGATGGGGGCCCGCGCGCTCGTTTCACACACACACACACACACACACACACACACTCCCACACACACACACACACACACACACAGAGAGAGAGAGAGAGAGAGAGAGAGAGAGAGAGAGAGAGAGAGAGAGAGAGAGAGAGAGAGAGAGAGTCTGTCTGTCGCGTGACGTGTGGCTCCGAGGGACCCGGGAGGTTGGAACCGGTAGCGACAATGGAAGTGCGGGCGCACGAACGGGTGATAGGCCGGCGGTAACCAGTCCCGTCCTTTGCCAAAAAAAAAGTGGGATAAACCAGTAGCCCGGAAATGAAGAGTACCGCAAATGAAAAAGATGTGGGACGGGACAGCCCGGTACCTGGGAACAGACCGGTAGCGGTACCGGTACCGAAAGTGACACAAGAGCCTATTACAACTACCACCCTGACTCCATTGCCGGGTCGAGTTACAACGGCCGTTTTGAACTTAGGGCGTGACAAAGTTGCTGTTGCATGTTTTTTTTGCAAATTACGAACTGTTATGTGACATGAACGTAAGTCCCTCAAAAAAAAAAACGAGTACATAACCCCCCACCGAACAGCATTGCTTTTTTTTTTGTTTTTTTTTTTGTCCTTTCCTATTTTTCTTTTTCTTTTTCTAAACAGCGACGTTCTCCTGTTTTCTTTTTTTTCCCCACACAACAGGAGGGAGATCCCACTAGCATTGTATGTGGAGTAGTGTAGAGGGAGTGTGACCCGCCTCCGCCGTCGATGGGAACGAATATCGGTGGTTTTGTTTTTCCTGTATTTTAGCCCTCGAAAATATATGTTTTTTTGGAGCATCCCATTGGGTGGTCTTTCTTTTGTTTTGCTTGCCGTGTTCCTCTGGGGGTCCCGAACGTGAGTGAAAATCAGACCCATTTTTTTTGTGTTGCTTTTCACTCACCTTTCACTCACCTTTGGGTC
>BFEA01000279.1:1547625-1561247 GCA_003427395.1 Chara braunii | reverse complement strand
TGTGTGTGTGTGTGTGTGTGTGTGTGTGTGTGTGTGTGTGTGTGTGTGTAAGTCCGTACTCTATTACGTATTACACTTTCAGATATATAAGCAACCCACAGATATCCCAGCAACCCAGCAACAGGCTTTCAAAGCAAGTTTTAAACAATAATAGAAAACAGGTTCTATGCTTGCAGCGGACGTGACGTGGAGTGAAGGAGTGAACGACACATTGCGGCCGGGCCTTCTTATGTGGAGAGAGTTGACAGATTCACCAAATGCAATCTCTGTATTACGCATGCCATAATTTGAAGTGAGCAAAGTCCGAAAAAAGATGCAGAAACACAACACCCCAATGTGCATCCACTTGAAGATTAGTTTGGTCGCTGACCACTCACCCGTCCCCATTGGTACCCCCCGTGTCATCGAAAGGTCTAGGGCATCCCCCACAGAGTAAGATTTCTTCGGGGAAGCCCTTAAAAAATAGGTCACAAACTTCAGGTCGAAAACGGTTCACGGTAGTTTTACTGAGCTCTGTGGTCCCCCCGAACCCGCTGAGCGTGAAATCCGCGTCATATGGTACGTCCTCCTCGCTCGGGGAAAGGCGGATGGAGTGCACCTGCTCTGTCAACGTGATGGGCTTCTCTAACTTCAAGATGGCGAAGTCGTACCGCGATGCGACGGTCGCGTCCACAGGGTGTTCTTCGTCAGGATTACACGATCTCAATTTAATCCCATTGAGGGTGGAACCACACTTCTGTTACCCACCGAGACTCAGCAGCGTCATCCGCGCTCTTCTCGGTCCCGTAAAAAAATCGAGGACGCTTATACTTGATGGAGTTGGCGTTGAACACCACTGGATTACTCTTACTTTGTTTGATAACCCACTCCGGTGAAGCAATGGGCTGTTGTCGTTGTGGAGTTCACAGTACGCACAGCCGGCCACACAAGTACAAACAAAGTCAAATCAATTCTTCAAGTCTCGTCAAATGAAAACAAATCAGTTCAAGTATCATCAGATGAAATGAAATCAGATCACATGAAATCGTATCAAATCAAATGAAAACAGGGGAAGGGGGGGCGGGGGGCGCCCAAATGACGTACAAAGCCGCAGCAGAAGGATGAGTGAACGAACGACGGAGCTCCCTTTTCGTTGAAGGTTTTTTTTTTTTTTTTTCCTTCTCAAGATCGCAATGTTTCTTCTGCAGGTCTTTTCACCACTTCCTCCTACCGGCAGGCTGTCAAACACCTAAACAAAAGAGCGAAAAGCGCCTTAACCGAAAAGGCAGGCATGACACAGCCCAGTCTCGCCATGTGAAATACAAACTCTTAATTTTAACCTAAAACATGGTAGAGACGTTGACATAATAGACCTATACGACATCGAGGAAAGGGAAATCGTTCTGGCAGAAAGGCGCAAAGAGAAGCTCTCGGCGAGACAAGAAACGACCACAAAAATTCATTTACTAAACCAATCTTTCACAGCAGAGCAGAGCAAAGCAGAGCAAAGCAGAGCAGAGGAGAGCAATCAAACATGGGACGAGGTCGGACCCGTGAATACCCCCGTGAAATTCCGTTTCCAGAACATTTGGACCATTTCCAAGTTTCTGCACACGGGTCGTTCTCGAGTACCTGCGGTGCGGCCTTCATCCGAATCCAACGCCCGTCGGTCATTATCGCTCTATCTAAGCTGACTGCCCTAAGCCCAGCAGCAATGACCAGGAGTTCCATTCGGGTGACGACCGTACTAGGAAACATGCTAATCAATCTCTACGTCGACCTTAACTCGATTTATGCGTGTCATGCTTCAAAGCGCAGGGGCCATGCTAAGATCTTGTTTCTCTCTGTATCGTTCCAATTTTCAGTCCCGGACGCTTGGTGGTTTCAGTTTTTACGGATGGCCCAAGTTGCATCCCTACAGTCTTCCCCCGAATACAACGTACGGTCATTATAGCTGAATTTAGAAGGAAAGGGAGACCAAATTCAGCTATAATGACCGTACGTTGTATTCGGGGGAAGACTGTAGTTAGGAGAGATTACCAGATTAGAGGGAGCGTGTCCCCGTGTTACAGTCCCAGGGGAGCCCATCGATGGGCACATTCCGATCATTGGAAACGAGAGTGAGCAGGTGCATGGAGCTTCAGTACACGTGCGTAATCTTACACGTGCATAATGTTACACGTGCTAAGGCCTCTTCATGCAGAATGAACGGTCGTAATTACAGACAGCAGGGACCGGAACTACCAGGCTCCTAAAATTGGCAGCATTCTACGTCGCGAGGGGTTCTATGTATGAGACATTCGCTCATTCCTGACGTTGTTTCCTGCTCAAAAAAAAAAAAAAAAAAAAAAAAAAAAAAGGCGTCTTCCTCGAGGAGGGAGCAAACCGTCGAATTGTCTGCCCGGCTGATGAACCAGAGGGTACCACCCAGGCACCGACAGTTCAGAAATATTCACGACAAAAAAAAAAAAATCCCGGAAGAGAACTTCCGTTCCGACTGTCACGATAAAGCTAAGAGACGTGCTCAAAATTTTCTCCGCATACTCACAACTCGGTCGGTGCATGCTATCCTGATTGAAAAGGAACGTCGAAAATTTGACGATTGTCTCTACTTACAAGAAAAGAACGGGCCTATCTCAGATTGAGATTGGAGAACGAAATAAAATATAGTAGTAGTTCTCAATCGAGGCAAGACAAGCAAATAGGGCGCCGATGCAGGTCGAGTATTGTATAGTGGAGCGAGGCCTGAGAGTAGTCAGTCTCCAGAAAACAATCGACGTGCTCGGATTGTAAGGCGCTCGACCAGATACCGTTCATCTGATCAGGTAGTATGATGATCAACTTGGGGGATACTCTCACGCGAGAGATTTTTCAACGTACCTGTGGACGTGTTTGCTATCAGGTGCATCCAAGCTTGACAATACAAGCGGTCAGGTACATCCTGCAAAGTCCGCTTTTGACGTTCACATCATGCTCATCATACCTCACAACTACAGTCTACTTTCGTTTTTACTACTACTACTACTCGACGTTCATAGAAAAATATCTTCACAACATAACTTCTCTCTCCTGCCACACGTCACACATTCATAACTTCTCTCCTGCCACACGTCACACATTCATTCGTCGTTGCACATTCATTCGTCACTCCAAGGCACAGCACGTGAGATAGGAAAAGACGCTCCTCGTGAGAACCTGACACAACAGAAATCGTTAACCCACTCCGCAGCTCCTTCCAGCGCGCTAAGAAAGGGCCCTGCTCAATCCACTAAGCATTCAGAGTCATGTTTGGAATGCTTGTTTTGGGAGGCGATTCGAGCGCTATGGTGTGCCGGTATTCTCATGAGCCCTGTCCATTATGAAAGCGGTTCGACGCCTTTGCTGCAGTCTTCTCCAGTGGAGGGAATGGAGGCACAGCTGCAAGCAATCTATCAAGAAATCCATCAAAACGACGGATCGATGCACACTAGCCACATCGTCGTTGATTCTTTCTCGTTCCGGAAGTAGTGTGGCGAGGCCCCACGGAACTATTGCTCACAAAGTGCGCTACCCACTACGACACACCGCGCAGCAAAAGAAGGTGCACGACTTCTCGTTGCCCCGTTCTTCTATTTTTTCAATTAAAAAGAAAAAAAAACAACGAAAACAGTCTGCACTGAAAATGCAATTCAGGCAAAACCCCGAACATAACACACCCCCACGCCTCCCCACCAGACCCGAAGCTAGCTTGTATACATTCGACATCGCAGGCCTTTTGCCCGAACTGCATTTTCAAACTCAAACCCTGACTGCGCCGTAGGTTTCTCTGAAAAATAAAAACCAAAAAAAAAGACACGGGTGACTGCACACGATGCCGAACCTGCTGTCAAAGCGTAATAAGGGCTAAATAAGCTCGCTCCATGGCACCATTCGTTCTTGAATGTCTTGGCAAACCAACTGTCCCCCCACCACAACGGCAGCTGCAACTGGAAAGGAAATTCCTCCTTCTCCGCGCTCTCTCCACCGATGATCAAACTCCTCGACTCCACGGTCGACGGCACTCCCGTCATCATCAGCAGCATCAGCATCAGCATCAGCATAGGTATCAGCGCCAGCGAGACCGAGAGGAGCGACCTCGATGGCGAACCACCTCCGGCCGCCGGCGTCCATCGTCGGACGAAAACAGATGATGCAAATGGCAGGGACACCGACGAGGACATGAACCGACGACCCATCGTCGGATGTCGTCGAGCTGTGCTTTGATCCGACACCCTGAGGATAGCGTTACGCTGCTCAGAAAAAGAAAGGGAGGGGCAGAGAGCGAGAAAGCGGAACAGCGAGTGACTGGGGGCTGCGATGCCGACCGAAATAGCACAGAACGAGGGTTCTGCGACGATAAGAAATAGTATGCAAGAGACAGCCAAGCGGCAAAGCAGTGGCTAAGGGGTAGATAGACTCGGCGCACAATTACTGCCGAGAGCTGACAGAGATTGCGTGGGTACATGTGTATGGTAAACTAGGACACTTTCAACTGGCATCTGGACGTGATAGAGGCCAAGTTCACCACGAACACATCATTTGTGTCGGACGGTCCTTCAGGGGGCTGAAGAGGCGGGATTTCCCTTCTATCTAAACAAGACACGGGCAGTGAATCCCTCGAGTCCCTCAGGGCAGTCAATGCCTCAGCGTTTCTTTTTTTTTTTTTTTTGGAAATGCCCCAGCGTTTCTTTTTCCCTGAATGTTGCTCTTCTCCGAAAAAAATCGCATCACCAGTCCGAGCACCTAACTCAGCGTTGAGTTTCCGCAACGCCTGAATCTGGACGTGTTTGTGGAGATGCGCGGGTGAGGATACTCAACGCCATTTCTGCACATTTCCTCAATCACGTCCAGATTCAGGCGTTGGGGAAACTCAACGCTGGCCCCCGGGATATGGCCTGCGCAAACTATTTGCACACTTGGGACATACCAACGTGGGCCAAGGTTGATTCTGCCAAATTGAAGATACACCCGACTACGTATACAGGGAATACTCAAATTATGCACATACCCGGCGAAATTATGTGTTTATTTACCCAATTTTGCCTCCCCCCCGGTTTGTGCTCCCCAACCAAGTGCCTGTGTACACACAGAATTTGGCACGCCCGAAAGGTAGGAGACGGCCCCACCCTTGTAGAAAATCGTGAGTCGCCAACCCCGACAATTTCGCAGCTCAGGGCTACTGTACCAGAATCTTTCTTTTTCTTCTTTTTTTTTTCTTTTTTTGTAAAAGGGCGATGGCCTTGAGGTATTATCATCGGACTAACCAGCTCAGGTAAATTCAATCCTCTGTCTTGTGTCTAATCTGACACCGGCGGGTGGCCTTCTCAGCCCAGGGTGGCCTTATTGCCTTCAGGGAACCCCCAACCGGGAACACCGCCAGGGGACAGCCGGTAGCAGAGAGACCGAGCATCATCTGAGTGGCCAGTCGATGTGCCTCACGGATTACCCCCCCCCCTATGAACATCGGCAGAGACTGCTTTTTAATGCCAATTGGGAGGGCCAACGGGCTATCTCTAGGTGGTGGGCACCAAGTATGCCCAGGAAGGTACATGAGGCCACGCGTTAGCTCCAGCACTGAACGGATCAAATCGTCCAGCACTTAGTGTCCATCCTTTACAGCTAGGACTACTGGGGTATCTAATCCCATTCGCTCCCCTAGTTTTCGTCTCCCAGTGTCAGTATCGGCCCAGCAGAGTACTTTCGCCTTGGGCATTCTTTCCGATATCTACGCATTTCACTGCTCCACCGGAAATTCCCTCTGCCTCTACCGGACTCCAGCTTAGTAGATTCTGCTTCCTGTCTAGGGTTAAGCCCTAGTTTAATGGGGATTGAACCCAAGACGTCCTGAATGCCACTTGCATGCCTTACCAACTGAGCTACGACCACAATCATTGCGGTTGGTGGAGCTAGCCGAAAATGGCCAAAAGGAAAAAGAAATCCCTGCAGGCGACATTTTCGCAGCTCGGGGCTGCTGGACCACAATGGTTGGTGTTGCTAGACAAAAAAAGGAAAAGAAATCCCTGCTGGCGGCTTGGAAAGCTTGGCCGGCAGTGCAGTGCCTCCAGCCGGGGTGCACCGGTGGTTTAAGTTGGGTGCTGGAACTGGGTATAGCAGGAACTCCCATCTTTACAAGGGGTACAGGTCCAACTTTCTCTGTTCATTTGCGATATGGGACTCTGAGCCCCATTCCCAGCACATGACGATCCCCATGAACAGATGGGAGCCCCTTCCTAGGAGGGGGAAAAGAAAACACGTTTTCTTCTTTTTGTTTTTTGTAAAAGGTATAGTTTGCAAAATACTCCCATAAGTTGAGATATACGCCAAAATGCCCCTGAAAGATGAGGGTAGAGCGGAATTCCACTTGCGGGCGGAATTCTTTCTGTTATGCCCCTGTCAGGCCGCCGGCGCCGGTGTGCACGTTTGCAATCTGGACCTCTCATTTTGGGCCTCGGCCTTTTCCAATGGCTGTTTGGGTCAGGCCGAATTTCATTTCATAAACATTTGGCATATATCTTGACTTATGGGGCTATTTTTCAGAACAGTTCTTTTTACTAAAAGGCCCAGTGCCCCAGGCGTACAAGAGCACATCAGCATATGTCACGAGAGCAGAGAACACCGGCCCGGGATTGTCATCCTCCCCCTTGAGCATCGCGCCCCGCACCTCTTTCGTATCACACACTGCACACAGGCTTCATGCAATACGGCACCAGACCCCTGATTACTGCACGCTGGTATCCCACAAAGACCTGTCATGCGAAGGGTTACGGTACCAACAGGGTCAGAATCACACAGGTCCACAAGGGGTAAACGGGGACCCCCAGAGGGCCCCTGTTTCAGGCCCTGGGTGACGGGTCCAAAACTGAAATTAGGTTTTGGGGGTCAAATTTTATGTTTTTTTTTTTTTTTTTTTTTTTTTTGTGGGTTTTTTTTTTCTTTTGAGCACAAGTGGTTAACGGGGACCCCCAGTTTTGGGTAACGGGTCCAAAACTGAAATTAGGGTTTTTTTTTTTTTTTTTTTTTTGCCTGTTCTTGTTTTGGTTCAAGGTTGCAGTCAAATTTGGTGTCATTTGGAGCATTGGAATTTCCTCTGTTAAGATTTCTGAAATTTCTGCAGATTTCTGAAATTGGAATGTTGGCGAAATTTCATGAAAGTGCACTTTTGCCTTGCTGTTTTCTATATTTTTTAATTTTTTGTTTCGTTTTTTTTTTTGCAGTTAGTTAGTATGGTCTCCAATCTATGAATTGGTGGCAAGTTTAGTTAGAATGACGCTTTGGTTTTCTTATAAATGGCATGCCAAGTGGTCTGAAAATTAGGGTCTCCTTTAACCTGCTTTCTTTTTTTTTTTTTTTTTACAAGCTTTAACCTGCTTTCCTGCTGCTGAGTCTGGGTTGAGCAGACCCAACAGCAGGGATGGAGGATAGAAACGCCGCTGCCAGCTGAGTAACAGTGGAAGTGCGATGACAACGAACAGGACAGGGAATGTATTTTTTTGGGATAATGACACAATACAACGATCGATGACAAGGCTAGCATGTCTTTCTGTCCACGTTCTCACTGTACGCTAGTGTCTACAGAAAAACGGAACAGCCTACTCGCAATGCACTAGCAGTCAGAACACAGCACACACAAGCTGGCAAAGCTTCTTCTGTGGCAGGCAGGAAAAGAGTGGCAGACAAGGCCAATACAGCAGCCACGTCGATCACAAAAAGACAGGAATAATAAAAGACCCGCCATGATAGCATTGGACAGAGCCAATGCGAAAGCTCGACAATGGTACGATACACCTTACAAAACACAAGGAAAATATTAATTCCACACACCAACATTATTGAATAAAAAAAAGACCCAACGACAACCACATCCGGACCGATTCTCTGTCCACACGGACCAGAGCCGGATACCTGGTCCGATGCTTCGAGAACCAAGCGGCACTCTTCTCAGCAGAAGCTGACCTGAGCACCTTCCTGTGCCAGTCGACCTGCAAAGCGAACGTTCCTTCAGCAATCAAAAAAGTATCGACGTTCCTTCTAACTCATTTTTGTGACTCCCGCGTAGTTTCCCCTTTTATGGGGCAACTTCAGTAGAGTCATAAAAACGAGTTATAATTGCACTATGGGGCAAGATACAGTTTGCAATTGCACTTCGGGCACCCTACCTGGCCAGAAAGCTGGGTTGTATACATTGCCCGAGCTGCAATTTGGAACTGTACCTTGGCCCATAGTGCAATTGTAACTCATTTTTGTGACTCCCACGTAGTTTCCCCTATTTTGATTTTCCAAAGGATCCCGGCGCGCTTCGTCTCGGAGTCCATCATATAAGCGACCTCAATCAATCAACAGACAGCTGGCTCCCCATGGATCCCAGCACTGTGAATTCATCCTGAGCGGCCCACTCATGTAACGGCTGCAGAAAATGGCGTGGTCCATCCTGAGCGGTCAATCCTGAGTGTTCCATCCTATTTCTATGTTTGGCTGACCTGGCAGCCGCACAACTCCCCCGAATAAAACGTTCCCTCAGACAGACGTGGAAGTCAAGTCAATCCAACATATGTTTTTGTTTCTGTTTTTATTCTGTTATGGACCACGGATCAGATATTAAACTGATCAGAACAGATACAATGCACTTGATCTTACTTAGCCAAAAGGTCGAGAAAGGAATAATCCAACATTTTTCTATTTTTTATGCTTTTCCAACATGTCTGTCCGTCAAGCGTCCATCCAGCAATTCCAATTTTGAAAACCAAGTCAAGTCGGTCCAACAGTTGCCGCATTGGCAGTGTGGTCGGTTACCCCAGGCGGAAATTGAAGGAGGTGGTCATCATGCTGGTCGCCAGAATTACTTCCCGAGCTGGATAGTAAAAGAGGGAAATTACGTACGTCCTGATCTGAGTCACAAAGGTCCTGATCTGAGTCGCAAAAAGCCCTCATGTGAGTACGGCATTGCCCTAAGAGTTGGAAGGAAAGCTAGGCTTCCAACCGCTGCTGCATTTGTACGATCTCTTACCCGAAACGGAAATGACAGAGATCCCGTCCGAAAGGCAATGACAACGTGGCAGTGTGTGTGACGCCACTTCGCGGCTGAGTAAGACGTCACCTCGCGGAGTGCTCCTGGTCCACGATTCCGTCTAGATTCCATCTGCATAGGTTAACGGTTCTGCACCGTTCGACTGCGAGAACGGAAAAGAAAACAAAACAAAACGGCGTAGAGGAATCATGTCCTCCCCTCCTGCCCAGGCGCACTGGAGTTTCGGGCGATGAGGCTTTTTAGAGACGAGGGAGGGTGTATAGACGAAGGTTTTTCGTGCGAGGGAGGTTAATCCCGTCCACAGTGGACTGCCTTTGGTAGCAGTCAAAAGTGCGGTCCTTCCCCCGAAATACAACGTGCGGTCATTCTTGCTGTATCTGGACTGAAAGTTGGCCCAAATACGGGCAGATTGACCGTACGATTAATTTGGGGGAAGAAGGTACTCGGGGACGTCTACCTGAGGTACTGTTACTTGCTTCAACTGTTTGGGCTTCGAAGCACAACTGAGGAAGGCTTGTCCTCCACGAGGGGCGGCTTCGGGGAAAGTCCCTGAGTCGCAGTAATACATTATAGAGAACGCAGCACTGGATGAAGCCTTCACTTATCTAGCCCTCTGGGCATGACACGGCTGAATGACGGACCCAATAATGCTGCCATGTTGTTTGAAATGAATTGAAAATTACTGCGATGCAGAGAGCCTTCTCTTCGGCCCGTGTATGACCGAGCGCGCAGCGCCCAGTGGGATTGGATGGCGGACTCACCAGTCTGCCCAATCAAGCAGCTTTCAAATAAAAAATTTAAAACGTAATAACGAAATTAAGGGGCAAGTACGTTCATGCCACGTTTCTGTATAGAATCAGCAAAAAGAGCACGCGCCCCCGAAGAAAACAGGCCTCGAGTTCAAAAACGCGTCGTGCCATCACCAGGAAATTTCCGAGAAATGGTAAAATTTGGGTGAGATATTCCTATTACCAGCAAACCTAAAGATGTAAGGATGGGAAAAGGAAAAGGAAACCCTTTAGGTTCGATTGCTCTTGTTTCCCAAGGACAAACTATTTTTGAAATGGATGGTGTTAGTTTGTCAAATGCTCAAGCAGCTGCTACTTTACCTTCACATAAATTGTGTTTGTCCACCAAGTTGTTCAATGGTCCTAATTAGCTCAGAGTCAATCAATGCAAAACACAAAAACAAATAAACAGTAGTGAAAACGAGGGGCTCGAAGAGTGTGATTACTGTTGAAACATATTTACAGGTGTCGGATAATTTGTTTACAGAGGGTGACATTAGTGTCTTGTGTGATTACTGTCCGCAAAGACACGCCACACCATTCTTCAAAGGGTGACATGTTTTAAGAGTTGTCAGGCATCTTCAAGAGGCAAGTGTTTGGACGTTGGGCGTGGCTGCACTACTCTCCAGATGCACAAAAGACAAAAAAGATGACAATATATCTTTCCATGGTCTAGCAGTGGATTCAGTCTCATTTTGCACATTTGGAGAGTAGTGCGGCGAGGCCCTTTTTCGACCCTTCGCCACACAGAGGATCTAGTTGCACTACTCACCATCCGCAACAATTCATTGGGGATGGGTAGAGAGTGAAAAAAATGAGAGTAGTGTGGAACTGGAGGCCTGGTTGCACTTAGGGCCTCGTCTAGAAGCCACGCATTGGCGAATGTGACTTCTTTCCACTGCGTCGCCAATAGCCACAAAATGAACGCTGTCAGAATTTTGGTTAGCCATGAAATAAACGCTGTCAGAATTTCGGTCTCGAATCCCTTGGCGATAGGTGCCAAGGCCCCCACCTGCAACGGCCCTTCGTGGAGGGTTGTACTGCTCACCCTCCGCCAACTGCTTCGTGCGGCGCTTGACCCTGACATAGTGGCCCTGACAGTCGACCTGCGTTGTCCCGTAGTGTTGGTGAGGTTTTGCCGCACCTGGAGTGATTTTCCGGTCCCAGGTCCGTGGTGCGGTCTCTGTTCCACCACCTGCCCTCCAATGTCCGACCACAAGGACACGGACCAAAGCCACCAGGTCGGAACCAGTCCCAAGAGGGTGCGGCCGAACACCGCCACCGTTCCATTCGCCTGCCATCCGCCACTGTCCGGCGCTCAGGCTGGGACAGTAACCACATCGCACATGGCAGCGGCTATGCAATGGAACCAAGCGCTGGTTTCCGCCAGAAAAATGGACTTTTCGGCCGCGCCAAGCCTCACCACTATTTGCGGCGGATGGCGAGTAGTGGAACGAGGCTCTTAGTCGCCACTATATTTCTTCTACAGAAAAGTTTAAAAACATTGTCTTCCTGATCTACACTCGTGAAGCCGTGCACTCTCCAGAAAGTTGTTTTGTGGAGAGGTCCAAGGACCACCCTCCACAAACCGCCGTGCACAGGCGGGAAAACCGAAAACACTCGCCACAACTTGTGGCGACGGTGTGGAGAGCAGTCTGACATATTTTTCATTCGCCAAGTCTGGCCAGTAAGTGCAACCAGGCGCGACTCGCCCAACTTGGCTTATGGAGAGTAGTGCAACCAGGCCCGGACTCTTGAAAGAGGAACTCTTGCCCGCCGCAGGCGGCGCCGGGTGCTGCTTGCTCAATCCAACCACACCACATGCAGAAGGGACGGTCCATCAATCAATGGGTCTATTTCGGAGAGTAGTGCATCGCTGCACTAACTCTCCGCTTCAACCCTCGGAATTCTATGGATAGCTGTCAGAACACGCGAAAGCAAAGCACTCTCCACGTATGGGCGGCATGGAGAGTGCCCAGCCTGCAAAATTTGTTCCACGGAAAGACCTTTGAGGAACTCACCATAGGACCCCAAATTGAGAGTAAGTGCAGCCATGAAGCTAAAAAGTTAAATTTGGAGAGTAGGGCAGCTCTCCGTGCACTCTCCTATTTCGTGGAGAGTGGACAATAGTGGAGCCAGACCCTATGGGTCGGGCAAGGAGGCTTGAAAAGCTGAGGGTTGAAGGCTTGGAAACGGAGAGTTTCAGGAGTTCCCTTGCGAAGATCAATTCTGACCCCTCGTGATCTTACTACGGGTTCAAAGTTTCAAGAGGTTGTGTGGGGGGACCACCAAACTCTTGAAAATGAGTTTTCAAGAGTGGTGTGGCGAGGCCCAAGGGCGGCAATGCCTGTCCCCTGTGTTGCGGACTTCAACTATATTTCCCACCAATCATGTCGATTATTTGTTCCAGGGCTTCTTTCTGATGGTGGCAGTACCTTAGTCTTTCATGGAGAACCGACGGGTCAATCCAAGTCGCTCAGGCCAGTCCGAGTTCTGCCTGGCCTTTAGTATGCTAGGAAAGGACGGTTAGACTGCTTCAATGAGTGGCATTGAGTGCTACCCTGTCTGAACCTAGGGCCTAGTGTCTCTTGGGACCTGTAGTAGATTGGCTGGGCCTGACATGCGAAGTTCTCGTTTGACAAGGCTCCTCCCACTCCGTTTCCAGGATGGGATGGGAGGTGGTCTAATATTCCAGGACACCCACGGCCTACTGCTCCAGGACCTGGTGATGAACTGTGCACTGAGTGACCGGCCTCTACAACACCATGGACTTTTTAATTAAAAAAAAGAGAACAGGGATAATTGGAAGAAAGGGCCAAAGCCAAAACCTTTTCGATTTTGGCCGGCCAAAGTTCGGTCGTTTGGTACTACCGGCCCGAATGTTTTCAGCCTGGGTGAAAGGCGCCATGGCCACAGCTCAGTTGGCCTGTTTTCCTCGGTCCATGGATTTTGTGCTGTTTTTGCGCCAGATTCATGAACCGGTAGGGCCTTTCTTTTTCCAAATACCACGTGGGCTTCATTCTATCCTTCAGCGGTACCACCCTCGGCCTCTTCTACGTCAGAATGAATCTGGCACTGTTCATGCTCCAGATTCATGATCCGGTAGGGCCCTTGGAGCCACGCGTGGGCCTGTAGTACCCCACATGGAAGACGTTGGCCCTGTAGCAGCAAACGGCCGAACTATGGGCCGCCAAAACCGAAGAGGTTTTGGCATGGGTGCTTTTCTGCAAAATGGCGGAAATGGCTGGGAAACGCACTGGTGGCTTAATCCGTTCACTCTGGCAGGGCAGTCAGTACTGCAGCGGAAATAACTATTGGATTTAATCTTGGGGAATGATAGTTATTATGCCTCGGTAGGTCCTTTTTGAGTGAAAAGTTAGCTTGATCTTATGAAGCATTCATAATCCCGGCTCGATTTGTATGAAATAATGTTTCGTTTCAAGGTCTTCCCTTGTTCTTATATGATAAGCGTGAATTTGTGTCTATCTCGATGAAATTGATCAATCCTTATTGATAGCCTCATTTGCCTATGATCCAACCTCCCGTTTCATTCAGAAATAGTACATGGCCCAATCCCGTGCGGCAAGTGCTAAACGTGTATCGAATGATTTAAGTTCACCTAGTGCAACCCCTGGAAATTTGTTTCCAAATTCCAAAAAGACATTATCTAAGGATCTATGCTATTTTTGGGCAGTTTGCGTATTGTGCATCATTATGTTAGGGTTGGTTCGCTGCGCCGTGTTGCGCAGTAGCTTACTGTTCAAACAAAACACACACACACATTCACACACACACACACACACACATACACA
>BFEA01000279.1:1529547-1542688 GCA_003427395.1 Chara braunii | reverse complement strand
GTGGGGGGGGGATGGGGTTCGGGAAGGTCATGCCAAAGTCTTTTTTTGGCACTGTTTGGGGGTTGGGGAGGGTTTTGTCGGGGTTGCTGACAAATGCAACAGAGGTGAACTACACGCACGAGGAAACAAGTACAAGACTGACTGAAGTTCATGAGTTCGAACAACAACATTTAAACACAATTTTTCAAAACCATTGAGTCATTCTCCATCATCTGCAAGAAACAATCATTGCACAAGTTTTGAAAGTATAACATTACAGGCAAACGAAATAACACGGCGAAACAGCTGCGCCGTACAGACACAACAATAAAAAGACACATGCACACTGGACTCAGTCAAATAGTGCGCGAAAAAACTGTCGAATCATCTGAAACATCGATACAAAAATAAAAGGTGAAACAAAGAATGTGCAATCCTCTACAAAAAAGTGTGTGAAGAAATACTCAAAAAAGTGCAATTCTCTACAGCATCGATGATAAAATAAAACAAGAAACAAAAACAAACTACACCCGTGCATGGAAATAGTATACAATAGTCTAACCACCTATACAAATACAAATGCAGTCATGACGATCTGCACAGACTACTCCTACGAACAGAAGGCCTCGTGTCAAGCACTACAGACTACTCCTACTAACACAAGGCCTTGTCTCAAGCACTAAATATACTGTATACTACTACCAATCAGAGGATGAAAGAAGACGAATAGTGAAACTATGCATCATCGTCGTCCACAATGTCCTTCCTCCTCCTCTGCGGCACCACACCTGTCACACCATCCCCACGACCTGTGCCGCCTGCCGGCGCGTGTGTAGTATCCGGAGCATGAATCTCCCCCTTTGGCGCCGCCTCAACCCCTCCCTGTGGTCGAAGAAGATCGTACACGGAAACCCTCCTCCGCTGGCCATAAGGCATCTCCAAATCGTCTATGCCAGACTCCCAAACGACTCGTGCCTGTGACGGTCGCTGCTTTGTCTCTGGCCTCACATCCTCCCGCAATATACGTGCAGCCATGCTCCTCCCGGGGGGCGCATTGTGCTCGGCGTGGTCGCCCGTGGCCGCTGTACGCCCTGCGGTATGCGGCAACGTCGCCTCAGCAGGTGCGCTCATGGGCTGGTCCGTCGCTCGGTCGGAGACCCTCTCCTGCCATCATACTGCGTCTGCGATAACGTCCCCACCCAAAATCGCCCGTGTCCGTGAATGTAAACCGTCCAACCCAGGCTAACTCGCCCGCATCGTTTGCGCCACTCTTCTCACAGTACTAAGACTTTTCCCTGCTCTCATCTTCTTCTTCCATGACTCAGGAGAAGGAGACTCCCTCGCAGGTGTCGGCGAGGGGCCCCGTGTCGCCTTTGCCGCGCCTGTACCCTCCAATGCCTCCATATGTGCGGGTGTGCTGACACCTGTGGTGGACGATGGCACTGACGGGCTGCAAGGCACGTAAGCCGGGCCCTCTGCCATCAATCTCCTCGACGCCTCGGCCATCCGCCCGCGGCGATCTGCCTGCAACGGGTCCTCTAGTGCCTGCCGCTTCAACTCCCCCGCCGACATGGCCCCACCGAGAGGCAATACGCAAACACCCTGAACTGGCGACGCAGGTCTCTCGCCCGCATCCCCTATGCCCACACCGCCGCATTCGCCCTCTGCAACACCTGCCTCAACGCCCGTCTCGAGCATCCGCGCTACACGTGCCCTCGATGCAACACTCTACGTAATCTCGCAGCGGCTAGCCAACCCCTGCGCCCTCCTCCTCTCCTCGCTGTCGATCCTGTCCTGCTCTGACTCTGTCGCCCGCGCCTGCACTGATCGACAATCCCTATCATCCCCAGCTGCACGCTCGTGCTGCCCCGACCAACCCGGTGCCCCCTCTGCTGCCTCCCGCAACATGCTACTACTGATGTCGCCCGTGCTGTATGAAGGTATGTCACGAAGTATCTGACTCACGGGCGCGACCGCTGCGTCCGCATTGACACCAACACGCTCCCCTGCCGGTGTCGGAGGATGCCCTAACAAAACATCAAAAATGCTGTCGCTGAAACTGACACCCAACTGTGCAGATGACCTCTCAACCTCTCCAGCATCGCCACTACCACCAGCAAACCCGCCTGCGCCCTCCGCAGACACCGGTGCGCCCTCTATAGACGCCGCTGCGAACTCTGCAGGAGACAGAGCAACCTCTACAGGGGAGGGAGCAACCACAGCTGCCTCAACGGGCCTCCCCTCATCAACCCAATGCACAGTGCGAGTGGACGATGTAGACTCTCGCCTTACTGCTCCTCTGCCAGCACGCCCTGCACCACTTGTGCGCCCTCCACCCCCAACACCCGGCCCTCTGCCTCCGCTGCCTGCACCATTGCATCGGTCACCACGCTGTCTCTCGGATTTCCGCAAACCGCCCACAGCCTGTCCACCGTCGCCGCCCTCGTCGTCGTCATCGTCACCATCTCCGCGCATCGGGGAATAACAGGGATCATCCTCATCCTCACTGCTGCCCTCATATCCCTCCCTGTCGTCACCATTGTCGTCGTCTCCCTCATCACCGCGCTCGCAAATCCCTCCCTGTCCGCGACGATCGGTCGAAGGGTGTGGCGTCGTGCTCTCAACACGGTCCGCAGGGCCTCGGTGCGAGACGTCGGGAGCACTCGAAGGAGGGCGTGCTGCGGGAGACGGTGCAGCGGCTGTCGGGGATGCACGTGTGCGAGGACGTGGAATCTGGATGAGCGGAGTGTCGTTGTCATCGTCATCAGAACCTCCAAACTCTGACTCCACGGCCAGGTCGTCCGGATCGGACCACGGCTCGGCCTCCATCGCGTCCATGCCATGGCATCAGGCTCGGGATCGTACACCGACTCCAACTCATGCGCCATGAGCACTGTGGCGCGACGACCGAAATACGTCTCGACGCTGGGAGGTGCCTTTGAAAGGCGATCCTTCCGCCCGCGCTGGACCTGTCGGTCGCGCTGTGCCTCGGAGACTCGGTCAGCCGGCCGAACACCCTCATCACGAGGCGGAGGAATAGCATCCTCTGTCTCCTCCTCAAGGTCCTCCCATGGAAGAACGTACCCTGACAACGAGTCAATGTCAAGTTGGTGGATATCTCCACCAAATGAGCCAGCTTGATGAAACCAAGCTGGTTACGCCTCTTCACCTGAACGCGCTCATGGACGGCCCAATTCCACTCCGCCGGAGAGGCGCACGTCCATGTGTGCGACAAGTGAATGGCGATGCTCTGAAGGAGAGGGACCCCGTCCCCGTGCTGAACTCACCACTGCCCCACCTGTAACGTCTCCTTCTCCCCTTTGCAGGCGGCTGCATCCCTGTCTCCCTCGACCCCTCCATACGTCCAATCGCCCTCCCGAGAATGAAACTCCGCCAGCTGCGTGCACAACGTCTGATACAAATCCTCGTCACCACCAGTCTGCCGGCGAAGGTACCGCAATGACTCGTCTTCTAGTATCCGCTCGTGGTCGGTACGCCTCGCCGCTCCAAGAAAAGTAATGTTCCTGTGCCGCGGGTTGAGGAGGTGGGCCATGCAATGTGCGGGCTCCAACATATGAGCGACCCGCGCCTGACAAGCCTGAACATTGATGTGGAGCTCGTCCTTCGACGTCTTGTTCAGGCTCGCTCTCGCCACCCTATCGACCATGACAAAACCCCACGACCACATGCGAGTCATCACGCGTCCTCCCCTATCCAGACGCCGTAGCAACTGCATCACAGGCGTCATCAGCGCCACGATGTCCTCCACGTGCTCCTAGAATGGCGCGTACCACACTTGATGACGCACCCATCTGGCCTGCAGAAAAATGGACCACCTCCATGCAGTCCGCAGCCAATCGTCGCTCATCATCAACGCCTCCAACGCTCTGCGACGATTCAGCAGCCTCTCCAATATCAAGTAGTGGGTGGCAAACCTCGTCTGCAAAAGGTGCACAAGCTCCCTGCCTCGCCGCTGAGACGCGGATGGCGCAGAGCTGGAACCACCAGCCGCCGCGGAGGCGGAAGAGGGGTGGGCGGCAGAGAACCGTCGATAAAGGCTCAGAGCCGCTCTATGCTCTCTAATAAAACGCACGACAGCTCGAGCCCTGATGATGGTGTCCTCCCTCTTTCCAAGGCTCCCGTCACGCCCATCCTTCGCGATGTCTGACAACAACAAGTTGCAGACATGGACCGCACACGGAAGCCAAGTGATGCGGTTGTACTTGACCTCCTCCTCGGCAAGAAGCTTGGAGGCAGCGACATACGCAGACGCGGAATAAGTACAAATGGCGTTCACCTTTTCGACACCGAACTTGTCGAACACGTCCTTCCATTGCTCCACGACGGCCTCTGCTGTTTCCTGAACAGCACCGTCCCGCTGCACAGTCCTGAAAAGGTACGCGCCCGTGGGACCAGCAGTAAGGAAGTTGACTATCTGGTCGCTCGTGATGGACTTGCGACCATCCGTGAGGATGGTCGCTCCCGTCGCCTCAATGTCCCTGCGGATGGCAGCCACCATGTCCACCACAACTCGCTGGTGCTGAGGGATGCCGTCGCAAGAAATGACACGGTGTGTGGGTAATGCTGGATGTGCAAACGGCGGACACTCGAGCTACTTCTTCCTCATCCTATGATACTCTCGCCTCCTCGCCGCCTCGAATGGGATGCCGCTCACATACCACCACTGCAAGACGGAGTCGGAGAATTCTCGTTGCCACACTGGATCGAAGGTCTCCAGCATGGACGTCTGTCGAAGAACTCTGCTCTTTTTCGGTTGAGAAGGTGCTGATCTCGCCTCAGTGGCAGTCTTTCGCGCCTTCCTCTTTCTCTTCTTCGATCCTGCAGCCTCCTTCATCGCCCTGGCTGCCCCCTCTTGGCCACGACGGCCATCGCCCATCAACCCCCGATCCAGAGAGGCCCCAAGGTATGCTCCCTGATCGTCGTCATCGCCGTCGTCGTCGTCCTCGTCAGGGGTGCTGTCCTCGTCAACGACCTTCTCCTTCCTCATCTTTCCCCTGGCGCGCTCCACCTCTCGCCGCACCTCCATGTCCTCTGCATCACTCTCACCATCATCATCTCCACCCTCGACTGCCCTCCTCTCCTCCTCGCTGTCCTCGAACTCCTCCTTCCCCGTCGGCTCCCTCCCCGATCCACATATGTTGTCTCGAAACCCACGAGACTTCAGAAAGTCCACGATCTTCCGGTGATGGCTTGGATTGAACCCGTACTTTGTCTTGTTCCAGATCTCCGCCATCTGCTCCACAGAGATTTTGGCGCAATTGTTCTTGATCGTGAAATGTTGTGCAACTTTCGTCTGGCTCCCCTGAAAACCCTGACCACACAGCCTGCACTGCATGAGGAAATTGCCATTCGAGTTCGGCATCGTCTGGCCCTTCGTAATCCACTTAAATCCGCAAAACTTCAACTCCGCCTCCCTCTGCTTGTCCTTACTAACCGGAACGAATGGCTGATCTCCCCTCCCTTTCCCGGGCGTCATCGCAGCCTTGCAGGGAGCCCAGCGCCCACAGATACCGGAGCACGGTAAACACTGCTAAACAGCACCAACGCCCGTCCCCGGGCCCGTCCCCCCTTCCCCCCGGGCCCCTCCCCCCGTCGCCAAGCACGGCCCGTCCACCGACCCGTTTAGGCATACGGGCCGTACGTACGGATGGTCTGCGTACGTATGCACGTACGGGGCTGCGTACACGCCGCCCGCTGCCGCTGCGCTGCGTTCCCGCCCGAAGAAGTCGCCGCCGCCCTCTGTCGCGCTGCCACCGCCGGCACCGCCGTCGTCTTCGTCTTCGGAACCGCCGGCACCGCCGGCACCGCTGCCCGAGGCCCGCGGGGACTCGGGCAGCCATTTTTTTTTTCTCATTTTTCACCATTTTTTTTTTTATTTTTTTTTCAACAGCACCACACTGCCCTCAGTGACCTGTCCCAACACCCTATGGCCTTCAACCCCCCCAAGCACCCCCCCAGAGGCTCGTAGCACGCTCGTACGGTGAGCGTCCGTACGGCCGTACGGGCGTCTGTACGTCCGTCCGTCCGGCCCGTACGGGGACCCCCCGTGCGACGTACGGGCGACGACACAGGATGGACCCTCTTATCAGAGTCTTATGTGATCCGAATCCCCGGACATCTTCGCACTCACCCTAACAGGCTATGCTCCATGCTTCAAAGTTTGCACCTCTCGCTGAGACTGGTGAGTTTTCATAAAAAAATATCAATGCTTCCCCCAGCCATGGATGGCCATGTGGACGTCGAAGAAGTTTCGGTCCATTTCTCGATTATGCATGTGTCATCCTTGAAAGCACCGGGGCTTTTTTTTTTTTTTCTTTTTTTTTCCTTTCTTTTTTTTTTTCCAAAAAACAACCTCAAGCTGGTCCGGGGCCAGGTCCCACTAGCAGCGTTGAGCTACCTCAACGCCTGAATCTGGACGTGTTTGTGGAGACGTGCAGTTCAGGAAACTCAACACCATTTCTGCACATCTCCGCAAAGGAGTCCAGATTCAGGCGTTGAGGTAGCTCAACGCTGCTAGTGGGACTTGGGCCCCGGTGTAGGCTGCCATGCTAATCTTCTCTCTGTGTATAGTTCCAGTTTTAAAGATGGGAATAACCCCTATACCCTGTCCCAGCGCCCAATTTGCGGATAATTAACATTCCTGGGACCAATAAGAGCCCAGGTTGATACTGCCAAAGTGCAGCTATACCAGGCTACCAGAATGCTCGAATTATGCACATACCCGGCAAATTATGTGCATGCCAATTTTTCCTGCCCATTTTCTGGGCACGAGCATAATTTTGTGCTCCCCAACCAAGAGCCTACCAACTAAGGGCGTGGGTACAGCACACGGGATATGGGTAAAGATGCACGTTGGGCACTGGGACTGGGTATACAGATTCCTTTGTCCCCGTTCATTTGTGATACCGGACTCTGGGGCTCATCCCATGAATAGATAGGAGCCCCTTTCTAGGTGTGGGGAAAAAAGAAGAAGAAAAAAAGGAAAGACTCGCCTTTTCTTTGTTTTTTGTAGAACAAATCTCTGTATTATAGGGCCCGTTGCCCTACCCGTAGAAGACCACACCAGCAGATGTCGAAAGAGCATAGACGCTTGGGTTGCCATGCTCCCCCTTGAGCGGAGGAGCTCCTCTGTGTCCCCTGCTTCATCTCCCGACAGCCACGGCATCAGACCCCTATTCACTGCACAATACAGTCTTCCCCCAAATAAAAAGTACGTATGTACTCTTTCTGCTTTCCCAGGAAAAGACGATTTCTCAAAGTCGCTCTCTCAAATCCAAATAGTACGCACATATGTTGTTACAAACAATTCATAAAGCAAGCTACGTGCAAGTTCGACGAAGTATTCCCCCCCTCACTCACCCCCCCTCTGTCTATCTAGCCTCAGCTCTTATCTTGGAGAGAGTTATTTGCACATATTATAGATCCTGCGGGTCACGAATGGTGTGCATGGCAGATCTTTGCGGCTGGCTGTCCAGGCATTGCGGGTCTCAGCGGATCTTGGGATATTGTGGCATGGCGGACTTTGGCGGCTGATGGCAACAGCAGATCTTGGCGGCAGAGCTGCATCTACTTCATACACAGCTGCAGCGCATGCTACACTACACAGTTTGAATGGTACATACAGCCGGTATGGGGGGCCGAATATTCGAATACTGGGCCCAGTGGCAACGAGGCCAGTGTTCTAACAGTGGCGGCTGAGTGGCCCCTTTCTTCTCGGGCTCTTGTGTTTTTCATAGGTACCCTAAATTCGCAGCACAATGCACGTGCTTTATATACTAATACCGCACACCACACCCGACCCGCTGCATTGTACTCGAATATAATGCACGAGCATTTTGTTGGGGGGAAGACTCTAGTATCCTACACAGACCCGTCATGCTAGCATTCTGCAGAGTGAATGCGAAAGCTCGACAAGGGTACAATACAAAACAGCATACAACTTCACTTCGAAAAGCTCTCACATTAGCGAAAGAGTAAGAATCAATCGTCCGAGTATTGATTCTTCAGCGTATTTCCACACAAGACCAACATTTCACACGAGGAAACCAATGCCACACCCCAACATTACTCAACCAAAAAAACACTGACACGCTATCCACACGGACCAGATCAGGATACCTGGCCGAATGCTTCGAGAACCAGGCGGCAACCTTCTGATCAGGAAGACGCTGACCTGAGCACCTTCCTCAGGCTTCCTGTGCCAGTCAATTCGCAAAGCGAACTCAGGGGCATTTTTACTTTGACAATAGAAGCCGCTCCCTCCACCATACAATATTCATCATGCATTTCAACCATTTCTGGACCAGGATCATTTGGACGGGTACAAAATTTTCTATTTTTTTTCTTTCTTTCTCTTCTTCTTCTTCTTTTTCTTTTTTTTTTTTTTTTTTTTTTTTTTTTTTTTTGACAGTCACACGGATTTTTCCGGCATATGGGTACGCCGGCCGGGTTAACTCATCACTCGCGGAATAATGTATACTTAACCAGTTACAGTCTTTGGGTTTAACAAAATTTTCTAATGTATGCGGCCCAGACAGCCCCTTCTATCATTTTCATGTGTTGACAACCAAATAGTCCAACCAAATATTCCAAAGAATCCCCGTGCGCGTGGTCTCCATCATAAAAGTGCGCGTGGTACAGAAGTGCGCGTGGTCTCCATCATGAAAGAGAGGTCTCCGTCCAAATTGCAACCAAGTAGTGTGCGATATACAGAAGTGCGCGTGGTCTCCATCATAAAAGCGGCCTCAACAGACAGCTGGCTCCCCTTGGATGGCAGCACTTTGCAGCCATCATGGGCGGCCCCATCATCTAACGGCTGCGGATAATCGCTTTTTTTACTACGCTTCGCTGCGACGCTGACCTGCCGGTCGCATGGGGACTCCCCCGAATACAACGTTCCCCCAGAGCGTGGAAGTCAAGTCCATCGAAGAATTCTCCGTTTTCTTTCCCCTCTCCTCGGTGTCCGTCGTCCGTCCGTCCATCGAGCAATTCTAATTTTAGAAACAGCGTCAAGTCGGTCCAAAAGTTGCCGCATTCGCACTGTAAGTTACCCAAACAGGAAACTGTCGTGTTCACAGTACGAGGTCTTCGCTGGATGTTGGTGGCTGCATTCGCACTGGATGTTGGTGGCTGGAGTCGAAGAAGTCCTGCTGTCAGTATGCACATCTCCACAAACAGGTCCAGATTCGGACGCTTATTCCCATCCTCTTTTCCAGTGGGATCTGGCCCTAAGAGTTGGAAGAAAAGCCATTGGCAAGGTTTCCAACTGCTGCTGCATTCGAGCGGTCTATTACCCAAAACGGCAATGATAGAGATCCCACCCAAATTGAAGGGCATCGCCACACACCACCCTCGAAATGTGCAGAATCAGAATGAACTTCGAGCTAGAACATGGCGAGATGCACCCGCCACATTTTTGTCTGTTTCACATTTCGAGAGTGGTGTGGTGAGGCCCGAAATGACAACGTGGCAGACAATGACGCCACCTCACGACAGAGTATGACGTCACCTCGCAGAGTGCTCCTTGGTCACGATTCCGCCTAGATTCCGCCTGTGCAGATTATGAGTGAACTCTGCACAGTTCATTTGCGAGAGCAACGGTAGGAGACGCTTTGATGGAAGGGGGGGAAAGTCGAAACGGCAATTTGAAAGCGGAAGATACCTGGGGCCTGGGCCCATCAGCAAAGAGGACTGGATTTAATTCCTGTATGTGGACGTGTTTCCGGAGAGATGCAGAGAGTTGTGATTGATCTGCTTTTCTGCATCTCTGCTGAAAACACATCCAGATTCGGGATTTAAACCCAATCCTCCCAATTTTTATGGGACCAGGCCCCTTGTCCCTGCCTTTCCAGGCGCACTGGAGTTTCTGGAGATGACGGTGTGTTTCCATCATGGAGGAGGGTGTATCGATGAAGGTTCTTCATGCGAGGGACGTTAATCCCCTGAGGCAGCCGTCAAAACTAGTCGGGGAAGCCCGCCTCAGCCAGTGCTATTAGCCTCTACTGTTTGGGCCTCAGCGCACTACTGACACAGCTTTGTTCTCTACAGGGGGGTTTCGGCGAGAGTCCCGAAGTCAGACTACTGCAGCGTAGAGAACGCAGCACCAGATCAAGCCTGCACTTATCAAGCCCTCTGTGCATGACACGGTTGAATGACGGACCCAATCATGCGATCTTGTTTCAAATAAATTGAATGAACTGAATTGCTGCAGATGCAGAAGACGCACCAGAGCCTTCACACTGAGAGCATGGAGCAATTTAGCCCCTCTTGCGCCCTACAAGCTTGGGTGATGGGCACAGCTCACCCAACAATGCTACCTTTGATTGAACCAGATCAGATTACTCCAATGCAGAGGGCGTGCGAGTGGATAGAGCCTGAGCTTAGTGCCGTGTGTTGTAGATCACGCTGGGCATAACGGGATTGGGTGGCGGACTCAATCCGCACAATCAAGCAGCTTTCAAATAACAAAAGTGCTCAAATTAAACCTACCGGACTACTGCAACGTGGACGAAGCACCAGTGCATAGAGCCTCTACTTACTTAGGGCCTAGTCTCTGCGCATAATGGGATTGGGTGGTGGACTCGGTCCACCCAATCTAGCAGTCCTTAGCTGTATGAAAAATTGAACTTCTCTTCTAGAATCTGCGACGGATAGAAACAAAACCCTTGGATTAAAGGTAGATCAGGTATAGTCAATAGACTGTCAAGAGGGGTAGTCTATGTTTCTGCACACGGGCAGTATGCACTGACACATGCGGACATTGCTAAGACCTTGTTAAATTCCCAGAGCTCTCCCGTCGGGAAAGGACGCTGGACCTGGTTTCCAGCCTGTTTTTTTTCTGTCTTTTCCGGAGGACTCTGGACCTGTTTTCCAGATAGTTACCCAAATCGGACGCTGGACCTGTTTTCCAGCAACCCCGGGTAGAATTGTGAGGTCCCCGGCCTCGGATTCAAGACATTTGAAAAATGTGGTTGTTGCTGGGAAAAAAAAAAAAAAAAAAAGAACTTCAAAGTTCAAAGGACTGCTGCACTGCCGATGGCACACCAGTTAATACGTGACCAGTAGACGGAGCGAGCCTTCACTTGGGGGGACTGGTGTGATTAAGCCCTAAGCACATGACATCATTAATGTGATGCCCACACCTCGCAGCCCAGCAGGGTTTCGTGCCCTTGTAGCTTACGGCTTGTGCAGCTGTGCTCCATGCAGGGCTCTCTCAGACTGAGGAAATTCCCTAATTATTTTACGTAAGGCGGATCTCCCGTAATGAAATTGGCAGCTCCACCTACCAGCCCTTTCGTCGATTATTACGAGAAGGGAGCCTTAACACATGCTACCTCCCACCGTCTTGCAAGGAAAGTTTAAGAAACTTGTTAAGGAAACAGATGCTAATTCGGAGCTCTACCTCCCACGGACTTGTAAAGAAATTGTAAAGAAACACATCCTTCTTCCTTTTCATCTTCTCTTCCTTTCTTCCTTCTTTCTTCTTCCTCTCTCTCTCTTCTCGTCGGTGTTTTCCCTTTCTTTTCTTTCTTTTCTTTCTTTTCTTTCTTTCTTTCCTTCTTTAAAGTGCTTGCATTTTCGCATGTGTGTTGCTTGTCTAATTTACCTACCAGGCCTTCACGGGTATTACGATAAGGGCGCCTTAACACATGCGGCCATCTTCGGCAGCTCTCGTTGGTCCCGATGTCATGATAGTGATTTCTTGAGGAAAAAGGCCGGCTTCTCCATTTTGATGAGCTGGGGACGAGGCGCCAGATGCGCTCCAACAACACACACAACAGAAAACAACCAGGCAGCAAGGGCGGCGAAAAAAAGTTATGAAAATGCATTGGAGTATGGGATACTTCAAGGAAATTGGCTTGTGCTCCACTGTCATGCTTCAAGGAAATCCATCAAAGTAAGCAAAGGAAATGAAAATGCAGCGGAGTCCCGGATACATCGAGGAAATTTGCTTGTGCTCTGCCATCATACTTCGAATAAATCCCTTGAAATATCGGGGACTACACGGCATTTTCATGACCTCTATTATGCCGCCCCTGCTGACTTGAACGACATTGTTTTTACTTGTGAGTGTTAGACACTAGGAGCGTGTCTGACGCATGGTCTCCAAGGAGAAGCCGTAGCACCTCCTCTTTGCCAGGAAATTGCTACAGTGCGGCCATTTGTGGAAAAATATCTTCCGTTCATTTCTTTGCAGGCCTGGAACTCAAACCACCAGTACTTGGCCCAGCTATGCTGAGCCATGCCGAGGCTGGAACTACAGGGTGCTCACTTCCGAGGCCTACTTCCAGAAGATAAGGAACAAAACAGAGAAAAAAAAGGAAAGAATAGAAAGAGGAAAAAGGAAACGAGATCCCATGTGTGAGAGAGAGAGAGAGAGAGAGAGAGAGAGAGAGAGAGAGAGAGAGAGAGAGAGAGAGAGAGTCTGCCAGCAACTCGGCGTGCTGCCCACCATGAATCCCACGCGGCCGTGGTCGCCGGGGGCATGACCACAGGCCGCGGTCGGGGCCACGGGGCTGCGGTCATGACCGCAGTGACCGCGGTCTTCGGCGGCCCGCCGCGGCCGAGGGGAGAGGGGGTTGGGGAAGGGGGTTGCGGTTTGGGGTTCCGGGATCCCAACCCCACCCCCTTAAACAGAAAAAAAGTAAAATGTTTATTTTGGGGGGATGGGTTTTGGTGTGTGAAAAAAAATATATAGAAAAATAAAATAAAATAAAATTGATTGATTGATTGATTGACTGATTGGTTGATTGATTGATTGATTGATTGATTGATTGATTGATTGATTGGTTGGTTGATTGATTTATTGATTGATTGATTGATTGATTGGTGGGGGAGGGGTCCTCCCTCCCCTTCCCCAGGCACATGCGCGCACACTGTCACACACACACACACAGACACACACACAAAAATGGCAAGCCTGCCGGCGAGCGGGGGCGAGCGGGGGCGAGCGGGGGCAAAAGGGGCGCAAGTGGCAGTGTATATTTCCATGTTCTAGCGGGATATTCATTCGATTTTTCTCCTCCTCTCAGTCAAAGTACCATGAGCCCAGCTGCGAGATTCGAAACAGACCTGTTCTCTCTCTCTCTCTCTCTCTCTCTCTCTCTCTCTCTCTCTCTCTCTCTCTCTCTCTCTCTCTCTC
>BFEA01000279.1:1514125-1526909 GCA_003427395.1 Chara braunii | reverse complement strand
AGAGTGTGTCTGTCCATGAATATGAATGTATGCGCGTGTGTTTGTGTAAGTGTGTGTGTGTGTGTCTATGCTTGTAAGTGTATGTGTGTGTTTGTAAGTGTGTGTGTGTATGTGTATGTGTGTGTTTGTGTATGTGTGTGTTTGTAAGTGTGTGTGTGTATGTGTGTGTTTGTAAGTGTGTGTGTTTGTAAGTGTGTGTGTGTGTAAGTGTAAGTGTGTCTGTGCCTGCGCGTGAGAGTGTGTCTCGCCTTACTCACAACCTCGTTCCCCAACACACAGATTTCACTTGCACCCAAGGACCACCCTGCGCCACACCCAGCTTACAGCAGCGCAGCTCGGCTATGGCTGCCTGCTCCTTCCTGATCGTCTGTGAGCGCGTGAGTGCCAGCGAGCTACAGCGCGGCAGCGCTTACGCAGCATGCAGCCAGCACCCGAATGCCCAATGTGGAGGCAGGCCCTTTGCTATATCGAAGTGGCCTGCCTGTGTTCAGTCCCAGGAAACTTCCAGTAGGCCCCGATAGCCTGAGTCATAGCACGAACGAGAACAGGCCTTGGGCCTGAGGTGGTTGCATGCCCCCAACTGCCTTTGGCCTGTGTTTGGCCCAGTACCCGTATCCAGCCCAGGGCCTGCTTTCCATACATTCACACAGGCGGCCTAGGGCCTCGGTTCCCTCAACCACTTGACGCCAGACTCATGCAACCTGCTACCGGCCCAATTTTGTGTGTGTGTCTGTCTTTTTTTCCTTTTTTTAATTTACTTTTTATGGTTTTGATTTTTTTTAAAAATAGACGCCAAAAAAAAAAAAAAAAAAAAAAAATTGTTGTACGTCTTTGGAAAATCTACAACCCTATATTTTTTATTTGTTTTTTTTTAAATAAATTGTTTTATGGTTTTGTTTTAGCCCTTAAAAAACCTGTGTGAAACCCAAAACAAAAACACTCATTTCATTTTAGTTTTTGTTTTTTCATTGTGTGTTTATGTTTTTGATTTTTTTTAAATAGATTTAAGCATTAAAAAATAAAAATAAAAAAACAGGGTTGTAGTCCTAAAAAAAACCTACAACCCCACATATTGTTTTGTTTTGTTTGGATAATTTTTAGCCCAGGAAAAAAACATCCCGGACCCCGTTAATTCGCGTCCAACTCGCATTTGAACTAGAGTTTAACGCGAATTCAACGCGCGTTGAATTTTTCAACGTGGAACCCGCGTTGAATTCAAAATCGGACACACAGAGTAAGTGACCAGGGATGCGAATAACATAAGATGGGCCATCCGGTTCATTCCCCACGACATCCAATACTTCCCACGGTCCAAAATACTGTGGCATGAGCTTGTGGGAGATCATGTGCTCCTGTCCCAGTTCTGAGGACTTGACCCAGACTCTCTCTCCTACCTGAAACGTAGAGGGGCGGCGGTGTTTGTTCTCAGACTCTATCATCGCTACTTGTGCCTTGTGCATCTGTTCAACAGCCTGCTGCATGAGCTGCTCATATCGATAAGCAAACTTTAAAGTCCCCGGTGCAGCGGTTGGCTGATTGTCAGGTAGTAGAAAGTCTAAAGGCAGTTAGGGTCTGAAGGTCAGTAACACGCTATTAGGACTGACTCCAGTTGCGCTGTGCACGACGTTATTGTACAAACTTGCGATGGGAGTAAGTTTCTCATCCCAATCTACCTGATTTGGCTTGAGGTAATGCCTTAGCAGGTGTTCTACAACGCCGTTCATTTGTTCAGCTTGCCCGTTTGCCTCAGGATGATTGCCCGATGTCATCTGCAGTTGAGTACCTTGCTCTGCAGCTGCTGCTTTTCACAACTCACTTGTGAATCTGACATCCCTGTCACTAACTATGGACGTAGGTAATCCAAAGTCTCTAACCCAATTCTCTTTGAATATCTTAATCACAACTCCGTTTTAGCTGTTGCCGGCATTGCAACTAATCTAGCAAACTTACTAAACCTATCCACAATGACGTAGATGTAGCGCATTTCACTCTTGCTGGTGACCAGCGTATCAATGAAGTCCATGGACAGACTCTCACCAGGCCTTTCCGGAATCGGAAGGGGCTTCAGCAGCCCAAGAGGAGCCTGAGTACGTGGCTTATCTCTCTGACAGACCTGATAAGTCTCCACATACAACTTAGCATCTCTCATCAATGTGGGCCACCAAAACCGCAGCAACAGATTGGCTGCGGTTTTCTTGTACCCAAAATGGTCGGTGGCATCATGGCCCTCGCCTAAAAACAAACTATGCAAAGACTCGCTATTCGGGACACACAATGATTTATTCCCTTCCTTCTCAAGGAAAAACAAGCCATTGCCCAACTCAAACTCGATCGAAGTCTTCTTGTCCTTCGCCTCAAGTTTGTGTATGATCTCAGACATGAACTGGTCCTCGCGATAGGCTTCCACCAAAGACTGAGTAAAATTGTCCGTTAGATCGAACTCAGTAATCAGCGCACCTGAGAAGTCAGGTCTAAGCGACAAGGCATCAACAACCTTGTTGTACTCCCCTTTCAGATACTGAGGGTCAAAGTCATACTGCTCAATGACTTCAATCCAATGCTTCAGAGCGTCAGAGAGCACCGGCTGAGTTCTCATACATCTCAAGAACCTCCCAAGGAGATAGTGTTTCCAATGGGTCAGAGCCTTGTAAACTGCATAGAGTCTTTGTCACAGGTGGACTTGGCCAACTTCTCAGACGGCATCTTCTTGGACATGTACTCTACAGGCCTCAACTTTGGCCCCTCCTGCTGCGCGAGCACGGCGCCAATACCATATTGGCTGGCATCCATGGTGACTATAAACGGCTTATCAGGATCAGGAAGTTTCAAGACCTCGTAGTGCGTCAACGCATGCTTTAGGTGTCTGAAAGCAGCCGCGCGCTCATCTGTCCACTCCCATGGGGTGTCAAGGCGGGCCAGATCAATCAAAGGAGCGGCCACTATGTTATAGTTCTTAATGAAAGTCCTATAGTAGCCTATCATTCCTAAGAAAGATCTCATCTCAGTCACAGACTGAGGACGTGGCCAATCACGAATGCTGGCCACCTTCGCGTCATCGGGCTTCAACCCTTCCGCGGAGATCTCATGACCCATGTATAAGACCCGGGTGCGGCCAAACTCGCACTTCTCACCGTTGATCTTGAACTTGTGCTGTCGCAGGAGACTGAGGACTTTGTCCAAGTGCGCAACGTGCTCCTCGACAGTCTTACTAAAAATAAGTATGTCATCGAGGTACATGATGACAAACTTATCCAAGTAGTTATGGAATATCCGATTCATAGCGTGCTGAAAGGTGCCAGAAGCATTGCAAATGCCGAAAGGCATCACCACAAACTCGTGCTGAGCGTACCTGGTCTGAAAGGCGTTTTTGTGTTGATTATCGGGCATATGAAACACCCGCGGACACGTCCGCGGGTCCGATCTCGGATGGCAGAGGCAGATGAGGCCGCGTCCACGGCCGACCTGGTCCACGCCGTGGACCCGATTTTACCAGAATTTTCCTGAATTAAATAATAGTTTACAAAAATATATATATATGGGGTTGTAGGGAATTTTAAGCCCTACAACCCCACTTTTTTTTTTTTGGAATCCGACTTTGTTTAGGATTTTTAAAAAACCAAAACTAAATTCGATTTAAAGAAAATTTAAAAACAAATGTAAAGAAAAGCTGGATTCTTTTTTTGTCATTTTTTATCATGAGATATACGGTCCCTGAGTTCACCTGTATTTTTTTAGTAATGAACTTCTGTTTTTTGTATGGGTATGAGGTGTTTAAAAAAAATGCAGATGCAAAATTTAAAAATAAATAAAGAAAAAACTTCAAAAAAGGGGTTTGATTGATTGTGAGTGAGTGAGTGAGTGAGTGAGTGTGTGTGTGTGTGTGTGTGTGTGTGTGTGTGTGTGTGTATGTGCGCGTGTGTCTGTGTGTGTGTGTGCTAGAGAGAGAGAGAGAGATATAGAGAGAGAAAGAGGGGGAGGAAGCCATGCAACACGCATGTAAGTGACGACGAGCACGAGGGCATGCACTTTCTTATTTTTTAAATCCGAACAAAAAACATATGCTTTGTATTTGAATAGAATGTATATGTGTTTTGTTTCAAGTGCGGCAAGGACTGCCAATCGACACTGCCACATTTTCATGGTTTTTAGAAAACATACATCATCCCTTAGGGTTGCATTCCCCATGCCCCTGCGGTAGTCAATCAAGGAAAACGTCTGGGGATGTCATCAGGGAATTTGGTGACACTATGCTTCCTTTAAAACACTCATCATGTTAGTGTGGTGTTTGAAGAGCAGTTCACAGCCTTAAGGGTTGCAGTATAATGGGTTTGAGCGCTTGTGTAAAGGTGGTGCAATGAAACAGAACACATTGGGTTTTGCTCCACCACTGCCTGTTGTCTACAAATTTGGAGAGTCATTGGATAGTTGTCGGACTCTCCAAATTTAAACCACTAGTACTTGGTCAACCTATCAAGTCCAATCATCCACCGACCGATATGCCGAACTATGTCGAGGCTCAAATTACCCGACACTCACTTTCCAGGACTAATTGGAGAAGAAACCGGAAACAAAAGAGAAAAATACTAGCCTACCAGCGTGGTTCCGGACCACTTGCTCGACCAGGCCAAAAACAAATCAAGAAAATTAAAAAATACTAAATTAATTTAATTTAAAATTTGCTAAAGAATTTCGATGTGACCTTGCGACAAAAGTTGTTCAATTTATTTTTCTGTATAACTTTTTTCTTTCAGAATTTTTCTAGGAAGATTCTCACGCCCGGCCGGTCCTGCTCGGCCAGGCACCCGGGCGTGACGCCCGGCGTACCTGGGCGTGCAAAAAAAAAAAAAAAAGTTTTTCTTTTTTTTCTTTTTTTTCTTTTTTTTTCTTCTGCGCTTTCCCAGAGGACTCCAAATCCGGGCTCATTTCGTTTTTTTGCGAGTTGGCTGTCAAGGGGGGGGNGAGAGAGAGAGAGAGAGAGAGAGAGAGAGAGAGAGAGAGAGAGAGAGAGAGAGAGAGAGAGAGAGATTGTAAGTATGTGCGTGTGTGTGTGTGTTATATGCATTGTGTGGCTTCTGCGACCGCGTCACAACATGTTGCGATGAAGAGTGCACTGATAAACAACACCGGGAAAGAGCCCGCTGCCCACGATGCCCATAGAAAAGAATGCTTATAAAGCCTAACTTTCAAAAGTCATGAAACGAAAAAAACGAACCGACCAGCGGTAAGACAAGTACAACAAGACGAACAAAACGGCAAGGCCGAGGTCAAAACACAACAGGGTACTTGGATGACAGACCGTAGCAAAGAACAAGGGGTGGAGGGCAAGGGGGAGGCGGGCGGGCAGACAAACCGCACTAGGCAGAAGAATGAGGCGGCAGCAACAAGGCAACAAGACAGACAAACGAACAAACAACAAAAAAAACAAAGCGAAAAAAAACAAAAGATGAAAGATTGTTTCGTCGGAGTTGCACCGACTCATCAGGAGGCTGAAAACTCGACAATCTGCGGAATCCCTGTATTTGATGGTTTGGGTCATGAACCCTTTGACCCTTGTTGAAGGCAGACTGTCCCCAAGAGGAACATAGCAGCGGGCAGCAACCCTGTGAAGCACCAGGCAACACAGTAGAGGCAACACGGCTGCACAACGCCAAAAACGACTGCAAGGAACGACATGGCATGCAGTGCGGCAGCCGTGTAGTGAAGCACAAGGCAACACAAGCAAGGCAACAACACTGCAGGGGACGACAGAGCGAGTGAACCATCAGTTGGGCAACCATGGAGCGGAGCACACGACATCAACAACAAAGCAACCAACCTACATGGCACACAAGCATGGAAAGCACGACCAACGGATGAGCAGCACGACAGCGAAGCAGCGAAGCGCAAGGCAACACCAGTCACACAGCCACACCACGAAGCGAACACAGCAATTCGCAGAGAGCCGCACACGAAGCAAGCGGGATAGGCAGTAGGGCAGCGGTGGAGCGCAGACGAGGACGTCCACAGATCCAACACGGAGCAAAGCAGCACATGACCTACTCACATCACGATAGAACCCCGCAGACTGTTGGTTCCCAACACCCACTGAGCCAGGGAGTCACTCCAACGAACATCCGTCATCACCGAGAGGCAACACATACATCCCGAACCGAGCAGCCCCCATAAGAGTGCAGTAGGCACTCCAAAAGAGAAACCCCTGACTGTTTGGCACTACTTAAGGGTGCTCAGTTGGACACAAAAAAAGACGGAAAAAATCATGGGGAGGACATACAACAGAGGAAGGACCAACAAACATAAAACTGATTGTGTGTGTGTGTGTGTGTGTGTGTGTGTGTGTGTGTGTATGTGTGTTTGCGGGGGCATGGTGGGTGGCGGGGGGGTGATGCGACCCCTCCCCCACTACTCAATCAATCAATCAATCAATCAATCAATCAATCAATTGCGGGGTGGGGCGACCCCTCCCCCACCAGTCAATCAATCAATCAATCAATCAATCAACGAAAAAAAAAAAAAAAAAATCGCGTTTTTTTTTTCCCTTCATTTCTTCTCAACCCCCTTAACCAAAAAATGTTATTTGTCCATTTTTTTTGTGTGGGGGGGTGGGGCCGGGGATGCGCCGCCGAATGGCGCTTCCCGAATCCCGAAACCCCCTCCCCTCTGGCCGCCACGTGGCGCCAAAGCCGCGCGTCCGCGGGCTGCGCGGCCTGGCCGCGGCCACGGACTTGGCCGCGGTTGTCCGCCGCCTAGAGGGATTCATAGCCTCGGGCCGGATTGCAATCTGATGGTACCCGGACTTCAGATTTATCTTACTGAAGTATCGACACCCTTGCACTCTATCTAACAAATCGTCGATGTCCGGTAGGGACTCTCTATTCCTAACAGGTGATGGCATTGAGGCCCCTATAGTCAATGCACATCCTAAGTGTTCCCTCCTTCTTCTTAGGTATGAATAGTACTTGAGACCCATAAGGAGAGACACTCGGCTAGATCCAACCCTTCTCTACGAGTTCCTTGAGTTGTCGGCGTAGCTCATCGAGCTCGCCTGGACACATCCGATAGATCCTACCCTTCGGGATGCTAGACCGTGGGATAATCTCTATCGCGTGGACGACCTCCCTCTCTACAACCCGTGTCGGCTCTTCAAATAGATCAAAATACTTGGCAACTACTCCCTCTATCTCTGGCGGCATTTTCACCGGCTCGCCTGCAGTAGAGACATAAACTAGATACATACCCTCCTCCTGATTTTGCTTATAATAATTATAAAATGCGGTCGCACACATGCATCCGTGGGACTCAATTAGACTACTAGCTTTGAACTTACGCAATCTGGCGGTCCCTCCACCTGGCAAAGTGTGTTTGACCACTTTTCGGTCCCAATCAAACTGGGGCTGTGCCACAGAGAGGTAGTACATACCTAACAACATGTCCATGGGGAGTTCATCGCTCACTAGGAATGAGACGCGATGTCTCAATTCCCCTCCCGCGTACGGGAAACCACACTCAACATCCTGGAGGTAGTCGTTGACTACCATGCACTGTTTGTTGGCACAGGTCGACTCCACAGGTCCACTAAGGCGCTGCACTCGCTCCTATAAACGCAGCCTCTCAACGCACACGCGACTAATGAAGCTCCATGTCGAGCAAGTGTCATAATAGGCCCCGGCCTTGCGGCCGCCAATAACCACCTCGCTGACGAACATCTCACCCTTTGGGGCTTTGACTAGGGTCGTCCAAGAAGCTAGCGGGTCTGATCTAACCACTCCTCCTCTAGCTCCTCTCTGTGCAGCACTCTGTACGACGTACGTGGGGTTTATCTTACGGTCATATGTATGGCCGTATGAACAGCCGTACGGCCGTACATACAGCCCCGTACAGAAAAAAAAAGAAAAAAACGTTTTTTTAAATCTCAAATTTAGTAACGAATTTCAATATGACCCTGAGGCAAAAGTGTTTAAGTTTATTTTTCTGCATAACATATTTTCTTTTCATATTTTTTTGATTTTTTTTTTTTTGCTTTTTTTCCGTACGTACGGTCCGTACGGCCACATGAGCCCATACGTACGAACGGCCCGTATTCGTATGGGGGTTTACACAGGCTCCTCTAAGGACTCAAACACATTCATCAAACAGAGGCTCGATGAGCCTGAATGTGTTTGCGGGACGACGCTGGAGTCAGTAGCTTAGGCCATCTCTCGAGATGGTGAGGCTGTCTCCGCCACCTCGACCCTAGCAGGAACAACCACTATTCCTACTGGCCCGACGTGTTTCCCGGAGCACTGCCAGAAGTACTAGCTACATTGCTACCAACGGGATGGGAGGACCCCAACGCCTGCCCCATCGTAGGTGGGATCTTGTCGGTCACCTTCTTGTTTCGGCACTTGAACTAATTATGGCCGTATTGGCCACAACGAATGCAAGCCTGCCGTGTGTACCGATCTCTCCACACGTCCTCTGTGAGACCTGCTTTCTTCCATGGGGGAGCATTGCGGTCAACTTGACTCCTTGACCAAGAGCCTCCACGGCGTCCACCGGTCGCCTTACCTTTTTGAGTTGCAGCAGCGACAACTCCAACCCTTGAAGCTTCGAACCTAATCCCTCCTGGAAGTTGTAATCCAACTCGATGGTTGAACCATCGTTGTCGACGAACATAATGCGGCTCTTCGCCTTCCAGTTGGGAGGCAGTGTTTTATTCCTACCATCCGTTGTGCGTGCCTGCCCATGCCCTATCTTCGCCTCAAGGTCTAGGGTCTTCTTGCTGAACGAGGGGAAATTGTGAACGTTGATGTTGGCCTCACCTGCCAACTGATTGCTGAGAGGCATTGGAAAGCATCTCAGGTAGGCGGTGAGTAAAACCTGGGGGTCATAGCGCACCCCAGGGACACAGATTAAACGCTCTACAGCGTCAGTGGCCTCCCTAATTGACTTAAACTGCTTCGTGTGCAGTGTCAAGATCGCGTCAGTGGACTTTTGAGCGTCATGAGGATCGTGTCACCTTTCCTCCACCATTTTGAGGAAGTCCTCCAGTTTCTGGTGGGCTGCCCAAGAGCGGAAGTCATGACCATATCCCTGAAGTTGCACCAAACCGCTCAACCATCGTGCTGCACTACCCTCTAGATAGGATGCAACCACTAACACTTTCTCGTGCGGGAAGGTAAGCTTACACTTGACATAGACCGACACTGCCCTCAACCAGGTGTCGAGGTCTTTACCCCTCTGGTCCCCTGTAAAAGGTTTGGGAGCGGCGATGGCCGTCTTTGGAATCCACTGTGTTTATCCCGGTCCCTGCATCACTCCGGGCTGTGGACCCTGTGACACAGGTTGTTGTGCTAGCTGCTGGGGTTGTGTACCCTGTGGCTGTACAGACTGCGAGACAGCAGGCTGCGTGGTAACCGCAACCTGCGATGGAGATTGGGTGAACACTGTTTGTACAGGAACCTGCAAACTAGTTCCTGTTGATACCCCTCTTGATAGCGGCATGCCTAGGGAAACGATCGCGACCGATGATTGGGCTACATATGGGGATACCTGAGTCACCGGTGGGACAAAAGAAGAAGGTTGTACAACGGGTCAGGCACCAGGCCCGGACATTGGCGACGTTTCCTGCACTTGCCCAACCAACAGGGCCAGACTTTGCTGAATGTCTTAAAGGATGGTTGTTTGATGGTCCTACATCTCAACTACATTTAGCAGGACGGACCGTACAATCCTCACGTCATCAGTCACGTGCGTAAAGTTCATCTCCTCTAACTCACTAACGTCCGCTTGTCTCCGTTCGAGTCCATTGCATCCTGACTCTTCTGTTGATCATCCTTTCCTTCTCCGCTTTTATCTCTCCTAATGCCTTCTGTAGTTGTGCCTCCTGCAATGCTGTTTGTTGTAACGTGATCTCGTCTTAAGTCAACACTATTGGTTGGCTTGCCATTACGCCAGTGGACTGACTCTGGGTCTGCGCGCCGTTGACCCGACAGATCCTTAACTACCGGCCTGAGTAGTCTGGTGCGTAGAAGTAGCCATAGCTTCTGAAGTTGCGGCTTCACTCACAAGTGTCCGGCTAGCGTCTGTTGCTCTAGCCCTCCTTTGCTGCTGCTCCCTCTCCCTAAGCTGGCGGAACATATATCTATCACCCTCTGGTCGTAATGTGAAGTGGGCAATTGAGCATCTAGCCGATCGCAAAATCCTCCAGTCGTCCTCTCCAATGTCCTCCTCATCGCTCATAAGCTACAACCACGTACACAATCTGCACTAGCGCACTCTAGATGCCTACCGCAGCGTAGTGCACAGACCAATTAACTGGTGGCTATTTCGGAGTAGATACACTTGGGGTCAGCAGGTAAGTCGGATTCCTACAAATAAAACCATTTTTAGTTCGACTAGTCCGCAAACAGAAGCACCATGAACAAGAAATAATTATATTTAATGTTGTCTGTCAGATGTCAATGGTTGTACACCTAACTAATCAAAACATAAAAATAGAATCATTTGTGTGGATAGGACAATATGATTTTTTTCTCGAACTTATCAACTGAAATCTACCCCTCCCTTAGTTCCATGAGTATCACTTGACGTCAGCGTCCTTTAGCAATCTGGAGAGCATCGCGTGTCTAAAAGATGTGTATTCGGCCCACCCCTGTGCCCCGAGTATCTGCTGAGTTGGCCATCCCTGCACTGGATTATCCTCGCGTGGAGCGAGCCTTACAACCATTGGCTGATCGAGAGGCAATTTAATGTCCGCCCCAAAGTGACTCCAGAAATTATTTTACTCTGCAGCCGGACGGCGATCACAACCAATAGTTTCCCCTTCCGGTGCTTATTTAAGGACACCCGGTCTCGTTTCCCTCTTAGGGTTGGCCTGCCCTTCAGCACCCATTTAACAGCGCAGCAAGTCGAACAAAGGACAAGCAGTAAAGCATGCGTGCTTTACTCCGGGTGGATTGGCATGGTGACCGTGACCCAGTGCTTCGTCCAGGGCCCTTCAGAAAGCTCCACCTATCTTCTCCCAGATGCTCCACGTGAACATTGACGACTCTCAAGGTTGGGCGCACTCGATACCTCATAATGAGAGGACTCTCAAGAAGGAACACACAACCTCACGGTAAGAAGTGTCGAAAATGGTAGATAAGGTTAAGAGCAACGTACCTCAAATAGCTGCCCCCAACCACAAAGATAATCTCACGAGATAAACCTTATGTCGATTGTGATGACCAGTCATTGCTTCGACACAACCAGCATTGCACGTTGTTCCACCTTAGCACCAATCACACATTAGATAGTTCTCATTACACTGTCCAGACCACATTACACCTCATAGCCTTCCTGGCGATGCCCTCACCTCCTAGGTCGCCACTCACTCGCCTCCGCCCTCCTCACTACACACCACTTACGATCCAACTCACCAACCAGACCGCATGTATGTACCGCATTAGGCAGAAGACAAGCGCCATATGAGCGCAATCGTACCACAACTCCGATACCAAATTCATGGAAGAGGAGCAAAAGCGAACTTCAGCAATCAAAAATCACCATACATATGAGTTTAGATAGTTGTGACCTCGAACCAACAACAGAATTCCATCACGAGTTTCACCAAATAAGAACACACCAAGAGTTCATAATTGATAATATTGAAATAGTCCCATCATCATCATCAACGAAGACCCAGAGTTGATATCCTATCTGGCACTCGGCGCCCAGACTACATATGGCAGATCCTATCTAGCCTATACTATAATGCCGAATTTCACGACAACAGCTCTCCCTAAGTACGAGCATACAGCGACCAATGTCGCACGCTTCCAGCACCAGGTATGTCTCTCGCCCTGCTCACAACCTCGTTCCCCAACACACAGATGCCACTCGCACCCAAGGACCACCCTGCGCCACACCCACCTTACAGTAGCGCAGCTCGGCTTTGGCTGCCTGCTCCTTCCCTGCTCGCCCGTGAGAGCATAGGCGCCAGCCAGCAAATAGCGCAGCAGCGGTTGCGCGGCATGCAGCCAGCACCCGAATGCCGAATGAGGAGGCAGTCCCTTTGCTATATCGAAGTGGCCTGCCTGCGTCCAGTCCCAAGAAGCTTCCAGTAGGCCCCGGTAGCCTGAGGCCCAGCACGATCAAGAACAGGCCTGGGGCCTGATGTGGTTGCATGCGCCCAACTGCCTTTGGCATGTGCTTGGCCAGTACCCGTATCCAGCCCAGGGCCTGCTTTCCATTCATTCACACAGGCGGCCCAGGGTCTGGGTTCTCTCAACCAACTGACGCAGTGCAACTGCCTGAATTTCCTTAGTTGCGCAGAGGCTGAAATAAGGCCCTGAGGGGCCTCGTCGAGCCTGCCTTCACTTAGGGCGGCCGACAGGCTCCCAAAAAGGGGCCACCCTCTGGCAATCTGCTCACGCCCCCTCTCTCTCTTATAGTGTAAAGCAGATCAGTGTGTCGATATTGAACGAAGAGAGGTGGAGGGACTGGTAGGAAACGTGCGCAAAGCTTGCCTTCTGCTTGCTGGAAGTAGGATTCTGCTGGTCTGAGCGGACGCCATATGGAGAAGGTCCAGAACTTCCAGACGACGAAGTGGAACTGCTGATCGTACAAGCTTGGAGAACAGCAACAGAGGGGGATCTGTTGGGGATACTGTTTGGAAAGGTGGACGACGAAAATCTCGCTCTAATTTCGAGCGAACTGCTAGCCTTTCCTTGTGTGTGTGTGTGTGTGTGTGTGTGTGTGTGTGTGTGTGTGTGTGTGTGTGTGTGTGTGTGTGAGAGAGAGAGAGAGAGGGGGGAGAGAGAGAGAG